>CM019721.1:26395222-26812722 GCA_009760885.1 Achatina immaculata | reverse complement strand
CGCTAGTGAGAACCAGGAGAAACTAACGATGTCAGGAACTAAACATATGCAAGAACTAAGTGTCAGTGGGAACTTAACACACCAGGAACTAAGCATCATCAGGAACTAAACTCCATCAAGAAATACACACCATGAGGAACTAAACACCAGCAAGAACTATTCATCAACAGGAACTAAACACCAGCAAGAACTATGCATCATCAGGAAATAAACACCGGCAAGAACTATGCACTATCAGGAACTAAACACCAGCAAGAACAATGCACCATCAGGAACTAAGCACTAAACGCCAGCAAGAACTATACACCATCTGGAAATAAATACCAGCAAGAAATAGACACCATGAAGAACTCCAGCAAGAACTATACACCATTAGGAACTAAACACCAGGAAGAACTGTACATCACCAGGAACTAAAACGCCAGTTGGAACTAAGCACCAAAGGAAAATAGACACCATCAAGTACTAAACACTATCAAAAACTAAGAGCCAGCGGGAACCACACACCAGTTGGAACTAAACACCAGTGGAAACTAAACATCATCAGGAACTAAACGCTATTTTAAAAAAAACTAAGCGCCAGCGGGAACCACACACCAGTTGGAACTAAACACCAGTGGAAACTAAACATCATCAGGAACTAAACGCTATTAAAAAAAACTAAGCGCCAGCAGGAACCACGCACCAGTTGGAACTAAACAGTGATAGGAATTTTGAGCTAAAGAAGACTTTCAAAAGAACAAGCAAAAACGCATGTTTGTAGTAATCTGTTCTAACACCAGGTATTCGACAAACAAGTAAATACAGTCTGGCCGTAGTCCATAACAAAACAGAGATAGTTAATAATGCTCTTTGTAAAAATACAGTATGGCAAACAACAAACAGCGCGGTGGCTTGTGGAAAGTTCTGGTGACAGAACGCTTGTTATATGAGGCGCGAGCTGGCCGAGTGAATAGTGCCTTGCCCTCTCGCAGGTAGGCAGTTACTCGTCTTACTAGAGTGCGTGGTTCGAATTACGGTCATTCACCTACCTTTATCCCTGCGCCACCCCCTTTCTCTCACATCTAAAGTCCTTTTTAACTTTTTTTTTTTTGGTGGGGGGAGGGGACAACACTCTGCTCTCTTGCTTTATAAAATATAGTCGTTTCTTGTGTTCTATCTCCCTGTTGCTTTATAAAATATAGTCGTTTCTTGTGTTCTATCTCCCTGTTGCTTTATAAAATATAGTCGTTTCTTGTGTTCTATCTCCCTGTTGCTTTATAAAATATAGTCGTTTCTTGTGTTCTATCTCCCTGTTGCTTTATAAAATATAGTCGTTTCTTGTGTTCTATCTCCCTGTTGCTTTATAAAATATAGTCGTTTCTTGTGTTCTATCTCCCTGTTACTTTATAAAATATAGTCGTTTCTCGTCTTAAATCTCCTTGGAACTATGAGCCAGTGTTCGTTGCAGACTATGCTGTGAAGATGTTGAGGCACAACATCGTGTCGGCTTGGGAGCAGGTTATGGCGGCTATTTCTTTTACAGTACCTGAATAGAGCAAAATAAGCAGGGCGGGGGGTGCAATACTTCTTTAGCAGACTCCACCACCATGGGGACTATGGCGATCCCGAGCCCCGTTAGCCAGGCTAGGCCTGTTACTAGGGGAAACAACGGAGAGGTGGGACAGCTATGGTTCGCAAGGATCTACGCCAGCATGTCCACTAATATGTCGCTGACCGTCAAAAGGGACAGCGTCGTCAGCCGGTTATACAAGATAAATATGACAGATATACCTTGTATAAACTGCTTTATAAACTGCCAGCTGTTTTTTTCCATGTGTGGCCGATTACAACGATGTAAATAAATCAAATTCCAACACACAAAGGCTCAGTATTTTGTGGACGGCTTAACTGGCAATACTAAATGGTGTAAAGCGATGTTTGGAAAGTGATTAAGACAAAAATGTGAGAACGAGCTTGAGGAGATGTGGTTGTTCTGCATTGTCATTGCCTTTTTTGTTCCATTTTTCCCTGGTTGGCTGAGTGGTTAGGCGCTCGGTTTACTACTCTGGTGGTACCGGGTTCAAGTTCCAGCAGTAACGTTTTTTTTTTTTCTGGTACACACCAAAAAGGGCCCCGGGGTTCAGCCAGCCTCTAAAAATGGGTCCAGAGAAATCTGGGAAGGTAAATGCGGCCAGACAGATACTGACCACATCAGACTTTCGTGTGGTGAAGGTCTTGGAAATATGCCCTGATGGCATGGAAATTGGGATTTTATCTTTTTTTGTTCAATTTTACTGCCTAAATTGAGCTCTTTACTTTATAACTAGGTGTTGATGATGATGATGATGATGATGATGATGACTGTCATGGCTTTCCTCACATTCCATGAACTGCACACAAAGGTGGAGCGATGCATTACCAGACATCTCTGCTGACTACATCAGGACAGGAACCCACGTCGAGTCTTATTCCGATCGCCAGGCTGTTGTGCCACAACCTGCTTCAGCAACCACGGCAAGGACGCAAGTTGGTGTTAAAAGGTGTATTATCAGTCCTGAATGAAAACTGTGCTATCTGATTATCTTATGACATTTCGAGGTCACGAACGTGACTGAAACCTGATCACGTTTGTTTGACCTAATCACGTTTGTTTGACCTTCTGCTCTGTTATTCCGATTTATCTTCACGATACAAGCAAATATTCCGACGTTGGTATTCCTCAAGCAGCATTAGAGAAAATAACACCGTATATAACTGATCTCTCAACTTTTGACACTAATCTTTAAACACTGGCCCATGGCAAACCTCTGAGGTGACGCGTCCTTAGAGATGAAAATAAAAATAAATAAATAAAGAGGCCCCCCTACCCCTTCACCCTCACCCTAAGATTGTCGGAAAATCTTGCTTCTTGATGATTGCAAGTAAAAGACAATCAAAATTATCTGTCACAAGACAGAGGTCATCATCATCATCATCATCGCCTTTCACTCCTTGAGAGCATATGCCACTGATAATGGCCTTACAGTCATCCCTGTTCTTGGAATTATTGTATGCTTTCTTCCATGTGTATCCTTTGTCTCTGAGCACTGTCATAACTTGTCTTCTACAAGTAAGTCTAGGTCCTCCTCGTTTTCTACTTCCTTGAGGATTCCATGTCAGTGCCTGTCTTGCTATGTTGGTGTCGGGTTTCCTCAGAGTGTGGCCAGTCCACCTCCATAACCTAGATATGATGTGTATGTTCATAGTTTCTTGTCCTGCCCTTTTCCCAGACCTCCTCGTTCCTGATCTTGTCCTGCCATTTAATGTTTAAAATCCTCCTCAAGCAGTAGTCCATGAATGTTTGTATCCTCTTTTGTATTGCCTTGGTCATAATCCATGTCTCTGAACCATATAGCGGGGCATTCTTTACGTTTGTGTTGAAAATCTTAAGTTTGGTTCTTGTTTTGATACAAAGGTTATCTCTCTCTCTGAACCTTAAGTGCCCAGGGCACATGGGGCTTCCGCAAGGGTTTTCCACAAATGCCTGTCCTTCGCCTTTTTTTCTGCTCTTGCCCAGGTGAGCCCTCTATTGCTCAACATCCTTTCTGTTGTTCTTCTCCATGTCTCTTTTGGTCTACCCTTACTTCTGTTCCCCTGTGGTGTCCATCTTAGTGCTATTTTTGGTAGTGAGTGTTAACAAAGGTTATACGTGGCAAAAAATGAAAAACTCAAAGGAAAGGCGTCTATGATGAGACAATCCACCACGAACTTGACCAGACAAGCTCTCATTTCGACTCCCTAGGGAAAGAGGAAAGGAAGGCCCAGAAACATCCGGCGAAGGAGTCTCGAAGCAAAGATCACAAAGCTCGACTACGCCTGGAGAAACAGCCCGAGACAGAACTGGAAAGTCCTTGTTGATGGCCTATGCTCCAGACAAGAGTAAAGAAGGCGAGGAAGGAAGGGAAGATGAGAAAGACAAATCAGCTGGGCCCACACAACAATGAAGAATCATCATCATCTTTTGCTTACAGGGGAATGTGAGACATAAATGAGAATCCGAGTGCGGTAAAGCTAATTTTAGTAAGGAAAACAGATGGATGTATGGTTCAGTTTTACAAAAATATAGAAAGAGTGAGGAAAATGGGCAGAAAAGGAAATAGCAGAAAGCAAGATGAGTACATAAAATGAATGAATGATTGAATGAATGATCATCGTTTTTAAAGGGTAAAGAATTGGGCACGCAGGCCCGTCTTACACTCTGCCATATTCTGCCCCTTCTGCTGTATGTGAAGAACATACAACAATCTAACATTTCGGCATAAAACCCTTCTTGAGGATCATATACAAAAACAACACAACAAGAAATAAAAAACTAAAAACTGATTTAAAATATATAGACTTAGCTTTTTAGTCTCCTAGTACGAACGTCGGACACAAAACGCGCCCAGATAGACGTAGTAGAGCACGAAGTGAAAGCCAGTGATTGGCTGAGAAATGTTGTAAAGAGGTGACCCCCAGAGGGTACCATATGGTAAACACCACGACGTTATGCTTCAAAAGGCCATAGCTTACCATCATTGGATATCAAAGGCCCTAACAAAGCCGCCAAGATGACGGAGAAATTCAAAGAGTAAGAAGACAATATGGGAAGGGATGGATGGAGGAAGGTTGAGAGGACAAGACTGATGGTTAAGTATACCTGAACAAGGATAGACAGTGTGGACGAACCCCGCGCTCAGTGGTTGGAGCATGTCTGCCTCGCGCGGCTCGCCACATGACAAATGCGAAGATGGGACAGTATAACAGTAGGACGCAGAAGGGAATGATTATCCATTATGATGAGAGTCAATGGCGGCTGAGTCTTGTCGCATGACACACTCAGTCCACCCGACCATATTGTCGATGCATATTGTGTGATGAAAGTTTATAATTTATATGTACTGTGAATTATGTCTTCATCGTAGTAAGAGGAGAAATTCTGTCAGATGCATGGTTATCACCATAAGCTGGTTGGGAGCATTTCTAGTTCCATCAATGCCTTCATCCGCATGGCTGGTAGATATGAATGTGTCGAGATGGTATTCTGGAATTTCGTAACCTGGCTGCATCAACTGCACTCAATGAGGCGATCAACACAAGGAATTGTGGAAGTGGGGAGATGGAATTATTTTATTTCAGTGCATTAGCACACCTGAATTGTGTAATATTCTTTCAGTGCAAGTAGCACATGATGATGATGGGGCGTAGCAGCAGTGGCTGCATATGTTAATGAATGCATAGGCACATATATTTGTTTTATGAGAGTGTAGGCGTAGCTTATGAGGAGCAGAAGATCCCAACCCAGCATCAGTCATATATCTTATATCTTATCTTATATCCTTCTCGTGCGGTTAAACGTCATATAGGAGTCGCAAGGTAGTTCGCCAGTTTTTCCTGTTTTCGGTGAGCCTTTCAACCTCATCAAGAGATTTTATGCCTATTAATTTGGCCTCTCTTAATAGTGTCCTCTTTAGAGTTTCTTGTGGTCTGCTTTTTTTCTTTGACCTGTTGTGTTCACTTGATAGCATGTTCTGGGATTCTCTGATTGTTTCTTCTCATCACGTGACCAATATATGTCCATCTTCTTTTACTGATCACCCATGAGGCTGGTTGTTGTTCAGTCATCTGTTTTATTTCTGCATTGTTCTTGAATTCGTTCCACTTGATTTTCTTTAGGCATTTGTTGTCAAAAGAATCTAATTTCTTGTCTGTTTCTTTAGTTGTTTCCCAGCTTTCGTATGCATAAATGAGGGTGGATATTACATTTGCATTGAATAGTCTTAACATGGTTTTTGTGCTCATAACTTTTGAATGCCTTTTCTCGAGATTCTTGAAGATCGATGCTGCTATTGCAATTCTATTTCACTAGTGTTACCATCCTGGTCTATGTAGCTGCCAAGGTATGCAAATTGATTGACTTCTTCAACATCTGTCCCTTCTACGTGTATTTTTCCAATTTGATGATTAATGGGAAGTTTCATTCTTTTTGTTTTGTCCTTGTTAATTTCAAGTCCTATTTTGCTAGCCAGTGAAGACAGGATATTTGTTTTTTCTTGCATGGAATTCACATTATTACTGATAAGAGTTATGTCGTCAGCTAGATCAAGATTTTCTAGTTGAGTCCCATGTAACCAGTCAATACCTGTGTTACCTGTGCAGCATTTTTTCATTATAAAGTCTATTGCAAATCCAAAATGCAAAGGAGACAGTATGCATCCTTGTTTCATGCCTGTTTCAATCTGGAACCATTCATTCATCCCTTCTTCTGTTTTGACTGCACAAACATATCCATTGTAAAGGTCCTTAATGATGTTGACAATTTTAGATGATATTCTATATAGACTTAAAATTCTCCACAATATATCTCTGTGTATGCTATCAAATGCCTTTTAAAGTCTATGAAGTTCAGTATTAATGGTTTCTGCTTTTCAATATGCTCTTCAAGTATTATTCTGAGAATAAAGATCTGGTCGAGACAGTTTCTCCCTTTTTGAAATCCTGCTTGTTCTTCTCTCATTGTGATATCCACTATATCTTTAAGTCTATTCAAAATGATCTTGTAAAATACTTTTGACACAACTGATATTAAGGTTACTCCTCTCCAATTGTTACAGTCACTAAGGTTGCTTTTTTTTTTTTGGGTATTTTAACAATGATTCCTTTTTTCCATTTAGAAGGGACCTTTTCTTCTTTCCAAATCTTGTTAAACATTCACTGTAGTTGTATCATGTTTTCACTATTGATAGCTTTTAACATTTCTACTGTTATTTCATCTTCACCTGCAGCATTGTTGTTATCCATTAAATTCACTGCTGTTTCAAATTCATGCAATGTAATTTCATCTAGGTTGACATTTAGTTGTGGAGTTGATAAGTCGGTTTCTCGGTTTCAAGGTTTAACAATTCTTTTGGGTGTGGTCGATTAAGTATTTCTTGGAAGTGTTCAGTCCATCTTTGCTTTTGGTCTTTACTTGAATGTTAATAGGACTCCAGTTTTGCTAAGGACTGGTCTTTCTTTTGATTTAATAGTATCTGTTAGCCTTTTTTGTATGTTATATAAAGTTTTGCTGTCTCCTGTTTTTGCTGCTTTCTCTGCCTCTTTCGCCATATTGTCTATGTATTCTCATTTATCCCTTCTAGCTGAGCTTTTGACTTTCTTGTCTATTTCTTTGTATGTTGCTTTCACTAGATCTTTTCCAAGATCTGTCTTTGCATTCAACATGTCTAATTTTTCAGCTCGTCTTTCATGTATATACTTCCATGTTTTATCTGATATCCATACTTTTCTATTTGGTTTTTTTTTTCAGTCCAGCGCTTGCTTTTGTCGCTGTGGTTATGGCTGTGTTGTAAGAATTCCATAATTCATCTATACCTATCTCCTCTACTTCACTTGGTGTTGTGGAATGATTGGCAAGTCCCTGATTGAAATTATTGTTAGCATTCGCTTCTTGTACGCTGTGGCTGTTTATCTTTCTGTGTATTGATTTCTTGTGTTGTGTTATATATATAATTGTTATGCTTAGAAGGTTTCTATGATATTGATGATACTCGTCATTCTTGAATGTCACCCTGATTGATGCATGTCATTCTTAATATGTGTTACTTGATGATTACATTATATTTATGTCATGTTTGTTACCATGATGATACGTGCGGATGTCTGTGTATGCTATGTTGTGTGTGACGTCACGTGATATAAGTAGAGAGCTTTAATAAATGATTGTAACTTGATTTAATGACTTGGATTTTATGTCTTACATGTTTAGCTTAAGTGCGGATGAAAATGATGTGATGCATGACTGGCATACAGTATCCTGGGAGGTAAATCCTGGGTTGTAGTGCTAGTTTTGGAATGGCCACCCTAGTACTGCAGTACATAGGCCATGGGTTTTGGGTTGTAGTTGGGTCTTGGTCCTTTCCCTTCACTTTATTGTCCCCAGTCGTGAACTTAGCAACCCACTAAGTTTACAACGGAAAGGGCTGGAAAATAAAACATAAATCGGCACCGGACAAAAAAATCAGAAAATGCAGCGAAGAGAGTGGGATTAAGACAAGAAATCTGGGCATGAGCAGCAGAAATAGGAGGTAGCCACAAGATGGAAGTGTAGTTTAAAGAAAGCTGAATTTATTGCTCATTCCAGCTGAGAGGAGACAGGCAATTTGGAAAATAAGGCGTTGCTCCTGAGCTTTTCGAGGGCTTATATTTTAGTGGGAGATATCAAAATGCTAACAGCGGTAAGCTTGGTTCTAGTAATAAAAGTCGACATAGTGTCCATGAATATAAATGAGACAAACTGATAGGGAAAAAGAAAGCAGTGGAGACCCAGAGAGGAATATCTGGACGCATTGGCCAATTGGTGCAGAAAAAATAAATGCGCTGGTTTCGATTAGAAATTTCGTACAAAACTTTGTGAACTATAAACCTGTGGCACGCCACATGATGATGATGATGATGATGATGGTGGTGGTGGTGGTGGTGTGTAAGCATGGAAATGACTCACGAGTGCACGCATGAGCTGTCTACCGCTGAACAACTAAAAAACATGATGAACAAGTGCTTGAACAAAGGCTGTCATTACATGGCCTTTGGTTGAACGGCCGCCCAACCAATATTTAAAACTAGATTAAACTTCGTCAGATACAACACCAGCGACCACAAAAAAAAAAAAAAAACAGAAATATAGCACCTCGTGTACTCACCATAATGGTTGCCATGGTGACCATGTCGGACCAGGAAAACACTGTCGCTCTCGCTGTCCTCGTCTTTAAGGTTGGGCAAGCTGTGTCTGTGCGTCCTGGACAAAGACGCGACGGCCAGAGTCATTGGATCAACTTTGCCAGCCTCGCAGCCCGTGCCCTGGTTGTCGCTGGCAGCTGCGGCGACGGCGTCCCTGACAACGGTGGTCGTGAATCTCTTGCTGGCGCCGTGTCTCTGGTCATTGTGGCTGGTGGACGCAGGTGGCGCCGTGATGACCTTGTCTGGATGGGCAGTCCCAGAGCTGCTGCTTCTGCTTTGCGTCAGAATTTTGTTGCCCAGAAAGAAGGCAACCGAGGAACCTGGAGCAATAGAAGGTCCAGCTGCGTTAAGTTTGTTGAACACTTCTTGCACAAACAAACAAAGAAACAAAAGTGGAAAAGACAAATGTACGTGAGAACAGTATGAATTACCGGCAGACGTCCTCCATTAATGACGAACTGGAAGTAAAGATGACTGTGCCGCAGCGACGGCGTTGTAATCAGAGCTGTGCGTAGGACATGACGAAGATCATATTCTTTTTTTTTTGTTTTGTTTTGTTTTTCTTTTAGTTCTCTCGGTACCGTACCTGGTCTGGCTGGACGAGCGTCGCTGTGGTGCGCTAGGTGGTGGACTCTGCCTAGACGTTTGCTTTTTTTTTGGGGGGGGGGGAGGGGGCAACTTTGGATCGTCCAAGAAGCTCTGGTAACCTGCTCCAGATCTGACAGGAAATCAGCATTTCAAAACCTTTACTGCTAGGAGATTCAGCGTACAGTTCCCAGGAGGTGCAACAAACACACAACGATCATGGATGAGTAACAACAACAACAACAACAACACAAACATGGATGAGGTACAACAAAAACACAACAATCATGGATGAGTAACAACAACACAAACATGGATGAGGTACAACAAAAACACAACAAACATGGATGAGTTACAACAAAAACACAACAAACATGGATGAGTTACAACAAAAACACAACAACAGCAACAACACAAACATGGATGAGGTACAACAAAAACACAACAAACGTGGATGAGTTACAACAAAAACACAACAAACATGGATGAGTTACAACAAAAACACAACAACAACAACACAAACATGGATGAATTACAACAAAAACAAAAACATGGATGAGTTACAACAGAAACACAAACATGGATGAGTTAAACAAAAACATTGATGAGTTACAACAACAGCAACACAAACATGGATGAGTTACAACAACATCACAAACATGGAGGGGCTACATCAACAACACAAACATGAATGAGTTACAATAACAATAACACAATAAAAATGGATGAGTTACAACAACACAACAAACATGGATGAGTTACAACAACAATATAACAAACATGGATGAGTTACAACAATATAACATACATGGATGGGTTACAACAACAGCATAACAACCATGGATGAGTTACAACAACAATATAACATGCATGGATGAGTTACAACAATAACAACGCAACAAACATGGATGAGCTACAACAATAAAACAACAAACAAGAATAAGCTACAACAAAATAAACACATCACTTTGACTTCAAAAAGTGAAACAACACAACAAACATGGACGAGTTACAACAAAGTAAACACAACATCTTTGACTGACTGTTCACGTCTCCTTCAGACCAAAGCGACCATCCATCAATAAACTAACACACGAACTAACACGAGTGCCACTGAAGATTTACCTATGATGAACAATTTGTTTTTCAAATGTCTCCCTCAGTCAGAGAGTCAGTGAATGCTGACAAGAGTCCCTGTTTCTCCAACACCGATTATGTGAATACTGACAGGAGTCTCTGTTTTTCTCCAACACTGATTATGTGAATACTGACAGGAGTCCCTGCTTTTCTCCAACACTGATTATGTGAATACTGACAGGAGTCCCTGCTTTTCTCCAACACTGATTATGTGAATACTGACAGGAGTCCCTGTTTTCTCCAACAATGATTATGTGAATACTGACAGGAGTCCCTGTTTTCTCCAACAATGATTATGTGAATACTGACAGGAGTCCCTGTTTCTTCAACACTGATTATGTGAATACTGACAGGAGTCCCTGTTTTCTCCAACACTGATTATGTGAATAATGACAGAAGTCCCTGTTTTCTCCAACAATGATTATGCGAATACTGACAGAAGTCCCTGTTTTCTCCAACAATGATTATGCGAATACTGTACATTTTTATTTTGTGCTTAAACATTTAAAACATAGTTCTAAGTTCAAATTCAGACTCCGGCTTCACTGTATTCGGGACAAGCCTATATATCCTCCGTCGTATGCCGCAGCATCCATCCAAGAGTATGTGTGCTAATAGTTCCTGTTAAATGTTGGTTATTTACGACGTGTTTTCTGCCACACAGTTCGGGTTTTCGGCTAGAGCTTTGAATTTGTCTTAGCTCCAGCAGTCTCCTCACAGCTACGTTTAAATCTTGTTATTATGATTGATTTTGCTAAACAGACTAAACGCACTTAAGAAACAAATCAGACGCTCCAAAAGCTAGATACAGAAATATAAATTTACACACTTTTGACTGAATTTGAAAGTGAAGATTGCGTGAAAAGTAAGCATTTTGTGAAGAGTGAAAGTAGTGTTTCTGGTTTACGTAACTTTGATTCTGTTTAAATATTCGGTAAAATTAATGTTTTTTTTTTGTTTTACTCAATTTGGTTTACTCTGATAACAACAGTGACAAAAAAATTTTCGGGTGGTTATCATTAACGAGATGAGAGAGAGAGAGAGAGAGCGGGAGAGTGAGAGAGAGAGAGAGCTAGGGAGAGAAAGTGGAAGAGAGAGGGAGATAGAGTGAAAGAGAGAGAGGGGAGAAAGATGGGAGAGAGAGGGAGGGAGAGTGAGAGGGAGCGAGGGAGAGAACGGGGAAGAGAGAGTGGGAAAATGAGAGAGAGAGAGAGCTAGAGAGATGGAGAGAGAGGGGAAGAGAGAGAGAAGGGAGAAAGATGGGAGTGAGAGGCAGGGAGAGTGAGAGAGAGCGAGGGAGAGAAAGTGGAAGAGAGAGTGAGAGAGAGGGGAGGAGAGTGAGAGAGAGCGAGGGAGAGAAAGGAGAAGAGAGAGTTGGAGAGTGAGAGAGAGAGCTAGAGAGATGGAGAGGGAGGGGAAGAGAGAGAGATGGGATAAAGATGGGAGTGAGAGGCAGGGAGAATGAGAGAGAGCAAAGGAGATAAAGGGGAAGAGAGAGTGGGAGAGTGAGAGAGAGCTAGAGAGACGGAGAGAGAGGAGAATGAGAGAGAGGAGGGAGAAAGATGGGAGTGAGAGGGAGGGAGAGTGAGAGAGAGCGAGGGCGAGAGATAGGATAGAATGAGGGATGGAGAGGGAGAATAAAGTGCATATATCTCTAAAGATGAATAGTTCAAACATTTTTGGTGAACTATATCATCTTTTTTCTATATCTCTGTATCTGCGAGCTGATGTTCTTTGCAGCACACGTGATGAAGATGTTGAGGTACAGCATCTTGTTATGGCAGCCATCTTTTTTCACCGCCTAAATGGAGTTTTTTTTAAGCAAGGTGTAGTACTTCTTTAGCAGACCCCACACCCCATGTGGACAATGGTGATCTCTGTCCCGCTAGGC
This sequence comes from Achatina immaculata, assembly GCA_009760885.1. Classification (NCBI taxonomy): domain Eukaryota; kingdom Metazoa; phylum Mollusca; class Gastropoda; order Stylommatophora; family Achatinidae; genus Lissachatina; species Lissachatina immaculata. The sequence goes on along the minus strand of CM019721.1, from coordinate 26,800,373 downwards.
CTGTTACTTGGGAGCACCAAAGAAGAAGAGGGACAGGGTCTTGACACGTTAGATATGAAATCAATAAAAAAAAACATCACTGTTCATTACAAATATTATAAATGTCTATAGAAATACAAACTTTGCTCCGGCTTACAATGTGAAAGACATTTTCACGTGCATCGAATAACGGAAAATTCAGTAATAATCCACTAATTAGCGTCGTGGAACGAGAGTAGCCACAATAAACAAAACAGAAAATGACGCCTTATACGAACTAGTATATAGTAACCGTCACTTCCTTTTTAGAAAGATGAAAAAAAAATGTACACTAGAAACACATTCACTATTGGCCGAGTTTTACAGAAAACCTGCATGGCTTGCTGTATACCGTGAGCAACGCGAGAACACGCATTTACACGCACATAAACAAGAAAACACTGGGTAAAGTAAACCTATCGCGTTGACCACACACAAAGTTCACAATAAACCCTCCTTCTTCCGTATCCTAGCAATACAATCCGTATATCTGATCACGAAAGAAGATCTTTCAGCCAGGCTCTGCCTGATATTTCTGGATCATCCAGTTTTGGGAATCCAGAATGAATGGTCTGTGTGACACGGGGGGTTTTTATACTGATGGTCTCTTAAAACAATCAGCAGCTAAACAATGGTTGGCAGCAATCCATAGAATTTTCTTCACTATAACTATATTCTAGAACTTTAGAAAATTCTAGAACTTTAGTCTGCTAGTGGTAAGTGTGAAATGGCTTATGGTTTCAGATTTCTAGCAAATTTTCTTTATAAATATCCATTTATATGTGGTATAATATGTAGCCTGCTCTCTCTCTCTCTCTCTCTCTCTCTCTCTCTCTCTCTCTCTCTCTCTCTATCACGTCTTAAAATGTACCAGTTATTTGCTGCCAACGAAGAGCACGTTTCTGTTACGTGATACAGTACTTACAGGTACAAAACTGGCACGACCTAAGGTGGAACTGTCACATCTGACAGAGAAACTCAACGGACCAGATCTAATTGTCAGGAACGTATCTGTTACAAACTGTTACAACACTTATATTGCTTTGTCTTTATGTGAGAGGGTAAGCGACACCCGACACTGAGCTTCAGCAATGTGGCAGACATTACGTAAGTGAGGATAGGACATATGGACAGATGGTGGCAATAATTATGATTAGGTAAGAGGATATGGGCAATGTAGATAACAACACGAGTGAATATGAAAACAAAGAGTGAAGACAAAGATTCTATTACAAACTTATCATCAGGTTAAAATCCCCCCCCCCCCTCCACCGGTCACTTTATCAGAGCTTGCAATGAATTAATGATATCACTCTCGTCAGCTGTGACTCATTTTCAAGCTCTCTGAACTTGTATGCAGCTTTGGCTCTTTCTCAAGCTCTGTGTGTAAGAGGAAAGAACGTAGGAGCCGAGCGAGCAAGAGCGAATGATGGGAAGATTCATAGGCTGGCAGAGTGGGGGGGGGGGGGGAGGGGGGGAATACAGAGTGGCCATTAGCAATTTTTATTTTGGTTGGACAAACTGCAGTCAGTCAGTCTTTTGTATGTCCTTTGCGGGACTTTGCCTCCCTAACAGCTCTCTTGTAGGCCTCTTGGTTGTAAGCAAGATGGCCTGCTACTGCTGCATCCATTTGCAGATTATCAACGATATCTTGCAGCCATCTTCGTTTTGGTCTTCCTCTCTTTCTTTTTCCCATTATGTACACTTCCAAGACGGTGTTCTCTCGATTATCATGACGTTTAATGTGTCCAAAATATTTAAGTTTTCTCTCTTTAATCCTCTTTACTAGCCAGCCTTCTTCAATATTAAGTTCTTGTAGTATGGATATATTTGTTCTTTTTTGTGTCCATGATATTTGAAGAACTCTTCTGTAGCATTTACATTCAAAGACATTTATGTGTTTCTCAGCCGTTTTGTTAAGTGTCCAGGTCTCACGGGCATATGTTGCGATGGGAAAGATGCATGCCCTTAAAAATCTTATGTTTGTCTGTTCCTCTCCGTAGATTTTTTTGTTGTTTTACTTTCTGAAGAGCGATAGATGTCCTCCTTTTAATTTCCCTCATTATATCTCCATTATTAGTTAGTAGTGATCCAAGATATTCAAAACTCTCCACTTCTTCCAATTTTTCCTCACTGATACATATTTCAGCTGCCTTATTCAAACTGCAGTCAGTCCTGTGACATATGGTATTTATCACTGAATGTCTCGTGAAAGCTAGTGATAACAAGAGCTGAATGTTGATAAGCACAGCAGGACTGGCCAGCGTGGAGTTCAGATCGGCAGGAAGATTTGTGGGAATAAAGATGGCGACTGTTAGGACGGCTCGAAGTTGCATTTTTTGCCGTCGTGGGTATTGGCAAAACTGGAAGATACGCGTCGTGCAGATTTTAGATGTGATTATTGGAGGTGGGTAAGATAACTGTGAATTGTCTAGTCCATATTAGAGGAGATCCTGAGAAGAGTGAGGGAGCAGGTAACAGTGTGTTCATGTGAATGTTGTGTTCGATACTGAAGAGAAATAAATGGATTTAACATTGAACTAAGGGGTCATGTTTTCTGTCAGTGCTAAATGTATATACCCTGTTTGGGAAATTCCCCACATCTGGACTTGTAGCAATGACTCATGACTCTTTCTCAAGTTCTCTGGACTTGTATGCAGCTATGACTCTTTCTCAAGTTATCTGGACTTGTATGCAGCTATGACTTTTTCTCAGGTTATCTGGACTTGTATGCAGCTATGACTCTTTCTCAAGTTCTCTGGACTTGTATGCAGATGTCCTCTTTAGAGTTTCACGTGGTTGACCTCTTTTTCTTCAGTCTGTTGTGTTCCACTTGATACCTTGTTTTGGGATTCTCTGACTGTTTCATTTCATCACGTAACCACTATATTTCCATCTCCTTCTTCTGATCACACATGAGACAGGTTGTTGCTCATTCATCTGCCTATCTCTGCATTGTTCTCGAATTCTTTCCATTTTTTATCGATTATTTTCCTTAGGCATTTGTTTTCAAAAGAGTCTAGTTTCTTGTCTGTTTCTTTAGTTGCTTTCCAGCTTTCGCATCAAACAAATCTAGATCCTTGATATTTTTCATCTTTTCAGCTTTATTGACTTTTTGCTGTTCCATCGCGTTAGACTGACCGTGACTTTTTAAAAAATCTCTTTGTCTTCCCCCTGCCTCACTTCCCATTTATCTATCCTGTTGTTGTGATTTTTTCAAGCCCTCTCCTTCTTATTATATCAGTCATTTGCATGTCCCTTGCGGAATTTTCTCTCCCTAACAGCTTTCCTGTAGGCCTATCGGTTGTGAGCAAGATTCCCTGCTGTTGATGCGTCCATTCGCAGATTATCAAATGTCTTGCAGCCATCTTCGCCTTGGTCTTCCCCTGTTTTCTTATTATACAAGTATATGTCCAATAAACGGCAACTGTCGCTTTCTTCATTTGTTTTTTTTTTCGGACATTGTGTGTCTCTAGCCTGGGGTTATTGCATCTCCATCATTTGACGGCCGATTGCCTGTTTGCTTATAGTTAAGTGGATGATTGAACAGTTATGGGGGGCAATTTCAAAGACAGAACTACCTGAAATTATTCTCCAGTTATTTCCCTTAGATTAATGCTGTCTGGTGTATGTCAGCTCAAAAGTACAAGCCATCTACGGCGAGACGTTTTCCGCTTACTCGGTTAATGTGTAACAGTCCTAAAGAAGAATTACCTGCCTCCATCATATCTATTCATTGTTTTGCTCCGACATGTTTTCTGTACACCCAGTAATGTTCTCAACATATTCTCTTCCTGGATTAACAAATGAACTTATGTTTCCATTCTTTACTCACCTGCTCACAAAAATGAAGGTACCCGTAGCTTATGCTATAAACTCGTGCCTTCTTTTAATATTGTAGCCATTATTAGCTCCATCATCACGTCTTGTGCTGGTACGCCTTGACGATCATGTTCCTGCAGAAATCTCGGTCCTTGATTTTTTTCATCATCTACTCATTTGATGACTTTTTGTTGTGTCGTCGCGTTAGGACGCCCATTATTTTTTTTCTCTCTCCCTCTTGGTCTTCCTTGCCTCTTTTTCCATTTATCTTCCCTGTTGTTATGATGTTTTCAAGCCCCCCCCCCCCCCCCCCACCCTCCCCACTTCTCATTATATGCCCAGTGAATGATGATTGTCATTTTCTTATGGATTTAATTAGGTTCCTGTCTACATTTGCTTTTGTTAATCATTCCCTTTTTTTATCGTCTTTGCAGTCCATGGTATTTTTAACATTTTTTCAAAGAAACTACATCCTAGATGTCTCTAGTGATCTTTGTATCGATCTGTTGACTGTCCATGACTAACTTCCATAGAGTAGGACGTCCATTGATAAAGATGCATTGTACAAGATTTTTCTATTTTGTTGGAAAGCTGTTTTAGCTTGGCATATTCTGTTCTTGAGTTCAGAGTTGCGTCTCGAGTCTGGCGTACCTCGAGTGCCCAGATATTTAAATGTCTGCACTTAACTCTAGATTGCTCCTTGTACTTAAATGTTGTGGTTAAGTGGATTTTAATGTCTTGTATAACCACTGTTTCTACTTTCTAGCTATTTAAGTGGATTTTAATGTCTTGTATAACCATTGTTTCTACTTTCTAGCTATTTAAGTGGATTTTAATGTCTTGTATAACCATTGTTTCTACTTTCTAGCTATTTAAGTGGATTTTAATGTCTTGTATAACCATTGTTTCTACTTTCTAGCTATTTAAGTTGATTTTAATATCTTGTATAACCATTGTTTCTACTTTCTAGCTATTTAAGTTGATTTTAATTTCTTGTATAACCATTGTTTCTACTTTCTAGCTATTTAAGTTGATTTTAATTTCTTGTATAACCATTGTTTCTACTTTCTAGCTATTTAAGTGGATTTTAATTTCTTGTATAACCATTGTTTCTACTTTCTAGCTATTTAAGTGGATTTTAATTTCTTGTATAACCATTGTTTCTACTTTCTAGCTATTTAAGTTGATTTTAATGTCTTGTATAACCATTGTTTCTACTTTCTAGCTATTTAAGTTGATTTTAATTTCTTGTATAACCATTGTTTCTACTTTCTAGCTATTTAAGTTGATTTTAATTTCTTGTATAACCATTGTTTCTACTTTCTAGCTATTTAGAGCGGGCCATAATACCCCGTGATTACAGGATGAAGTTTATTTATTTCATTAATGCGAGAGAATGTTTACACTGTATCCTGCTTCGTCTTTTCCCCACTAACAGCACACGTGAAAATATAAAAGCACAGGTCACTGACGTGAAAGAAGAAGAAGAAGAAACACAGACAGTCGCCGCCTGTGGAGATGATCGAGGCCTCCGTGTCTGTTCTTAAACTTTTTTTTTGAACTTAGAGCTCGTTCGCTCATGTGCTGGCCATGTACCAGGGAGAATATATACAGATCTCACTAGAACCTTCATTTTTCAGTACTTTGAGCACGGAACCTGACTTGAATATTTCAGCATTTTAAGTTTTAAACTGGCCGTTCTCAGCCTCCTGTAAACACGATTTTAAACCAGAAAGGCACGTGACACGTGACTCATTCATCCATTCATTCATTTGCATGTCCCTTGTGGACCTTTGCCTCCCTAACAGCACTCATGTAGGCCTCTCAGTTGTGAGCAAGATGGCCTGCTCCTGATGCATCCATTTGCAGATTATCAACGATGTCTTGCAGCCATCTTCGCCTTGGTCTTCCTCTCTTTCTTTTTCCCATTATGTACAGTTCCAAGGCTGTCTTCTCTAGATTATCATGACGTTTAATGTGTCCAAAATATTTAAGTTTTCTCTCTTTAATCCTCTTTACTAGCCAGCTTTCTTCAATATTAAATTCTTGTGGTATGGTTATAGGGAAAAAAATTGTTAATGAAATTCAAGAAAATTTATTTCACTGCATAGAAGCTAAAGTAGTTATTGTATTTTAATATTTAGGTTCGAAAATATGAAGTAAGAGGAATACTTAAAACCCCGTGATTGATCTTTTTCTTTTTCAATTTTATCATCTTCATCTTTATCTTATGATTATTGTTATATATATAATTATCAGGAGAATGTCGCAAACAGTGTGTGGGGTAGGGGAATGTCGCAAACAGTGTGTGGGGTAGGAGAATGTCGCAAACAGTGTGTGGGGTAGGAGAATGTCGCAAACAGTGTGTGGGGTAGGAGAATGTCGCAAACAGTGTGTGGGGTAGGAGAATGTCGCAAACAGTGTGTGGGGTAGGAGAATGTCGCAAACAGTGTGTGGGGTAGGAGAATGTCGCAAACATTGTGTGGGGTAGGAGAATGTCGCAAACAGACTTATTATTGTTATTATTATTTCTTCTGGTGATCCTACTTCAGGCCCCCAACGATCCTAATTTGGGATCGCGACCCGAGACTGCGAGCCACTATTACAAATGATATCTTAACTTGTATACAACAAAATTCTTTCCAAATCTCCCCAGGGCTACCAAAATAAACTCCTTAAAAAAAAACCTTAATCCAGCTTTCTTCTAAACATAACGGCTGGGTCTCGTCCATTGTTACTTTTCTCAGACAAGATAGATCCATTTATATTGTCTACCTCTGTTAGTATATCAGGCTTGGCTGTTGTCGATCTTATTTATACTCTCAGTTTAAACTGAAGACATGGCCGGCAACAGAATTCTCGACTTTGACTATTTATAATGTTTTATTATTATTATTATTATTTTATCTATGGTTTTATTTCTACTTTCGCAGGGACCTTACTCGGCCAAAATGTTATTCGTTTCTCAGCAGTACACCATGACAACCAAGGAGCGCCACGACATTGTGAAGAATCGAGTAATGCCCGGCGTGGCACTGCAGCCTACTAAGATGGCGTGATGCCCTCACTTCTGGAACACTAGTAAAACTTGTGCAAGCTGGTGCTATCACCTTCTATTCTATCATCATCGTTTATTATACTGCCATCATCATACTGGATATCATCGTCAACATCAATCGACCTATTTTTATCCATCCTTATTGTCGCCGTCATTTACTGTAAAATCGCCATCTTTCGTATCTACAAACATATTTCGCATAGTCGTCAACATCATAATGGTACACAGTTGGAAAGAGAAAGAGAGGAAGATCAAGGCGAAGATGGCTGCAAAACATCGTTGATAATCTGCAAATGGATGATGCATCAGCAACAGGGCATCTTGCTTACAAAAGAGAGGCCTACAGGAGAGCTGTTAGGGAGGCAAAGTTCCGCAAGGGACATGCAAATGACTGACTGACTATCATCATCATTTATCGCATACTCAACATCTTATATACTATCACCGTTAGCTGTAACATAACCGTCTTTTGTACCCACACAATGTATCATACCACCATACCACTACCACCTAATGCAGTGGTCCACGGATCACAAATAGTCAGCAGGGCATTTATCATCAGGTGGTCCCAGATCGGTGCGCCATCTTTTGAATAAAATACTAATAATAGCAAGTTTTGAGAACTACTAACATTAACAAGTTCTGGGAACTACTAATAGTAACACGTTTTGGGAATTACTAATAGTAACAAGTTCTGGGAACTACTAATAGTAACACGTTTTGGGAATTACTAATAGTAACAAGTTCTGGGAACTACTAATAGTAACACGTTTTGGGAATTACTAATAGTAACAAGTTTTGGGAACTACTAATAGTAACAAGTTTTGAAAAATACTAATAGCAGCAAGTTTTGGGAACGGCTAATAATAGTAACTAGCTTTGAGAGCTACTAATCTATTGTTCAGTAGCCATCTATCTGTCACCACATTACCATCAACATCTATCTATCTATCTATCTATCTATCTATCTATCTATCTATCTATCTATCTATCTATCTATCTATCTGCCTGCCTGCCTGTCTGTCTGCCACACATTTGTCTTACACTGCGGTCTCAGGTGAAAATAATAACTGGAAGAAACCAGACACAAACATGTGTCTACGACCCACATCACATAGCGATTCTTTGACAAAGGTATGGTAGTCACTCCAAGGAAATATGATGAGTAGCGTTTATCCATGCAACATATCCACTCCTTCTAACCTTCAGCCCCCTTCTCTTCGAAAGGGTTTTACCTCCTTAATATAATTCTTTCTACTCCCTCTCCACCCATCTCCTTATACATGTATCATGAAAGCTAATTTCTTGTAGGCACCTACTGGGGTATCTGTGGGACGAAGTGGTTAGTGCGCTGGTCTCTCATGGCGAAAGTCGGGGGTTCGAATCCGGTCGGAGGCACCCCAGTCACCCAGCTGGAGAAATGGGTACCCGACTTCTTCTGGAGTTGGGGAAGGAAAGGTGGCCAGGCGTGATACTGACCATATCACCCTCTAGTGTGCTGACAGGTCAGGGAAAATATGGGCACTAACACCGTATCCCTATGTGCCTATAAGGTATGACAGGGTTACCTTTACCTTTTTTAGGTACCTACTGGTACTTAGGGATTCCAGTTCAGCAATGGCGGTAGTTTGCATTTGACCGTTTCACGCTCTCACAAGCGACACTACGATTGCTATGAAGTTGGATGCAGATCTGGGTATATCCGATGCTGGTTGAGAGTGTTTGTGTCGTGTGGTGGCACCTCAAAGCTTGACTTAAGATGATGTGAGAACAGGAACGCAATAACGTGCCACATGAGCAACAGTTCCGTAATTTGCTTTCAAAATGGAGGTCGGTTCTGTGTGTCGAAGCTACTGTGATAGTGCCATGGCACCGCTGTGAGCTGTGAACTTCGCACAAACAGCGCTGATGATTCTTCCTTATGTCTACTCGACCAATTGTGAACTATGGTGGTCTTTGTGTGATCTGGCTCGGCTTTGTGCCTTAGCTACGGAGTTAATGCCGAGAGCGACGCTGACTAGTTTCGCATTTGGACTTTTGCAATTCCAGAAATGGCGTCCTCACTGACTGGCTCATCATTACGGACGCAAAGGACCGGTGATGAACATTCTGTGCAATACTCACTAGCACAGGAGGTGGAGCGGTTATGGGAATATCTCCCTCGCGATGATACCGAGAACATGATACTGAATACTGAAAACCTAGGGGGATATGGCGCTGGGGCCAATATTTTCCTTGACCTATCGGCGCACTAGAGAGTGATGTGGTCAGCATGAGACCAGGCTGCCTGTCCTTCTCCAATTTTAGAAGAGGCCAGGTACCGATTTCTACAGCTGGGTGGCTTGCACATTAATTCCCCGCTGGCACGTTTTAACACTGCGTGGAATGTTCGGAATGAAGGCAGGAAAAAAAAAATTACCTCCAAAGAAAAGTTCAAATCTTTATCTTCACTGCGTAAATGGATTCTGCCATCATCATCAGGTGCTGAAGCCGATACGTTGTGTCTGGTGTTTGATGCTTATAATCAGATTTTCTGCTTATTTAATCTTTTCACGCAGGGTCGCAGAATTATCCATCCAAGAATGGTTTCTCGAGTATGTTAAACTACAAAATAACTGACATTTGATCTTGCGATATCATGCTAAGCTTAGACGCTATCCACAGACCAGGTGATAGAAATAGATGTGAGAAAGTGCCAGGGATTGCACTGGTCAAGTCCTTGTTCTCTGGAGCTAAAAATCTGATCTGTGTGAAGCATCAGATTTCTTCTTCTTTGTGGCTAAAGGCTGATCTGTTTGAAACATTATATACTTGTTCTATGTGACTGCAGATCTTATCTGTGTGAAACATCAAATCTTCGTTCTTTACAGCAGCAGATCTGATCTGTTTGAGACATCAAATCCCTGTTCTTTACAGGAGCAGATCTGATCTTTATGGAACATCAAATCCCTTTTCTTTACAGCAGCAGATCTGATCTGTATGAAACATCAAATCTTTGTTCTTTAAAGCAGCAGATTTGATCTGTGTGAAATATTAAATTCTTGCTCTTTGCAGCATCAGATCTGATGTATGTGAAACATCAAATTCTTGTTTTTCCAGCCAATGGTATAAAGATGTTTTGATTACAAAGGATCGTGACGGATTGAAGGTGGGGTATATGAGCTTTCTTGTAGACTAAGAATGGTTCATACATATGAGCTTTTTTTAAAAATTTAATCCACCACCATAGAGATTTCAACAAACAAATCTCACTAGCTAGACTGCAGTGGCACTTGAGCCTAATATTAGAAGTATCATGATGGATAGGGACAGAGTTCTGGTCATAACTGGTTGATCATTCTCAGTGTACGGACCTTTATTTTAGCTTGGGGGGGGGGGGTAATCTTCGTTCTAAGTTGCACGGTTTTCAAGAGCAAGTAAAAGGAAAAGATAACAGCAGAAAAGAAGGACAGCTTCATACTCATGATCTTGGTAGTTTTAATTCTCCCAGTCTCTCTCTCTCTCTTCTCTCTCTCTCTCTCTCTCTCTCTCTCTCTCTCTCTCTCTCCGTCTCTCAGATTGTTGTATTTATTTATACTGTTTTTCTACAAACTTGTTAGTATTGAATGAATGTAAGAATGTAAATTTATTTCATGTATTTACATAAATCAAAGTGTGGAGTGTATGGACAAAAGATAAGTTTATTATTTATTTATGTAATCATTTAATTGTGCTTTATGATTATCATGCTCATTAACAAATGCAGAATGACTGTGACTGAGTGAAAGCTGTATGATGAAGGGCGGAACGTTAGACGGGCCTACGTACCCAATTATTAACCCTTTGAAAATAAAGTTTGTTCGTTCGTTCGTTCTCTCTTTCTCTCTATTCTGTCTCGCTTTTTCTTTCTTTCTCTCCCTCTCTCTCTCTCTTTCTTTCTTTCTCTCTTTCTTTTTTTCTTTCTTTCTCTCCATCTCTCTTTCTTTCTTTCATTCACTCTCTCTGTTTTCTGTTTTCTGTTTTTCTTTCTCGTTCTCTGTCTCTCCCTTTCATTCTCTCTCTTTCTTTTTCACTCCTTCTCTTTCTCTATATGCCCCCTCTCTCTGTCTCTGAGGCAGGCAGGAAACAGCGGAATCTATATCGATAGGTTTCTCGGACGGAATATCACGTGTTCTGCCCCAGTCTGCCGCCGCTTCCATTCCTCGAAGTTCTCTCTCGTGCTATGAAGTACGTGCAGCAAGCTTAAACTTGACCTAGGTGCGGTGATGGTAACGGTCAAGTCATTGCTGCCTGGGACCTCAGATCAGGTCCACGTGACTTACCTTCCTGTCTCCTCTGTTTTCTTTCTTTCACAGAGTGAGAGAATGAATACGTTTTTCTTTCTCCAAGTCCAGGAATGAACTCTTGGCGACTGACGGTGGAGTGAAGATCATTGTCAAGTCGGACTTGGAGTAAGATTTTGTAGTTTTTTTTTTCTTATTTCCAGGAGACTGTCCAGGAAGTACACTTCTCAACAAATTTCATCCGCCATGAGATTCATCTGCCATGTTCATCCCTAACCGCTTAACCAGATTATATGCCTTTATGTCTACAAACAGGTTTTCATGAACCACTCTTGATAGCGAGTATACGGTCTTGACCAGCACATCCCTAGCCGCCTAACCAGATTACATGTCTATATCTAGACACAAGTTTTCATGAACCATTCTTGGCAGCTAATATACGGTCTTGACCAGCACATCCCTAACCGCTTAACCAGATTACGCGTCTTTATATCTAGACACAAGTTTTCATGAACCATTCTTGATAGTGAATATACGGTCTTGACCAGCACATCCCTAACCGCTTAACCAGATTGCATTAATACACATAAGTATTCATGAACCTTTCTTGTGGTTAAAAGGGGTCTTGACCAGCAATAGGTCGCTAACCTAGACAGTAATTTCCTTTCACTAAAATAACATTTCTGTTTCCTTATTCTTCAATGAAAAAAAAATAATAATAATATAAAAAACAGCGGCCGATACAAATATCTCTGTATCCCACAGACTTCTGACTCGTGTGCCATTCTACTGAAATTTTTATTTCGTCAAACACTTTCATAGAACGCGAAACAAGAACAAAATCACTCTTGCGTGAACAGGTCAAAGAAATGGAAATACTTTTTTTTATTTACATTGCTGTGTTTATGAGCGGTATTTTCTAGTACTTTTCCCTAATATTAAAAAAAAAGCTAGATTCAGTTTTCCAGAAAGGAAAAGAACTCCCATAAATTCTTACGAAATGGAATAGCACTCAAGTGAATTTATATTTTATCTCCTCTCTCTATTTCTTCGTCCAGTTTTTTTTTTTTTTTTAATGATTAAGGCTCACGCCGAAACGTCACAGCTGTGTACTTGTTAATTAATAAAGCTGTTCTTACTTTTTTTCCCCTAGTTTATACATTTCGTTATCACAGCTTTTCTACAGTGGCCTCGTGTATAGTTGTATACTTAGATTTATATACTTATGCACTAATTATCCATAGATTCTTACATTCGTCTTACATCCTTCCCGTGCAGTTAAACGTCATATAGGGCTCGCGTAGTAGTTTACCAAGTTTCCCTGTTTTCGGCGAGATTTTCAACCTCATCAAGGCATTTTATGCCTACTAATTTGACCTCTCTTAACAATGTCCTCTTTAGAGTTTCACGTAGTCGACCTCTTTTTCTTCGGCCTGTTGTGTTCCACTTGATAGTTTTGTTTTGGGATTCTAAAAATTGTTTCTTCTCATCACGTGACCAATATATGTTCTTCTCTTTATGAGATAATAGTACAGCGTTATGCACCCACGAAATATGCAGATGATGAAGTGAAAGACGACTTCTATCACCAGCTACAACAAATCATCAACAAAGTCCCTAAACACGACATCCTAATTGCTATGGGGGACTTCAACGCTGAGGTAGGGAAAGATAACACCGACTTTGAAAAAGTAACAGGAAAGAAAATGAGGCAATCCTGTCATTCCTTAGAGGCACATAGGGATATGGTGTTAGTGCCCATATTTTTCTTGACCTGTCAGCACACTAGAGGGTGATATGGTCAGTATCACGCCTGACCGCCTTTCCTTCCCCAACTCTAAAAGAAGTCGTGTACCCATTTCTACAGTTACGGCCGGATTCGAACCCCCGACAAGGAAAGAAAGAATCGACAGAGTTAATCAGAACGGAGAAAGATTAATAGAAATATGTCTAACAGAGGGCATGGTCATTGGAGGCACAATATTTCTACACAAAGAGATACATAAAACAATGTGGATATCTCCAGATGATAGAACTAGAAACCGGATAGATCATTTTTGTATTAGATAGCAATACTGTACATCTCTGATAGATGTAAGGGCTTATAGGGGTGCAGATGTTAACAATGATCACAACTGTGTATAGGGATAATAAAAGTAAAAACTAAAAAGCCAACACAAAAAATCAATGCATAGAAAGATAAAAAGCCACAGCCTACATGAAGAGAATACTAACAGTTATTTCAATCAGGAACTTGCCAGTCATTCCACAACACCCACTGAAGTTGAGGAGATAGGTATAGATGAATTATGGAATTCTTACAGCACAGCCATAATCACAGCAGCAAAAGCAAGCGCTGGACTGAAAAAACCAAACAGAAAAGCATGGATATCAGAAAACACATGGAAGTACATACATGAAAGACGAGCAACCAAATCAGACATGTTGAATGTAAAGACGGATCTTGGAAAAGATCTGGCTAAAGCAACATACAAAGAAATAGACAAGAAAGTAACAAGTTCAGCTAGAAGGGATAAAAGAGAATACATACACAATATGACGAAAGAGAAAGCAGCAAAAACAGGAGACAGCAAAACTTTATATAACATACACAAGAGGCTAACAGGTACTATTACATCTAAAGAAAGACTGATCCTTAGCAAAACTGAAACCCTGTTAACATCAAGTAAAGACCAAAAGCAAAGATGGGCTGAACACTTCCAAGAAATACTTAATCGACCACACCCAAAAGAATTGTTAAACCTTGAAACCAACTTACCAGCCCCACAACTAAATGTCAACCTAGATGAAATTAAATTGCATGAAATTGAAACAGAAGTGAATTTAATAGCTAACAACAAAGCTGCAAGTGAAGATGAAATAACACCAGAAATGTTAAAAGCTATCAATAATGACAACATAAGACAAATACAGTGAATGTTTAATAAGATCTGGAAAGAAGAAAAGGTCTCTTCTAAATGGAAAAAAGGAATCATTGTTAAAATACCAAAAAAAAAACAAAAGGCAACCTTAGTGACTGTGACAATTGGAGAGGAGTAACCTTAATATCAGCTGTGTCAAAAGTATTTTGCAAGTTCATGTTGAATAGACTTAAAGATATAGTGGATATCGCAATGAGAGAAGAACAAGCAGGATTTTGAAAAGGGAGAAGCTGTCTCTACCAGATCTTTACTCTAAGAATAATAATTGAAGAACATATTGAAAACCAGAAACCATTAATACTGAACTTCATAGACTTTAAAATGGCATTTGCTAGCATACACAGAGATCCCTTGTGGATAATTTTAAGTCTATATGGAATATCTAAAATTGTAAACATCATTAAGGACTTTTACAATGGATATGTTTGTGCAGTCAAAACAGAAGAAGGGATGAGTGAATTGTTCCAGATTGAAACAGGCATGAAACAAGGATGTATACTGTCTCCTTTGCTTTTGGAAGTGCAATAGACTTCATAATGAAAAAATGCTGCACAGGTAACACAGGTATTGACTGGGCACATGGGACCAACTAGAAGATTTTGATTTTGCTGACGACATAACTCTTATCAGTAATAATGTGAATTCCATGCAAGAAAAAACAGATAGCCTGTCTTCACTGGCTAGCAAAATAGGACTTGAAATTAACAAGGACAAAACAAAACTAATTAAAGTTCCCTTTAATCAAAATGGAAAAATACAAGTAGAAGGGACAGATATTGAAGAAGTCAATCAATTTACATACCTTGGCAACTACATAGACCAGGATGGTGACACTAGATAGGAAGTTAGAATTAGAATTGCAAAAGCAGCATCGGTCTTCAAGAATCTTGAGAACATATGACATTCAAAAGTTATAAGCACAAAAACCAAGTTAAGACTATTAAATTCAAATGTAATATCCACCCTCGTTTATGCATGCGAAAGCTGGAAAACAACTAAAGAAATAGACAAGAAATTAGATTCTTTTGAAAACAAATGCCTAAGGAAAATACTCGGTATAAAGTGGAATGAATTCAATGCAGAGATAAGGGAGATTAGCGAACAACAACCTGTCTCATCACCTTATATCTTATATCCTTCCAGTACCGTTAAACGTCACATAGTGCTTGCAAGGTAGTTCGCAAAGTTTTCCTGTCTTCGGCGAGCCTTTCAACCTCATCAAGGAATTTTATGCCTATTAATTTGACCTCTTTTGAAAATGTCCTCTTCAGATTTTCTCGCGGTCTGCCTCTTTTTCTGTGGCCTGTTGTGTTCCACTTAATAGCTTGTTTTGGGATTCTCTGACTGTTTCTTCTCATCACATGACCATAGTGCTTAATGTTCTCAAGATTCTTGAAAGTCAATGCTGATTTTGCATAGACTGGATCACTGGTTCTTTTCCGGGTTGTTTGTCCTCCTGAAATTAAAAAATCAGAAACGATATTTATGTCCTCAATCAGCTCAGAGACACGAACAGACCATCCTGTTCCGTCTAAGAACAAGCAACTACACACTACTCAGCCACCTTCGCCGACGGAAGACCTCTTACACGGACACACAGACCCCAGAGCACGTGCTCCAAGAGCACCCAACCTTCACTGACCTACGAAGCCAGACCTGGCCACAGAGGATGGACCCGAGGCAGAAGCTGTGGGGCTACTGCGAGGACCTGGAGAGAACTGTGGGGCTACTGCGAGGACCTGGAGAGAACTGTGGGGCTACTGCGAGGACCTGGAGAGAACTGTGGGGCTACTGCGAGGACCTGGAGAGAACTGTGGGGCTACTGCGAGGACCTGGAGAGAACTGTGGGGCTACTGCGAGGACCTGGAGAGAACTGTGGGGCTACTGGGAGGACCCGGAGAGAACTGTGGGGCTACTGCGAGGACCTGGAGAGAACTGTGGGGCTACTGCGAGGACCCGGAGAGAACTGTGGGGCTACTGCGAGGACCCGGAGAGAACTGTGGGGCTACTGCGAGGACCCGGAGAGAACTGTGGGGCTACTGCGAGGACCCGGAGAGAACTGTGGGGCTACTGCGAGGACCCGGAGAGAACTGTGGGGCTACTGCGAGGACCCGGAGAGAACTGTGGGGCTACTGCGAGAACCTGGAGAAAATTGTGGGGCTACTGCGAGGACCCGGAGAGAACTGTGGGGCTACTGCGAGGACCCGGAGAGAACTGTGGGGCTACTGCGAGGACCTGGAGAGAACTGTGGGGCTACTGTGAGGATCCGGAGAGAACTGTGGGGCTACTGCGAGGACCTGGAGAGAACTGTGGCGCTACTGCGATGACCTGGAGAGAAGCTGTGGGGCTACTGCGAGGACCTGGAGAGAACTGTGGGGCTACTGCGAGGACCTGGAGAGAACTGTGGGGCTACTGCGAGGACCTGGAGAGAACTGTGGGGCTACTGCGATGACCTGGAGAGAACTGTGGGGCTACTGCGAGGACCTGGAGAGAACTGTGGGGCTACTGCGAGGACATAGAGAGAAGCTGTGGGCTTCAGCCTGGCGACCCCGGCTTCCGGTTTAGCTTGACCCGGGACTTGAACAGAGAAGAATGTTCCCAGTATATCTTTTCGGTTATTATAAAAATCTTCGCTTGTATTAAAATAATTTATATGATTGTCTTCAGCAATAACCCTAGCGGTAATCACTGATTTCTCTGTCTAAATTGCCACGTAACGAGCGTTCTCATTTGCTTCAACAACTGCCTCCAAAATGTGTTGGAAAATAACAAGATGCCAAAAAAAATAAAATAATATAAAGGCATCCATAAGCTGTTGCATGATACAACGCGTAATGAATGCTGGGAAAACAAGATCCAGATCTCACACGTAGGTTAAGGCCAGGCTTTGTTCTCCCCCTGCTGCTTCTCCTCCTCCTCCTTCTTCTTCTTTGGCAACGCCCAGGAAGGAAGAAAAATACTTCCGCTTCCAGCCCTCACAATGCAAGATTTAAGTCGGTCGATTACCTGGATGCCTTTCATCTTTTTAAAGACTAACTGTCTGGGGTTCATTCACTTCGTTTCGTTTCTCATTGCCGAATCTGTGTTTTGAATCTTTTTTTTTCTCTTCAGTACAATTGAAAAAGAAGGATGTTTTCAGCGAAAGACGAGCATCGTGTCACAAGGTGAGGCAGAAAAAGGAGTGTCATATTCTGGACAGACTTTGTCATTGTGATGCCAACTTCCTTCTCTTTCATACCATGGGCTGCTTTCTAAAGTGATCGAGTCTGATAAACCCCGAGAGATCTTATTCAAAATTAAGAAAAGGCAGACAAACAGAAAGGAAGGGCAGAGATACGGATCAAAAGACAGACGAGTATAACACAGATTAAACAAACAAAACAAAAAGAAAAAAAAACGGGTCGAAGATCGGTGAAATAAAAAAAAGGAAGGACAAAGAAAAGGCATATAACATTGCATGTTCGCAAATGTTCTCCAACGTCTCGCGTTCGCATCCCTGACCTTGTCTATTATTCAGGGCCACCTGTTTGAAAAAACTGGGCCGCTGCTGCCCGCTGACCTTGTCATGCAAATCTGAAATGGGTTCTCTGACCAGGTCCACAGCTGGATTTAAGAAACTTTTGATTAAAAAAAAAAGTTCATGTTTTCTTCTGTCAGGCACTGAAGCAGATGATAAAGAAAGTGAAACCAAAAGAGATGTGGGAGAAAGATGCAACAAATTTCCCAGACACATAGAAAAACAAATGAATAGTTCCTCAGAGGAATTTGACAACAAAGAAAATTAATTAGATAAGAGAGATGACCACTACAGGAAAACTGGTTCTACTAATAAATGCAGATAGAAGTGTATGATTCTAGTAATAAATGTAGATAGAGGTGTATGATTCTAGTAATAATGGTAGATAGAGGTGTGTAGTTCCTAGTAGTAAAGGCAGATAGAGGTTATGGTTCTAGTAATAAATGTAGATAGAGGTGTATGATTCTAGTAATAAAAGTAGATAGAGGTATGTAGTTCCTAGTAGTAAAGGCAGATAGAGGTTATGGTTCTAGTCATAAATGTAGCTAGAGGTGTATGATTCTAGTAATAAAGGTAGATAGAGGTGTGTAGTTCCTAGTAGTAAAGGCAGATAGAGGTTATGGTTCTAGTAATAAAAGCAGATAGAGGTGTATGGTTCTAGTATTAAAGGTAGACAGAGGCGTATGGTTCTAGTAAGATAGAGGTGTATGGTTCTAGTAATAAAGGTAGACAGAAGTGTATGATTCTAGTAATAAAGGTAGATGTATAGTTATAGTAATAAAGGTAGATAGAGGTGTATGGTTATAGTAATAAAGGTATATAGAGATGCATGGTTCTAGAAATAAAGGTAGATAGAGGTGTATGGTTATAGTAATAAAGGTATATAGAGATGCATGGTTCTAGAAATAAAGGTAGATAGAGGTGTATGGTTCTAGTAATAAAGGTAGATAGAGATTATGTAAAAAGTAATAAAGGTAGACAGAGGTGTAATGTTCTAGTAATAAAAGTAGATAGATGAGTATGGCTCTAATAATAAAGGTAGATAGAGGTGTATGGTTCTAGCAGTAAAGGTTGATAAAGGTGCATGGTTCTAGTAGTAAAGGTAGATAGAGGTGTATGGTTCTAGCAGTAAAGGTTGATAAAGGTGCATGATTCTAGCAGTAAAGGTAGATAGAGGTGTGTGGTTCTAGTAGTAAAGGTAGATAGAGGTGTGTGGTTCTAGTAGTAAAGGTAGATAGAGGTGTGTGGTTCACTTTCACAAAAAAGATGGAGGGAATGAGGAGTGTGCTCAGAAACACAAATAGAAGAAAGTAAGAAAGTAAGAAAGTAAGATGAGAACGTATAAATGAAGAACATACAAGGTCGAATATTTCGACGTCGCTAAGTACTCAGATGGGTGACCGCTTGGGAGCACCACGTGTTGCAAGCATTTCTTTTGGCGTCTAAGTGGCGAAGTGGTTAGTGCACTGATCTCTCATGGCGAAAGTCCGGGGTTTCGAATCCGGCCGGAGGCGCCGGTCACCCCAGCTGTAGAAATGGGTACCCGACTACTACTGAGGTTGGGGAAGGAGGAAAAGTGTCCTGCTGTGACGGTGACCACATCACCTTCTTGTGTGCTGACAGGTCAAGGAAATTAAGGGGACCAAAACTATATAACTATGTGCCTCTAATACATAACAGGGTTACTTTTACCTTTATCTACAACCGCCACATCAAAGTATCACAGATATTGTATAAAAGTAAAGGATACCTCATCTCTGGTTTTACAGGACTAACGTAGGTTCAAACCACCCCAGTACAAAAACATTATTTGCCTATCCAGATTTGTACCGCAAACAATTCAGTCCACAATTTTATCCTTGTTTAGTTATTGCATTGTCTTCCGCGTGTTATGTTTTTTTTTTATTTTTATGATGGCAGTTTTTGATGTGTTCTGTCACGATGCTTGCACAAGACGTGTAACTTTATCAAGATTTAAAAGCTAAAATAAAAATAACTATAAATCTGAACGTCAGTTATCGACGCCGTTTTTGAAGAGTCTCGACTATTTGTCACGTGAAAAGATGGGGGCTCTCCAAGCTTTAAGTTCCGGCATGCATGCGAAACATGCCTTCAATGCGTTCCCAGCGTACACAAAGATTTCAACTTTTTTAAGCTGAGGTTTTTTTTTTTCAATTTTTTAACTGCTGGGATTTTTTTTAAAGGGAAGGAAGGAAGAAGAAATACGCTAGAGGGCGTAATTACGCTTCCGACTGTGAACGCGCATGCGTCGTTGCTGCCTGTTTTTTTTTTCAAAGTCTTCCTATTGTGACTGAGCATTTGGCCAATCTTTGTATTCTATTAGCTTCATTTTGGGCCGACAACTCTTTCAGGGAAACGTAACTCTTTGGTAGTTTGGCTTCCATTGAGAGAAATGGTTCTCAGACTCTGCTGTGGGAGCCGGGATCTTCCTTCTGCTCATTGATAGCCTCTAGGGTCATGGGACAATGAAACGACGCATCATTATCAGCAAAATGAGCACACCAAATGTGAGGCCGTGTTCGAGAAGTATTAAGGTACATGCTGTTACAGCTGCTGGTCTTTGTTGCTTATTAAAAAGAAGAGCCGGTCTCCATTTGTCACGTCTTTTGCCAGTTCTTCCAGGTATTCGTGGCTGAGTGAGAAATCTCTCGTGGATGTTGTGTATTCTTGTAATTCATTTTTAATCTATCTAATGATCTTGTTACTAGTCATGTCTTATCTTGTCTTATCTTGTCTTGTGCTATCTCCCTGTAACTGCGATATGGTGTTCTTTGCAGCCGATGCTGTGGAGGTGTTGAGCTACAGCGTCGTATCGGCGTAGGAGTGGGTTATGGCAGCTATTTTTTTAGTCCCGGAGTACAGCTAAAAAGCAGGTGGTGTGCAATGCTTCTTTGGCAGACTCCACCACCATGGGGACTATAGCGATCCCTGTCTCGTTAGCCAGGCTAGGCCTTTTATTAGGGGTAGCGACTGAGAGGTGGGATAGAGTCTTGGTCAGCTATGTTTCTCTAATCCTGACGCTAGCATGTCAGCTATGTTTCTCTAACCCTGACGCTAGTATGTCAGCTATGTTTCTCTAAACCTGACGCTAGCATGTCAGCTATGGGTCGCTGATTGCCTAATCTGACAGCGTTTTCCCTTGTTACAATTAGAAGTTGCTCGTGCGATGCTCGCTTGAAAACCCGTCTGTCAACCTCTCTTGCCTCGTACACCTGCTATTTGACCGTGAGTCTATTTAGCCGTAAGTCTATTTAGCCATAGGTCTATATAACCCCATGTCAGTCGTTATGGGGAAAGGTCAGACACTAAGTACAATTCACAACTATATACGTTACAAGGTGACTAGACAAATGTACAGCTACGTGAAAATTAATCACAAGTTATGGATCACAAACTATAGTGAAGTATCACACTGTAATAACATGCAAGGACGTGCAAAAATGTACATACACATACTGTATACACACACACACACATCCATACATTCTGTACTCATCAAAGTGAGCGTGTTTGGTGTAGATGTTAAGGGAAAATAGGATATCACCTCGCAAATTACAGGACAATAGAAAATAGGAAACGAATAGTCAAGTACGCGAATCTATTTTACTGCATATTTACTGTACATTGTAGTTTATTCTTTCTTTAACAAAATACGTTTGTGTGGCCTCGGCTGTAAGGACGGCCGGCCGTAACTCGCTCGGCCTTAGGTCGGCGCATGACAGAATTGCAATGTTTCCAGATCGATGGATGTTTAATGTTTCTATAAAGTAGTGGTTCTCATTTTTTTATGTGGAGGGGGCGAATCATAGCTGACCAAGACCCTGCCCTACCTCTCCGTTCCTTCCCTTCCCCAATAACAGCCCTAACCCGACCAACAGGGAATGGATATCTGTGGAGTGTTCCGAAATAAGCATTGTACATCTCCTGCTCTTTTAGCTCCACCCACATACTGAAAAGATAGCTACCGTAAACCTGCTCTCAAATCGACACGATGCTGTCCCTCAACATCTTCACCGCATCGGCTGCAAAGAACATGAAGCTGGCAGTTCCAGGGAGGGAGAAGAGAAGACGAGACAAAAGGTAGCACTAAACCGTAATAGTCATTCATTATATAACACTGAACCATAATAACCATTCACTACATAACACTGAACCATAATAACCATTCACTACATAACACTAAACCATAATAACCATTCACTACATAACACTAAACCATAATAACCATTCACTACATAACACTAAACCATAATAACCATTCACTACATAACACTAAACCATAATAACCATTCACTACATAACACTAAACCATAATAACCATTCACTACATAACACTAAACCATAATAACCATTCACTACATAACACTAAACCATAATAACCATTCACTACATAACACTAAACCATAATAACCATTCACTACATAACACTAAACCATAATAACCGTTGACTAATACGTGCCCAGCTGGGAAACACATAAATACCTATGAATGTAAATGCTACAAAATAGTCATTCAAATATCATGGACACAAGAAAAGAACACATATATCCACACTACAAGAACTTAATATTGAAGAAGACTGGCTAGTAAAGAGGATTAAAGAGAGAAAACTTAAATATTTTGGACACATTAAACGTCATGAGAATTTGGAGAAGACCGTCTTGGAAGGGTACATAATGGGAAAAAGAAAGAGAGGAAAACCAAGGCGAAGATGGTGCAAGTCATCGTTGATGATCTACGAATGGATGCATCAGCAGCAGGGCGTCTTGCCTACAACCAAGAGGCTTACATGAAAGCAATCAGGGAGGCAGAGTTCCACAAAGGGACATGCAAAAAGATTGACTGAATACGTGTCACATCTACTTTTAACTTAACAGTTTATCTACTTTCCATTTCATCATTGGCTTTCCTGTACTTGAAACTATTTGACAAGTAATCTCCCTTTTACCTTCAGCCCCTTGATGTTTCTCATTTTCCTCAGTATCGCTGTCACCATTTATACATCTTTCATGTTATTTCTCTTCTTCATTAACTTTATTTCTATATTATTTCATTTCTAATTTCTCTTCTTTCTTTCATCTTTCTTTCAGTTTTTTTTCTTTCAGTCGTCTTTTCATGTTCTTTTTTTTCTTTTCATTCTTAGATTGGTTATTAATATTATTTTCACTGTGTTTCATTTTCTCTCATTGTTCTTTTTTTTTCATTTTCTCATCTTTCTTTCCTTCATTTTTTTTCTTTTTTTTTTTTATCTCTTGTTTTCCCCCGTTTTCTCATTTTTTTTTAGTCCACTCTTTCTTCCTTTCCTTTTTCTTCCACTCTTTCTTCCTCTCCTTTTTCCACTCTTTCTTCCTCTCCTTTTCCTTTCTTCCTCTCATATTTCTTCCACTTTTTCTTCCTCTCATTGTTCTTCCACTCTTTCTTCCTCTCATTGTTCTTCCACTCTTTCTTCCTCTCATTGTTCTTCCACTCTTTCTTCCTCTCATTGTTCTTCCACTCTTTCTTTCTCTTATTTTTTTTCTTTCCTATATTCTTGTTTTATTTTGTTTCTTCCATTTTCTCGTTGTTTTTCTTTTTCTCATTCTTCTTAGGATTTTCTTCCTCTTCTTTTTATCTTCTCGTAATATTTTCCCCTGTGCTCTCTTTCTTTCTTTCTTTATTTCTTTATTTCTCGTAATGTTTTCTTACTTCTCATTGACCCTCAAAGGCCAGTCAGCTTTGAGTAAGTTCAGTTATTGTCGTGAGTGAGTACAGCGATGCAAATATATGTGCGTGTGTGTGCGGGCGCGTGCTCGCGAAGTGGGCATGAGGAAAAAGAAATCTGGAACTAATTTAACATTTATATATTCTTGTTAAAAGAAAAACGAAATCGCCTGACCTTGAATTTTATAGGCGGGGCTATACAGCTGTGAGCTTAAACTTGGGGTTAAACTGGCATCGATTGTGCTCCAAGTTTTAAATGAGTCCCCAAAACGCTGTGGGAAAGAATACATGCTCGCGTTCACGTGATGTTTCGGGGTTCGTCGTGAGCGACAGCTGTTTAAATCTTTCCGACGCTGTAAGCAGAGGCTCCTGGCCTATGTGTTGAGGGCTGTGGTACCACTGGTGCCGGGCCTGCAACAGCTGCGGCAGTCAATGTCCTCTCTTTTGTGTGGTACTTCTGGCGTCGGAGCGTCTGTTCTCCCCATACCTGCCCGTCTGTGCTTGTCATTTCAAAGAATGAATCATCATTCTGTGCCGCGCATGTCGGCTTAGTTACTGTATCTTTGCTGAGTTAAATATTTAATCTCTTCTGTGGGCTTTTACTGCCTTTTCTTTATTATTTAATGTGAAAAAAAGAGAAAGAGACTCAGATTTGTACCAATAAATAAATAAAAATAGTCATTCAAATATCATGGACACAAGAAAAGAACACATATATCCACACTACAAGAACTTAATATTGAAGAAGACTGGCTAGTAAAGAGGATTAAAGAGAGAAAACTTAAATATTTTGGACACATTAAACGTCATGAGAATTTGGAGAAGACCGTCTTGGAAGGGTACATAATGGGAAAAAGAAAGAGAGGAAAACCAAGGCGAAGATGGTGCAAGTCATCGTTGATGATCTACGAATGGATGCATCAGCAGCAGGGCGTCTTGCCTACAACCAAGAGGCTTACATGAAAGCAATCAGGGAGGCAGAGTTCCACAAAGGGACATGCAAAAAGATTGACTGAATACGTGTCACATCTACTTTTAACTTAACGGTTTATCTACTTTCCATTCCATCATTGGCTTTCCTGTACTTGAAACTATTTGACAAGTAATCTCCCTTTTACCTTCAGCCCCTTGATGTTTCTCATTTTCCTCAGTATCGCTGTCACCATTTATACATCTTTCATGCTATTTCTCTTCTTCATTAACTTTATTTCTATATTATTTCATTTCTAAAATCTCTTCTTTCTTTCATCTTTCTTTCAATTTTTTTTCTTTCAGTCGTCTTTTCATGTTCTTTTTTTTTTCTTTTCATTCTTAGATCGGTTATTAATATTATTTTCACTGTGTTTCATTTTCTCTCATTGTTCTTTTTTTTCATTTTCGCATCTTTCTTTCTTTCATTTTTTTCTTTTTTTTACTCTTGTTTTTCCCCCGTTTTCTCATTTTTTTTATTCCACTCTTTCTTCCTTTCCTTTTTCTTCCACTCTTTCTTCCTCTCCTTTTTTCCACTCTTTCTTCCTCTCCTTTTCCTTTCTTCCTCTCATTGTTCTTCCACTCTTTCTTCCTCTCATTGTTCTTCCACTCTTTCTTCCTCTCATTGTTCTTCCACTCTTTCTTCCTCTCATTATTCTTCCATTCTTTCTTCCTCTCATTGTTCTTCCGCTCTTTCTTTCTCTTATTTTTTTCTTTCCTATATTCTTGTTTTATTTTGTTTCTTCCATTTTCTCGTTGTTTTTCTTTTTCTCATTCTTCTTAGGATTTTCTTCCTCTTCTTTTTATCTTCTTGTATTATTTTCCCCTGTGCTCTCTTTCTTTCTTTCTTTATTTCTCGTAATGTTTTCTTACTTCTCATTGGCCCTCAAAGGCCGGTCAGCTTTGAGTAAGTTCAGTTATTGTCGTGAGTGAGTACAGCGATGCAAATATATGTGCGTGTGTGTGCGGGCGCGCGCCCGCGAAGTGGGCATGAGGAAAAAGAAATCTGGAATTAATTTAACATTTATATATTCTTGTTAAAAGAAAAACGAAATCGGCCTGACCTTGAATTTTGTAGGCGGGGCTATACAGCTGTGAGCTTAAACTTGGGGTTAAACTGGCATCGATTGTGCTCCAAGTTTTAAATGAGTCCCCAAAACGCTGTGGGAAAGAATACATGCTCGCGTTCACGTGATGTTTCGGGGTTCGTCGTGAGCGACAGCTGTTTAAATCTTTCCGACGCTGTAAGCAGAGGCTCCTGGCCTATGTGTTGAGGGCTGTGGTACCACTGGTGCCGGGCCTGCAACAGCTGCGGCAGTCAATGTCCTCTCTTTTGTGTGGTACTTCTGGCGTCGGAGCGTCTGTTCTCCCCATACCTGCCCGTCCGTGCTTGTCATTTCAAAGAATGAATCATCATTCTGTGCCGCGCATGTCGGCTTAGTTACTGTATCTTTGCTGAGTTAAATATTTAATCTCTTCTGTGGGCTTTTACTGCCTTTTCTTTATTATTTAATGTGAAAAAAAAGAGAAAGAGACTCAGATTTGTACCAATAAATAAATAAAAATGTATCACATCTGATATACATCATCATCATCATCATCAGGCGCCGTGTCGACTGGCGTTGGCTACTATGCTTCTCCAGAGTACACGATCCTTCATGCAGGCTCTGTTGGTGATCTCCTCTCACATCATCTCGTCAGACTGTCCAGTATCATTTCTCTTGGTCTTCCCCTGGCTCTTCTTCCCTCTGTTTTTCCTGTTGTTATAATATCTTCAATACCCTCTCTTCTCATTGCATGTCCAATTAAAGTACATTGTCTTTCTCTTCGTTTTTTGACAAGGTTTTTTTTTTTTTTTGCTATCTCCAACATTCTCAAACTTTCTACATTAATTATTTTTGATATACATCAAGACTCCACATTTGCCGCGATGAAAGCCAAGATTTTATGTAATATACGGACTTTTAAAATACCGTGTTTGATATAGCGGTCGCGTGCTTAGTTGAATTCTTTGGCACTGGGTTCAAGTCTCAGTAGAGAGATTTTTTTCCCCCCTGGTATACATCAGAAGGCCTCGGGGGTCCACCAGCCTCTAAAAATGGCGACCAGAGATATCTGGGAAGGCAAATGCGGTCAGGCGTGATACTGACATCATCAGACTTTCATGTGCCGAAGATCGTGGAAATAAGGGCCTAACTCTGTATCCCCAGTATATCTTAATGGCATTGGAATGGGGGATTTTTATCTTTTACCTTTTATTTCATACACTGGAATTCAAAATGCTATGTATGATATACACTGAAAATCAAGATATCATATGTGATGTACTGAACGTCAAGGCATCGTATTTGATACTCATTCATTTCATTCATTCCTTTGCATGTCCCTTGCGGAACTTCGCCTCCCAAACAGCATTCCTGTAGGCCTTTCGGTTGTGAGCAAGATGGCCTGCTGCTGCTGCATCCATTTCCAGATCATCAACGATGTCTTGCAGCCATCTTCGTTTCGGTCTTCCTCTTTTTCTTTTTCCCATTATGTATCCTTCCAATACGGTCTTCTCTAAATTATCATGACGTTTAATGTGGCCAAAATATTTAAGTTTTCTCTCTTTAATCCTCTTTACTAGCCAGCCTTCTTCAATATTAAGCTCTTGTAGTATAGATATATTTGTTCTTTTTTGTGTCCACGATATTTGGAGAACTCTTCTATAGCATTTACATTCAAAGGCATTTATGTGCTTCTCAGCTGTTTTGTTAAGTGTCCAGGTCTCACAGGCATATGTTGCGATGGGAAAGATGCATGCCCTTAAAAATCTTATTTTTGTGGTTCTGTCTGCTCCTCTCCACAGATTCTTTAGTTGTTTTACTTTCTGAAGAGCAATAGATGTCCTCCTTTTAATTTCCCTCATTGTATCTCCATTATTAGTTAGTAGTGATCCAAGATATTCAAAACTCTCCACTTCTTCCAGTTTTTCCTCATTGATACATATTTCAGTTGCCTTATTTGTTTTGTCAGTTGTCATCACTTTAGTTTTCTTTGCATTAAGATAGAGGTTCTGCTCTTCGCTGTTCTTGCGGACTGACATAATTAGTTTTTCCATTCCTTCTTGTGTTGTGGACAGCAATACTGTGTCATCAGCATATCTAATCTCTGGTATTTCATAACCTCCAACTGTTATGGCATCGTAATATTCTTTGTCTCTTCTCTAACATTCCTCATTATATTTTCAGTATACAAGTTAAATAAGTAGGGTGACAATATGCACCCCTGACGGACCCCTTGTTTTATGTCAAACCAACTTGTTGTTTCACCATTTATTCTGACTGCTGCTTGTTGGTCTAAATACAGCAGTGATGTTAATTGTATCAAATGTGTTGGAAATCCCATTTTTTCCATTATTTCCCAAAGTTTCTGGTGTTGTACACAATCAAATGCCTTTGAGTAGTCTATAAAGGATAAATATAGATTCACATTAAACTCCCTGCATTTCTCTATTATTAATCTTAGATTGAATATATGATCTCTTGATCCTCTTCCTTCCCTGAAGCCAGCTTGGACCATATTGACTTCTTCTTCTATTTTCTTTCGAAGTCTACCCATTATGATTTTTAACAGAATTTTACTAGTACAGTCACTGCCCGGAAGGAAAGCAATGGTAAACTACCTTCTGGAAACATACCAAGAAACCCAAGCAGCAATTTGATACTGTAAAGTCAAAATATCATATCTGAATTTGATAAACTGAAAGTCAAAGTACCATATCTGATGTACTGAAAGTCAAAACATCATACTTGTAACCCTAAAGTCAAAGTAACATATCTGATGTACTGAAAGTCAAAACATCATACTTGTAACCCTAAAGCCAAAGTAACATATCTGATGTACTGAAAGTCAAAGCATCATACTTGTAACCCTAAAGTCAATATACCATATCTGATGTACTGAAAGTCAAAACATCATACTTGTAACCCTAAAGTCAATATACCATATCTGATGTACTGAAAGTCAAAACATCATACTTGTAACCCTAAAGTCAATATACCATATCTGATGTACTGAAAGTCAAAACATCATACTTGTAACCCTAAAGTCAATATACCATATCTGATGTACTGAAAGTCAAAACATCATACTTGTAACCCTAAAGTCAATATACCATATCTGATGTACTGAAAGTCAAAACATCATACTTGTACCCTAAAGTCAATATACCATATCTGATGTACTGAAAGTCAAAACATCATACTTGTAACCCTAAAGTCAAAGTACCATATCTGATGTACTGAAAGTCAAAACATCATACTTGTAACCCTAAAGTCAAAGTACCATATCTGATGTACTGAAAGTCAAAACATCATACTTGTAACCCTAAAGTCAAAGTAACATATCTGATGTACTGAAAGTCAAAACATCATACTTGTAACCCTAAAGTCAAAGTACCATATCTGATGTACTGAAAGTCAAAACATCATACTTGTAACCCTAAAGTCAAAATACCATATCTGATACACTGAAAGTGAAGACAACATTAATAAAATACATAATTCATCTTCCTTTGGTGTTTTCATTCAAGTACCTCCATTCTTATCAGTCTTATAGAGGATACATCACCTCATTTATCTTCTCAGCTTTAATACTCCTGCACATATCATCATCTAATGCCAGCCCATCTGACACTTCACGCCGCGTTCTTTTCTTCAAGCAACCCCTACCTTCATGCAAGTAAGAGCAAAGGTAGAAACCAGCAATCCAATTTCAGAAGTTTTCCGGACGGTAGGTAGGTGCACTGTTTCATTGTTTGAGGCTCTGACCTCAAAACCTCGTTTCTTTGACAGGTAGCTGGACCTGGCAATGATTGTCTATGTGCCACAAACTCGCCTGCTGCCTTCCCCACCCCCACCCCTAGCAGAAGCAGACAAAATAAGCTCGTTCGCCATATTGTTCCTGTCATAAATTCCTATGTCAGCTGTTGGGGTCGTTTATACCACTGCTGGCATCTGTTACAAGCTGCTTTTAACATTACTGCTTTTTTGTTACGCTTCTAATAGCAGCACTAATAAAAGTACACAAGACAGCTATAGCCAGGGCAAAGATCACTTGGAAAAAAAAAATAGAGATCATGGTTGTTTTAGAAGAATATTAAGAATATCTGGGTGTCTGAGTGGCGATGTGGTTAGTGCACTGGTCTCTCATGGCGAAGGTCGGGGGTTCGAATCCGGCCTGCGGCACCCCAGTCACCCAGCTGTAGAAATGGATACCCGACTTCTTCTGGAGTTGGGTAAGGAAAAAGCAGCCAGGCGTGATACTGACCATATCACCCTCTAGTGTGCTGACAGGTTTTTGGAAAATATGGGCACTAACACCATATCCCTATGTGCCTCTAAGGCATGACAGGATTACCTTTACTTTTTTTTTTATTAAGAATATCTGGAGCATTTAGGGTAACAGAAAGAAAGCAAACCAAACATGCAAACCTATTTAAAAAGTCAGTGAAAAAAAAAAGATCTTGATTGAAACTGTAAGAAAAAGGCGAAGCGTTCATTGTTGGACATATAATGAGAAGGATAATATCAGGAAACATCATGCCAACAGAATGATAACGACAAGGAAGACAAAGGAATCTAAGAAGAAAAGATCGTTGAAGAATATATATAAATATATACACATACATACAATATATATATATATATATATATATATATGAATAGAGAGAGAGAGAAGGAGAGAGAGAGAGAGAGAGAGAGAGAGAGGCCCGTCCCGGTTTCCGACATCTCGCTTTACGGCTATTCATTTTTTCAACTCTCGCTTCAGTGACTTCTTATTGAAAATATACAAAATATGATTTTGTTTTTTGTTTTTAGAATATATATAGCGCACATATAACGTAGAACTACTTATTTCCAACTCTGCACAAATGATAAGGTCACCTTACTTTACTTTTATGTTTTAAAACATGCATGTCTGTTGGCAGTAAAGTATTATATATTCAAACCTACGAAATTCGCTTTTACGTCCATTTCGCTTTCCGCACGGACTATAGGAAGCTCGTTGGAATGCGCGGGGAAAAGAAATAATATAAGCAAGCATGCGCCCGTTTCATGTGTTATCGAAAACTGTAGGAAAATGTTACAGCTACGTCCAACAAACTTCAGCAGGACTTGCTATAAATGGACGATGTCTAAGGTCTTTGACCCCAGGGCATGTTTTTTTTTTTTTTTTATACTAAGCTCGAGTGCATTTGTAAACTCCTGTCGGGATGATAGATTATTTGGTATATTTCTCTGTAGATAAATATTAGTAATGAAAGTAGATGGAGGCGTGTGGTTCAGTTTTAAGACAAGATAGAAAGAGTGAGAAAAATTGGCAGAAGCAAGATTGGCAGAAAGCAAAATGAGCACATACCAGTGAAGACCATACAACAATCCAATATTTCGGCAGAAAGGTTTTTCAATGGACAAAAAAAAAAAGAGGTTTAAAAGTTAATTTTACATTTTTCATTCATTTTTAGCGTTTTTATCTCTTACGTTTGTTTTTGCATGCTTTAAAAAGGCTTTTGTGGAAATAATGGGTTGTTGTATGGTCTTCATTTGCATGTACTCATCTTTCTTTCTCTCATTCTTGTTTCTGCCCACTTTCTTCATTCTTTCTATCTTTTTTTTTTCTTTTTTGTGTAAAATTGAACCGTACACCTCCATCTACTTTCATTACTAGAACGAGCTTTACCACAGTCGTCATTTCTCTTATCTCTACATAAACAATAGTCTTGACTTCTTAGGAGCATTTTTTCTTGTGAAAGACATACCTAAATCTGTATATGTTTTCTGTCGTCGAATGTTTCTTTTTTTTTTTCTGACCATATTACTTGGAAACAATGGCGAGACAACTGGAATCGACAACCGGAGGAAAAAAAAAAAAAAGATCAAGAACAGAAAGGAATGTGTGGTACGAGCTGCATACGGCAGAAGCCCTAGTGGCTCGGAAAGTTGCTGAATTCAGCAGGTGTAAGAAGAAGAAGAAGAAGAAATATTAGCTGGGGAGTATTTTATGGGGCTTCGGCAAGGGTTTTCCACAAATGCCTGTCCTTTGCCTTTTTTCCTGCTCTTGCCCAGGTGAGCCCTCTATTGCTCAACATCCTCTTTGTTGTTCTTCTCCATGTCTCTTTTGGTCTACCCTTACTTCTGTTCCCCTGTGGTGTCCATCTTAGTGCTGTTTTTGGTAGTGAGTTGTCAGTCATTCGGAACACATGTCCCAGCCATCGCCAGCGTCTTTCCTCAATAACTGAGTTCAGTGGCTTCATCTGTATCTCTGCCAATAAGATGTTATTAGTATGGGTATACTTTTTCTTTTTTGTGTAAAATTGAACCGTACACCTCCATCTACTTTCATTACTAGAACGAGCTTTACCACAGTCGTCATTTCTCTTATCTCTACATCAACAATAGTCTTGACTTCTTAGGAGCATTTTTTCTTGTGAAAGACATACCTAAATCTGTATATGTTTTCTGTCGTCGAATGTTTCTTTTTTTTTCTGACCATATTACTTGGAAACAATGGCGAGACAACTGGAATCGACAACGGGAGATAAAAAAAAAAAAAAAGATCAAGAACAGAAAGGAATGTGTGGTACGAGCTGCATACGGCAAAAGCCCCAGTGGCTCGGAAAGTTGCTGAATTCAGCAGGTGTAAGAAGAAGAAGAAGAAATATTAGCTGGGGAGTATTTTATGTTTTGCTCAATTTTTATTATTTACTGTTCTTGTAAGTCTTAAGCAAAGAAGAGGAAAGCTAGTTCAACTGTGGAAGTTTCTGTGTGGTTCTGTTTGGTTAAATACTGATATGGAGGTTCAGCTGCTATACATGCGTATTAAACAATGTTCACTCTAAGCTGAACAAACGGAGGGAAAAATCTGAAAAAGTACGAACTTTAATATATTTGCACACAGACACAAATAATTATAAAACTCCTAATTTAATTTTTCAGTTTCTTGAAGTCATTCTGTGTTGCAAGATGGCTGCAAGACAACGTTGATAATCTGCAGCTGGATGCATCGGCAGCAGGGCATCTTGCTTACAACCGAGAGGCCTACAGGAGAGCTGTTGGGGAGGCAAAGTTCCGCAAGGGACATGCAAATGGCAGACTGACTGACTGACTGACTGACTATGTGCTTTAGTAGAGCTGAAGAAAAATATGGCAAACTTACGTGAGTTTGTTTTCCTGATTACTTTACTGCTAATTTGTAATTATACGCTGTAATTTGACTTTACGACGCGCAATTGTTCAAAAAGCGTTTTTTAAAGAATATACTTGGACACGGGGGGGGGGGGGGGGGGGGGGGGGGTAACATTCTGCGTACGAATCACAAGAAGGCACATTGCTAGTAGGCACCATTGCAACGCTTTAATTTAGAATTTTGGTCATAATATGCGTAATATACATAATAAATATACGTAATGACAGTCAGTCAGTCATTCACATGTCCCGTTCGGAACGTTGCCTCCCTAACAGCTCTCCTGTAGGCCTCTCGGTTATAAGCAAGATGCCTTACTGCTGATGCGTCCATTCGCAGATCATCAACGACGTCATGCAGCCACCTTCGCCTTGGTCTTCCTCTATGTACCCTTCCAAGACGGTCTTCTCTAAATTATCATGATGTTTAACATGTCCAAAATGTTTACGTTTTCTCTGTTTAATCTTCCGTACTAGCCAATGTTCTTCATTGTTATGTTCTTGTAGTATGTGTATCTCTCTCTCTCTCTCTCTCTCTCTCTCTGAACCTTAAGTGCCCAGGGCACATGGGGCTTCCGCAAGGGTTTTCCACAAATGCCTGTCCTTCGCCTTTTTTTCTGCTCTTGTCCAGATGAGCCCTCTATTGCTCAACATCCTTTCTGTTGTTCTTCTCCATGTCTCTTTTGGTCTACCCTTACTTCTGCTCCCTTGTGGTGTCCATCTTAGCGCTATTTTTGGTAGTGAGTTATCAGTCATTCGGAGCACATGTCCCAGCCATCGCCAGCGTCTTTCCTCAATAACTGAGTTCAGTGGCTTCATCTGTATCTCTGCTAATAAGATGTTATTAATATGGGTATAATTTATCTTTTTTGTGCCCATGATATTTGAAGGACTCTTCTGTAGTATTTACAGTCAAAGGCATTTATGTGTTTCTCAGATGTTTTGTTAAATGTCCAAGTCTCACGGGCATATGTTGCCATGGGAAAGATGCATGCCCTTAAAAATCTTATTTTTATAACTGTGTCTGTTGCTCTCCACAGCTTCTTTAGTTTTTTTTTTTAAGAGCGATAGTAGTCCTCTTTTTAATTTCCCTCATTGTATCTCCATTATTAGTTAGCAGTGATACAAGATATTCAAAACTCTCCACCTCTTCCAAACTTTCCTCATTGATATATATTTTTATATGTTTTGCCAGTTTCATCAATTTAGTTTTCTTTGCATTAAGATACAGGTTTTTTTCTTCGCTGTTCCTACGGACTGACATAATTAGTTTTTCCATTCCTCTTTGTGTCGTGGACAGTAACACCGTGTCATCAGCATATCTAATCTCTGGTATTTCATAACCTCCAATTGTTATGGCATCGTATCAAACTGATTTCTATGAGAATACCTATTTTAAATTAATACACCGACATTCATATTCTCAGTGCTCCACTTTTGTGAGTCTTAAATACTTCAGTTCCCAGAATATTTATTCTAATTGCTGGAAGTGATCCTCTCACTTTCTATCATCTCATCATCATCATGTGCCATCTCCAAAAAACCAAAGTTGGTGATAATGAATCTCAAGTTTCTTCTCTTCTTCGCCTGAATATTACACTCAGCCAGGCTGTGTCCTGTCCATTCTCGTAAGTTATCTTCCCATCTGCCTCTCTGTTTACCTCTCGCTCGTTTTTCTTTCCACCTGTCCTTCTGGTGCGGCCTTCGGTATATTGTTATATCTTTTAATGGGGCAGACTGTTTTCTTTTCTTGATCATTACTTCTTTGAGAAGTTCCCAGTGCACTTGAAGTTCTAAAGCGCGTGCATTTGTTCTTTTCATGCTCCATGTTATATGCCATAATAATTTGTATATCCACATTTCTGCTTCATTAATCTCTGACTTTTCGCTTAGAGTCCAGGTTTCTGCTCCATACAGTAGAGCAGAATAGAAAGAGCATTTTACAAATTCGTCTAATTTTTCTTTTCATTTAACGGGGAGTTTTGTTTATCTAAAACATCATTCGCTGGAGATACGATTTCATCCCTTTAAAAGCCAGCATGACAACAGAAAAATACTTGTAGTAAAAGTGGTGAAATGGATGACACATATTACAAACAGTTTGCGACTGTGAGGCGCGGGAGTGTAAACACAAAACTTCTTAACAAAAAAAGACTGAGACGCGAAGGTGTAGATAAGCCCAAGTGTGGCACTCTCCTGGCATACCAAGATAAAAGTAACTGATGAACTGATATATTGATGTAAATTGAGAGCAGTCAGATTCCTGGGTGATTTCTTTGGGTGAAAAATAGTTTGTCTCCCGTACTTTTGAGGTCTTTCACCTAAGTTTTCCCTTGCTCCACCCAATTGTGGCCATTGCTCAAATCCAACCCTATCCAACGTCTAAACAATTGTCTTTTTTTTTTTGCGAAAACCAACGCTTGGTTTGTTTGCTTCTGTTACTCAGCTGCCCACCTTAGGAATACCCTACCAACTCATGCAAAACCCATAAGCAATACTCCTTCTCATAAGTTCAGACTTTTTAAGTATCGCTTTGAGGTCGACTATATGCCTTTTATATACATATCTGTAGATGCATATATGTATGCATGTGTGTATGTATGTATGTATGTATGTATGTATGTATGTATGTATTTATGCATGTATGTATGTATGTATGTATGCATATACATATATCTATGTATGCGTGCATGCAGGTAGGTAGGTAGGTAGTTAGGTAGGTAGGTAGGTAGGTAGTTAGTTAGGTAGGTAGGTAGGTATGTAAAAATGTATGCATGTATTTGTGTATATGTTCAGTATGTGAAAAGTATATGTAAATGTAAAGTATAAATTACTGTAATCTAAAGAACGGCTTAATTATAGTATTTTCTTGCATTGCCTTACTACAAAATTATTAAATTATAGTGATTGTGATCAGTCATTTGCATGTCTCTTGCGCAACTTTGCATCCCTAACAGCTCTCCTGTAGGCCTCTTGGTTGTAAGCAAGATGCCCTGCTGCTGGTGCATCTATTCGCTGATCATCAACCATGTCTTGCAGCCATTTTCGCCTTGATCTTCCTATCTTTCTCTTTTCCATTATGTACCCTTCCAAGACTGTGTTCTCTAAATTTCTCTAAAAGACTGAGATAATGTAATGCAAATTTATTGTTGATTAAGCTAATAGCTACGTCGTATTGTAGAGCGTATGGACATTTTCACGCTTACTATGTTAAAATAAAAATGCTGAATATCTGTGACAGAGTGAAAGCTCTTGTCAAATTCTGAACAATCTGAAAATAAATATCGTTCCTTCGTTCCTTCCTCTTTGTTTAACACAATAACAACAGGAAAGATAAATGGGAAGAGAGGTAGAGGAAAGTCAAGACGGAAGATTATAGACAGTCTGAGGCAGTGGTTCTTAAAGCGAGCAGTATAGACCCCCTCCCTCCCGTTTCTCCGGTCGTGAAAGGAAGATCCTGCAGGGGGATGAGAAAAAAAAATGGAGCAACATGGAGTATAAGAACCATTTCAGCGCTTGAGGGGCGCGGGAAGGTGAGGGGCGGGAGGGGGCGCCAAGAGGCAGCAACCATAAAAATTCTGAGGACCGGGTGTTAGGCGCCAACAGAGGTGATGTTAGGCGTCAAAAGAGCTGATGTTAGGCGCCAAAAGAGCTGATGTTAGGCGCCAACAGAGGTGATGTTAGGCGTCAAAAGAGCTGATGTTAGGCGCCAAAAGAGCCGATATTAGGCGCCAAAAGAGCTGATGTAAGGCGCCAACAGAGCTGATGTTAGGCACCAACTGAGCTGATTTAAAATATAACGGTCTGTGAAGAATCATTACCGCTAGCGCCTGTCGAAATGTCACCAGATGATGATGCTGCTGATATTTAAGATCCATTATTATGCTGTCCATCCGTCTTTTCTGGGGCGTTCTCTATGTCTTGAAAAGCTGCGTAATTCTTGTCATGCTTTCGTCTGTAGATCAGCAGTTCCTGACATTCTGTAACCAAATCACCAGCAGTTCCTGGCATTTTGTAAGCAACAGATCAGCAGCTCCTGACATTCTGTAACCAACAGATCAGCAGTTCCAGACATTCTGCAGCCAACAGATCAGCAGTTCCTGACCTTGCCACCAGCTGTTCAGAAAACAAACAAACAAACAAACGGAAATACGTAGCATTAAAATGTGGAAAAATTAATGTGGTCAAGGTATGAAAGATGTGCTTCTGTACCGTGAGAGGATGTGTTTCAGAATGAGAAAAAGGGATAGAAAGAGAGGGAGGGGTTGGGGGAGGGGATAAGAGAGAAGGGAAAGGGAGAGGAAATATGACAGAGAACAGATTAGAAATAAATATACGAGGAAATATAAAGAGAAAACAAAATAGGATAAACATGAAAAAAAAAGTCTGAAGCGGGCAAAGAAGAATAAAGATGAAAACTAATAAAGATAAAATTTCCAACCAAATTCTTAACCACAACCTAACGAACCCACCGCCCCTAGTCCACTAGCGGCCTCTCTAACCGACGCACAAAGACACCCACAAATGCGTGACGCGCTGCTAATCTGTTGGGTCGCCTTTCAAAACGAGAGGACAAAATCGAAGACGTATTGGAGCTTCATATCTACCCGCGAGAGTAATCCGAGATACGGGATAATGACGGCACGCGAAAAGTTGCCATTATTTTTAGGGAACGTCAAAGTATATTGGAGAACTCCACGCTGACAGTCTCGCATGAAATGATATTGGGTAAAAGTTTCATATCCTGCAATGTTAGGCTGTCAGCAGATATCTCGTTGTTTTGCAAGTTGAATGCCGTCTTTTTGCTGTATATCAATCACTCATTAGCTAAAGTGCCGAAAGGCGCTGGTGGTTATAGGAAAGGTAAAAGGTAAAATTCTCGTTTCCACGCCATTAAGGCATATTGGGGATACGATGTTAGGCCAAGACCTTCGGCACGTGAAAGTCTGATGTGGTCAGCTGATGCCTGGCAGCATTTACCTTTCCTGATTTCTCTGGTACCCACTTTTAGAGGCTGGGTTCATGATCTCTCTCTCTCTCATCTCTCTCTCCTCTCTCTCTCTTTCCTCTCTCTCCTCTCTCTCTCACTCTCCTCTCTCACTCTCCTCTCTCACTCTCCTCTCTCTTTTTCCTCTCTCTCCTCACTCTCTCTCCTTTCTCTCTCCTCTCTCTCTCTCTCTCTCTCGTGAGATTCTTGACATCTATAATAAGATTGTCTCTCTTTCATTTTCTGGTGCAGATTGGTCAACCTGTTTCTGTGCTTCTATCTTCTTCTTCTTCTTCTTCTTCTTATTCTTCTTTCAAAACCTAGACTCGATCTATTTAGAGAAAAGCTTTGCTTATTCCGCTGCTCATCTTTGGAATATCCTCCCATTAAAAACAACGGATGAAAAAAAAGGGGGGGGGGATCGAAATATGAGAACAACAAGAACATAGAAATGTTTTTTTTTAAAAAAATATCTGATACAAATTTTTGACCTAGTAGTAAAGAACAGAACCTTGGAAATACACGGCAAGTAAAAACAAACAAACAAAAACAAATCAGAGAGACAGAGAACTGGAGAGCAGAATGGCTGAAAACCCCAGAAAACTACGACAATGAATGCACCTCACATGCTATAACAAAACTGATATTTTCTGGTGTTTTGTGCATAACTGTTAATCCGGGGTAACCCCAAAAATAGCTGCCCTCGACTGCCCGGCTCGGCGACCGCCCTTCGACCTTTCTTAACCCTTCCTCGCTCACCAGTGAAACAACTTTCATTTTTGTTTTGTTTTGTTTTGTTTTTTAACATACTGTACACGCTCTAATTTTCGCGTCCTCGTCCAGAATTAGATACTGGAATTTATGGGGGTTTTTAAAACTTTTGTTGTTGTTGTTGTAAAATAAAAAAAAATCTCTTTTTCGGAAAGATGTGCCATGAGAAGACAAAGCTTAGACTTTGACAAGAAAATAAGGGTTGATGGAATGCAGTTGTACAGTAGAATGGGACGCTTTTATAGTTATAAAAAAAAGGGAACAAATTTAGCCAACGGTTACTGAGCAGTTGAAACTGGGGCTGTTTTCTTCTTCTTCTTCTGTCTAGAACTGCGAGATGGTTTTCTTTGCAGCCGATGCGCTGAAGACGCTGAATCACAGTATCGTAGAGGATTGGTGCGTAGTGAAAGAAAGAAACAGTTCATCAGGTGCGTAGTGAAAGAAAGAAACAGTTCATCAGGTGCGTAGTGAAAGAAAGAAACAGTTCATCAGGTGCGTAGTGAAAGAAAGAAACAGTTCATCAGGTGCGGCGTAGTGAAAGAAAGAAACAGTTCATAAGGTGCGTAGTGAAAGAAAGAAACAGTTCATCAGGTGCGTAGTGAAAGAAAGAAACAGTTCATCAGGTGCGTAAGGAAAGAAAGAAACAATTCATCAGGTGCGTAGTGAAAGAAAGAAACAGTTCATCAGGTGCGTAGTAAAAGAAAGAAAAGGTTCATCAGGTGAGTAGTGAAAGAAAGAAACAGTTCATAAAGTGCGTAGGGAAAGAAAGAAACAGTTCATCAGGTGCATAGTGAAAGCAAGAAACAGTTCATCCGGTGCGTAGTAAAAGAAAGAAAAGGTTCATCAGGTGCGTAGTGAAAGAAAGAAACAGTTCATCAGGTGCGCAGTGAAAGAAAGAAAAGGTCC
The DNA here is from genome assembly GCA_009760885.1 of Achatina immaculata. Lineage (NCBI taxonomy): Eukaryota > Metazoa > Mollusca > Gastropoda > Stylommatophora > Achatinidae > Lissachatina > Lissachatina immaculata. The sequence goes on along the minus strand of CM019721.1, from coordinate 26,761,175 downwards.
ATCAGGTACATAGTGAAAGAAGGAAACAGTTCATCAGGTGCGTAGTAAAAGAAAGAAAAGGTCCATCAGGTACATAGTGAAAGAAGGAAAAGTACATCAGGTGCCCAGTGAAAGCAAGAAAAAGTTCATCAGGTGCGTAGTAAAAGAAATAAAAGGTTCATCAGGTACATAATGAAAGAAGGAAACAGTTCATCAGGTGCCCAGTGAAGGCAAGAAACAGTTCATCAGGTGCCCAGTGAAAGCAAGAAACAGTTCATCAGGTGCCTAGTGAAAGCAAGGAACAGTTCATCAGGTGCCCAGTGAAAGCAGGAATGATTATAAGAATGATTAATTTGGATGTTGCAGGTTGTGAATAAAAAACTGTGTTCATATCAGTCCAGAGATTAACTCTGTTCAGAATGTGGTTCTCTTTTACTGTTACCTTAATACAGGAGGAGAGATCACTTGACACTGAATTTGCAACAAATGAGGAATGAGCTATGACGGTTTTAAGTTAAATTCTGGTCAAGTATTAAAAGCAAGAAGGAAAAATGTACTTAGAAGGAAGAGATGTTGATGATGTAAACCAATTTACATACCCTGGCAGCTACATAGACCAGGATGGTGACACCATGAAGGAAGTTAGAATTAGAATTACAAAAGCGGCATTGTCCTTCAAAACTCTTGAGAACATATGGCATTCAAAAGTTATAATCACAAAAATCAATTTAAGGTTATTCAATTCAAATGTGATATCCACCCTCATTTATGCATGCGAAAGCTGGAAATCAACTAAAGACATAGGCAAGAAATTAGACTCTTTTGAAAACAAATGTCTCAGAAAATACTTGGTATAAAGTGGAAAGAATTCAAGAACAATGCAGAGATAAGACAGATGACCAAACAACAACTTGTCTCATGTGTGATTAGAAAAAGAAGATGGAAATATGTAGGCCATGTGATGAGAAGAAACAATCAGAGAATACCAAAACATGCTATCAAGAGGCCGAAGAAAAAGAAGTCGACCACGTGAAACTCTAAAGAGGACATTGTTAAGAGAAGTCAGTTTAGTGGGCATAACATCCCTCGATGAAGTCGAGAAAATCGCCGAAAACAAGAAAACTTGGCAAACAACTATGCGACCCCTGTGTGACGTTTAACGGCACGAAAATGATGTAAGAAGATTAAAAGCAGACTTATCATCGTCATCATCATCATCATGTGCCGGTTTGGAGTCATGGGCGACCGGGCCTCTCTACAGCTTCATGTTTCCATCTGTTCTGCTTCTCTCGTACCATTTTGTCAAGTCGTCTAAGATTTTCTCTCTTAGTCTAGCTCTGCCATCCCTGCCTCCTATTTCCCCTGTTGTCACGATATTTTCTATGTCTCTTCTTCTCATTATATGGCCAATGAAACTAGACTGTCTCCGCCGTAGTGTGTTTCCTTAAGGTTTGTTTCTCATCGGGTTTTCTTCAGCGGTTTTCATACGTTATTTTAGTTGTCCATGGTCTTCTTTAATGTGAATCTAAATATAGATTCATTTATCCTTTATAGACTACTCAAAGGCATTTGATTGTGTACAACACCAGAAACTTTGGGAAATAATGGGGAAAAAAATGGGATTTCCAACACATTTGATACAATTAACATCACTGCTGTATCTAGACCAACAAGCAGCAGTAAGAATAAATGGTGAAACAACAAGTTGGTTTGACATAAAACAAGGGGTCCGTCAGGGGTGCATATTGTCACCCTACTTATTTAACTTGTATACTGAAAATATAATGAGGAATGTTAGAGAAGATGTAAACAAAGACATTTGCGATGCTATAACAATTGGAAGTTATGAAATACAAGAGATTAGGTATGCTGATGACATAGTATTACTGTCCACAACACAAAAAGGAATGGAAAACTAATTATGCCAGTCCCTAAGAACAGCGAGGAACAAAACCTTTACCTTAATGCGAAGAAAACTAAATTGATGACAAATGACAAAATAAACAAGGCAGCTGAAATATGTATCAATGAGGAAAAATTGGAAGAAGTGGAGAGTTTTGAATATCTTGGATTACTACTAACTGATAATGGAGATTGAGGGAAATTAAAAGGAGGACATCTAACGCTCTTCGGAAAGTAAAACAACTAAAGAATCTGTGGAGAGGAACAGACAGAATTACAAAAATATGATTTTTAATGACATTCATCTTTCTCATCGCAAAATATGCTTGTGAGACCTGGACACTTAACAAAACAGCTGAGAAACACATAAATGCCTTTGAATGTAAATGCTACAGAAGAGTTCTTCAAATATCATGGACACAACAACAACAAAAAAAAAAACAACAACAAAAAACTATATATATATATATATATTTCAAGAACTTAATATTGAAGAAGGCTGGCTAGTAAAGTGGATTTAAAAAGGAAACTTAAATATTTTGGACACATTAAACGTCATGATAATCTAGAGAAGACAGTCTTGGAAGGGTACATAATGGGAAAAAGAAAGAGAGGAAGACCAAGGCGAAGATGGCTGCAAGACAACGTTGATGATCTGCAAATGGATTCATCAGCGGCAGGCCATCTTGCTCACAACCGAGAGGCCTACAGGAAAGCTGTTATGGAGGCAAAGTTCCGCAAGGGACATGCAAATGACTGACTGACTGACTGATTGACTGACTGATGGTCTTCTTGTTCTTTTTGTTGATGACCATGATTGGCTTCCATAACGTGACTTGATATAGCATTCCATAACTCTTTTCCTAGTTTCTCATAATCTTTATATTTTTTTTATTCATCATGGTATACCGTTTCATTCTTTTTTCATTCCTCCATTTATTAGGGCGTGAGACTGGCGACGAGGTTAGTACACTAGTCTCTCATGGTGAAAGTCGGGGGTTCGAATCCGGCCGGAGGCACCCCACACATCCCCCCCCCCCCAGTCACCCAGCTGTAGAAATAAATACCCGGCCTCTTCTGAAGTTGGGGAAGAAAAGGCAACCAGGCGTGATGCTGACCATATCACCCTCTAGTGTGCTGACAGGTCAAAGAAAATATGGGCACTAACACCATATCCCTATGTGCCTCTAAGGCATGACAGGATTACCTTCACCTTTTCTTACCATTTATTAGTTCCCGTGCCAGCCGATATTGATATTACGTCACCAATGAATGCAATGCTATCTAGCCGGACACTTCATTAACCAGAACGCAGTACACAACAGCCTGATCATGTGGAGCATGGGCAGCATTTTGCAAACATAGAACATCGCTTTGAGACATCTTGGAGTCATTTGACTAATTATGGGTCGCTGTGGCAGATATATTCTAACACAGATCATACAGACTTTTTCTGACACAAACATATTCTGACACAGACATATTCTGACACAGACATATTCTGACACAAACATATTCTGATAGATACATTATGACACAGACACATTCTGACACAGGCACAGTCTGACACAGTCATAATCTGACACAAACTTTTTCTGGCAGACATATTCTGACACAGACTTTTCATGACAGACATATTCTGATACAGGCATATTCTGAGTCTTTTTCTGACACAGACATATTCAGATACAGGCACATTCTGACATAGACGCATTTTCTCTTCATTTATAATTTCTCTCCTCCCTCCCCTCCCCCCCCCCCCCCCCGTTTCTCTCTCTCTCCCTCCCTCTCCCTATCCCCTAATACTAAACACACAAGACTTTATAATTGTCGTAAAATTTGTAATTAAAAAACTGCCAAAATTTGACCAGTCTCGGCCACGTGTATATAATATACACGAGACTGTGGCCCAAGACAGTTGCAGGCTGGGAGGACATCTCGAACACTGGTCACTGTGGACTGAAAGAAGAAAATCGTTATGAGAGTGCCAGAACAGACTTCCTCTTGACGGTATGAGGACATCAATGCAAGTTCATCTTAGAGGAATATGGATATAATTTTTTAGACAAAAGTTTAAAGGTTAATTTTTTTTAAAAATAAGATAGGAGATCTGTGTCTGTTCTAACTGTGGTTGTTCTAGCAGTGATTGTTCTGCTTGTGTTTGTTCTAGCAGTGGTTGTTCTGTTTGTGTTTGTTGTAGCAGTGGTTGTTCTGTTTGTGTTTGTTCTAGCAGTGGTTGTTCTGCTTGTGTTTGTTCTAGCAGTGGTTGTTCTGCTTGTGTTTGTTCTAGCAGTGGTTGTTCTGCTTGTGTTTGTTGTAGCAGTGATTGTTCTGCTTGTGTTTGTTGTAGCAGTGATTGTTCTGCTTGTATTTTTTCTAGCAGTGGTTGTTCTGCCTGTGTTTGTTCTAACAGTGGTTGTTCTGCTTGTGTTTGTTCTAATAGTAGTAGTTCTCTTGTGTTTGTTCTAACAGTGGTTGTTCTGCTTATGCTTGTTCTGTCCACGAGGCTTTAAGCGCCTCAGGCTAAAAGGATCATTAGTAAACAAGTTTCTGTTTCACTCATACTTGTATAAAAAGTGAAACTTGTGGTCAAGATTTTCACCGTTGTTTACTATTAAAAGGAGAAAGCTAGAAGAAGAAGATGATGATGATGATAATGATGATAATGAAAGCCACCACAGAATGAAAGACAGCTGTCACGATATTGCTAAACTCCTGTGATACACCTAGGAAGAGAGTTTCTCACTCTTCTGCGTACGTCTTTCTCTCTCATTTGCACTAAAATTTTCTTCGTGCATCCCATTTCCCAAAATCATTATTACGAAGAATAGAAAGGTATGTCTTTTAGTCGTGGCCCCTACAATATTTTTTTAACGGAAGCCCCTCTTGAGAGGGGGGGGGGGGGATACACCTTGCTTCCATCTTGAGAAACACTGCACAAAGTATGAAACAATCTCTGCCTGTCACGTTGCATAAACGTGATTCTCGGCGAGTTCCAGACAGGAAGGTTTATATCACTCAGCCGCTCGCCAGCTGCTGTCTTCAGTTACATTTAGTCGTTCACCAGCTAGTCTTAAGTTACATTTAGTCGTTCACCAGCTAGTCTTAAGTTACATTTAGTCGTTCACCATCTAGTCTTAAGTTACATTTAGTCGTTCACCAGCTAGTCTTAAGTTACATTTAGTCGTTCACCAGCTAGTCTTAAGTTACATTTAGTCGTTCACCAGCTAGTCTTAAGTTACATTTAGTCGTTCACCATCTAGTCTTCAGTTTCATATAGTCGTTCACCAGCTAGTCTTCAGTTTCATTTAGTCGTTCACCAGCTAGTCTTCAGTTTCATTTAGTCGTTCACCAGCTAGTCTTCAGTTTCATTTAGTCGTTCACCAGCTAGTCTTCAGTTTCATTTAGTCGTTCACCAGCTAGTCTTCAGTTTCATTTAGTCGTTCACCAGCTAGTCTTCAGTTTCATATAGTCGCTCACCAGCTAGTCTTCAGTTTCATTTAGTCGTTCACCAGCTAGTCTTCAGTTTCATTTAGTCGTTCACCAGCTAGTCTTCAGTTTCATATAGTCGTTCACCAGCTAGTCTTCAGTTTCATATAGTCGTTCACTAGCTTGTCTTCAGTTTCATATAGTCGTTCACCAGCTAGTCTTCAGTTTCATATAGTCGTTCACTAGCTTGTCTTCAGTTTCATATAGTCGTTCACTAGCTTGTCTTCTGTTTCCATATATTATTTGTCCATCTGTGTGGGTTTTTCTTTGATTCATTTAGATGTACCAGTATCGATTTCTTGTTTATTTGTCCTCGTGTATCAATATGGATCTTTTGTTTATCCATCTATCTATCATCGACTCGTTATTTATCCACTTGCCTGCATATCGATCTCTTATTTATTCACTTATCTGTACCATTATCGATCTCTTATTTATTCACTCACCTGTAGCAATATCGATCTCTTATTTCTTCACTTACCTGTACAAATACAGATCCCATATTCATATATTTGTTCTACTCCATGTTTCTTACACTCTTTACCTGAAACTTTTTTTTTCCTTCCTTCTCACAGCTATCAATGTATTCTTACGCCTGATAATGATAAGAAGCCACCTCATCTCGCCGGCTCTGATTTGTAAATCTTGTTTATTGTTCCTCTTCTCACTTTTATTTTGTTTGAACATTTTTTTATTGTGCTGATATTTAATGCTCTAAATTAACCAAGCGAACGGGCATTGAGAACATTACTAAAGAGGTCAAAAGACGAAGATGGAAATGGCTGGGCCACATACTACAAATCTGAAAAAAAAAACTATCCCTATACGGCCATAAATTGGACACATCAAGAAAAAAGAAACAGGGGCAGACCATTAAGAACATAGAAACGCAGAACATAGGAAAAAAGGTAAAGGAGAAAGACGCGGTTTGAGGTATCCTGGCTTGCTCAAGGTAGGACTGGCTGGGGAACCTTTGTTGGTGCCTTATCCTCCCATGAGGGTACAGAGGACCGATGATGATGATCTGCTTCTCTAAGGAAGACCTAAAACTAGGGAAAGTATTATTGTATTTTGATTAATTATCAGTGTGAATATAAAAGAAAAAATCACATTTTCTTTCCTACAAGTAATAAAATATACCATCATCCGGTGCGTTTATTTCACTTGTAATTTCATCATCATCATCATCATCATCATGTGCCATGCAGACTGGCGTTGACTATTATGTTTTTCTCCATAGTACCCATTCATTCTTGCAGGTCATCACTTTAGTTGCTGACCTCATCTCACACCTTCTCGTCGGACTATCCAGTTTCATTTCTCCCGGACTTTCCCTAGCTCTTCTGTTTCTTCCCGTAGTTAGAATTGTCAGCGCCCCCTCCTCTTCTCATTGTCTGTCCTATGAAAGTACATTGTCACTTTCGTACATTTTTTTTAGACAAGATTTGTTGTTCCTATACAGCTCTTCTCATTGTCTGTCCTATGAAAGTACATTGTCACTTTCGTACATTTTTTTTAGACAAGATTTGTTGTTCCTATCCAGCTCTTCTCATACATTCTTCATTAGTAATCTTTGCTGTCTAGGGAATTGGCAACATTTTTTTTCCTGACAAAATTGTCATTTATTTGTTTTTATTTCTTGTGAGTTTATTTAAGTTTTATCTGTCTTTATTTTCCTTGTGGCGGTGATTTCTCTGGCAGATAACAATCCTTAAATAGCTTTTTTTTCCGGTAAAATATTTTTTTTTCTGTCATTTATACTCCACCGCGAGATGAAGGTTTTACCGTAGAGACCTGCTCTATCTTAGCGTTAAATCTCTTGTCTAGATACCTCCCAGGGGCTTGCCTGCTACCTTTTTTTTCGTCGAGAGACTGAAAGAGAAGGGGGAGGAGGCCAGATTATATTTACAGCTGGTTGCTTTCTGAAAGGTCACATATTTGAAGCTGACCTATTTCAAAACAGTCGTTTCTTGGCTTCGGTTGCTGCACAAGAGTACAGTCATAAGAGAACATGTCGATTGTGTGCACGTTTGTAGGGTCAATCTCAGGTCAAGTACGGCAGCTTCTCTTGAGGGGAAAACATGGCGATTTTCGAAGCGTTTCTATGGCAGCTTTTGTTCACCCTTTAATAGAACTTATGGCTGTCGTAGCATGGGGGTTTTAAGAAAATGTTGTTAGTTACACACACGCACACAAACCCCAGAATTTACATCTTCCTCAGTTGGTTTCAAACCTTTACCTGAAACTTTTTTTTTCCTTCCTTCTCACAGCTATCAATGTATTCTTACGCCTGATAATGATAAGAAGCCACCTCATCTCGCCGGCTCTGATTTGTAAATCTTGTTTATTGTTCCTCTTCTCACTTTTATTTTGTTTGAACATTTTTTTATTGTGCTGATATTTAATGCTCTAAATTAACCAAGCGAACGGGCATTGAGAACATTACTAAAGAGGTCAAAAGACGAAGATGGAAATGGCTGGGCCACATACTACAAATCTGAAAAAAAAAACTATCCCTATACGGCCATAAATTGGACACATCAAGAAAAAAGAAACAGGGGCAGACCATTAAGAACATAGAAACGCAGAACATAGGAAAAAAGGTAAAGGAGAAAGACGCGGTTTGAGGTATCCTGGCTTGCTCAAGGTAGGACTGGCTGGGGAACCTTTGTTGGTGCCTTATCCTCCCATGAGGGTACAGAGGACCGATGATGATGATCTGCTTCTCTAAGGAAGACCTAAAACTAGGGAAAGTATTATTGTATTTTGATTAATTATCAGTGTGAATATAAAAGAAAAAATCACATTTTCTTTCCTACAAGTAATAAAATATACCATCATCCGGTGCGTTTATTTCACTTGTAATTTCATCATCATCATCATCATCATCATGTGCCATGCAGACTGGCGTTGACTATTATGTTTTTCTCCATAGTACCCATTCATTCTTGCAGGTCATCACTTTAGTTGCTGACCTCATCTCACACCTTCTCGTCGGACTATCCAGTTTCATTTCTCCCGGACTTTCCCTAGCTCTTCTGTTTCTTCCCGTAGTTAGAATTGTCAGCGCCCCCTCCTCTTCTCATTGTCTGTCCTATGAAAGTACATTGTCACTTTCGTACATTTTTTTTAGACAAGATTTGTTGTTCCTATACAGCTCTTCTCATTGTCTGTCCTATGAAAGTACATTGTCACTTTCGTACATTTTTTTTAGACAAGATTTGTTGTTCCTATCCAGCTCTTCTCATACATTCTTCATTAGTAATCTTTGCTGTCTAGGGAATTGGCAACATTTTTTTTCCTGACAAAATTGTCATTTATTTGTTTTTATTTCTTGTGAGTTTATTTAAGTTTTATCTGTCTTTATTTTCCTTGTGGCGGTGATTTCTCTGGCAGATAACAATCCTTAAATAGCTTTTTTTTCCGGTAAAATATTTTTTTTTCTGTCATTTATACTCCACCGCGAGATGAAGGTTTTACCGTAGAGACCTGCTCTATCTTAGCGTTAAATCTCTTGTCTAGATACCTCCCAGGGGCTTGCCTGCTACCTTTTTTTTCGTCGAGAGACTGAAAGAGAAGGGGGAGGAGGCCAGATTATATTTACAGCTGGTTGCTTTCTGAAAGGTCACATATTTGAAGCTGACCTATTTCAAAACAGTCGTTTCTTGGCTTCGGTTGCTGCACAAGAGTACAGTCATAAGAGAACATGTCGATTGTGTGCACGTTTGTAGGGTCAATCTCAGGTCAAGTACGGCAGCTTCTCTTGAGGGGAAAACATGGCGATTTTCGAAGCGTTTCTATGGCAGCTTTTGTTCACCCTTTAATAGAACTTATGGCTGTCGTAGCATGGGGGTTTTAAGAAAATGTTGTTAGTTACACACACGCACACAAACCCCAGAATTTACATCTTCCTCAGTTGGTTTCAAACCTTTAAAATACCTATTTTTATTATTTTTTAAAATTTTCTCAACAAAAAAAAAAAAAAAACCCGTAAAAATTTAGTTAAACAGGCTAGTGTCGCTAAACTAAGCAGCCATCCTAGACTAGACGTCAGTTACTTCAGCTTACCTTTAGTTACTTTAGCTTAACTTCAGTTACTCCAGCTTACTTTTATTTACTTCATCTTACCTTCAGTTACTGTAATTTACCTTCAGTTACTCCAGCTTAGTTACTCCAGCTTACTTTCAGGTACTTCTGCTTACCTTCAGTTACTGCAGCTTACCTTCAGTTTCTTCATCTTACTTTCAGTTACTCCAACTTAACTTCAGTTAATCCTGCTTACCTTCACTTAGTCCAACTTACCTTCAGTTACTTCAGCTTACCTTCAGTTACTCCGGCTTACTTTCAGGTACATCCGTTTACCTTCAGTTTCTTCATCTTACTTTCAGTTACTCCAACTTAACTTCAGTTAATCCAGCTTACCTTCACTTAGTCCAACTTACCTTCATTTACTTTAGCTTATCTTCTGCTGCCTTCAACTTACCTTCAGTTGCTTACCTTCATTTACTTCAGCTTACCTTCAGTTACTCCAGTTTACCTTCAATTATTCAAACTTAACTCCGTTAATTTTAGTTTATCTACAGTTATTTCAGTTTGCTTTCAGTTACTGCAAAGTACCTTCAGTTACTGTAAAGCACCTTCAGTTATTGGAACATACTTTCAGTTATTGCAGATTAGCATCAGTTATCTCAGCTTACCTTAATCTTACGCTATCTCTGCTGCTCTTATCAAAGTCATAATGGTTCCACATTCTCCTTAAATTCTTGGAAAAAAAGAACCCTTCAGAAAGGAAAGATAAGGATGTGAAGGTGCAGGAATGTAACCCCATTAGACTGCCATGTCCTCCGCCCACGCAGTATTTGGCTCAGAGATTTGAGCCCGTTCCATTCAATCCATGCCAGATATACGTTTACTAAATAATGCCCCAATACGTTACCTACAACAATTCTAGAACACAATACAGGGTCCGGCATAAAGCATGGCTGGATTTTCAAAATGGAAAATAAATAAACGCCATACACGTTTTTGGTCCAAAAAAAAAAAAAAAGGAACTCAGAAAAGTGGGTATTTTTATTATTACTGACAATCATTTTTAGGTTTTGAAAATTATGCCGGTTAGATGACCGCCATTACATTTGATACATTCAGCCAGGGATCTGGAAAATTCTTGCATAACGCCATTTAACATGTTCAAAGGGATATTTTGAATGCAGTGTCGGATTCGATCTTTTAGGTCTGCAATTGAATGTGGTCGACTAGTTTTAAACCGTGTTTAAGAGATAACCCCCCCCCCCCCCACAAAAAGAAGTCTGCGGCCGATAAATCCGGTGACTTTGCCGGCCAATGAATACCCCCAAATCTGGAAATAAGACGATTGGGAAATGCTTGTCGCAGCATGGCCATGGACTGACGGGCTGTGTGGGCACTTGCTCCATCTTGTTGAAACCATATTAGTCTCTTATTTCTATTGGCCAAGTCTGGAATAAAGTATTCAGTTAGCATCTGCACATAAAGATCACTATTAACAGTAAGAGGATGCCAGGTGCCAAAGCGTTCCTAACAGCTGATCGCCGAGGGCTACTCAGCAATGAGTTGCGGACTTCTTGAATTCGTTCAGGTGTCTGTTGAGTTCTTGGACGGCCAGTAGACTTGTTATTAAGGCAATTAGCGGTTTCCTTAAATTTTTTGACCCACCTCAAAACTGTTTTGTCCTCCGATCGGGAACATTATCACCGGGATGCAACTCAAAATGGCGACGAAACCTTCGTTGTACAGTAATAGACAATTCTCCACTTTTAAAATAAGTTTCAACGGTGAATGCGAGATGTTGTGTTTGCCAAGAAGCCATTATTAAAAATGACTGTTTGTCTGCTTCATCTCTGACGTCATGATTTTTTTTGGACACCTATTCATTTTCTGCGCACTACGTCAGTTAAAGCCAGCTATGCTTTATGCCGGACCCTGTACTTGGGTCCTTTCTTGTTATTTACGCTCCAGAACTGCCTTTTGTGCTGAGGAAAGCCAACTAGTTGTCATAATGGGCACCTGGCACTTGTGTCAGGGAAAATAGCCTTCGATGTCCACGGCCGGGGGGCTCGATACGTCAAACCTTCATCTTCGACTCGCATTTCTATATAGTCTTGCGCTGATTTACGGCCCACCAAGCAACGGCCATTCCTGCTTACGGCCGAGACTTCACAGAACTGTTTTATGTGTTGTGATCCATTCTGTGATTAATTTGCAAACATTTTTGTTGTACATGCTTTGTAGATTCAACACAAGACAAGATAAAGAGATGCACAAACACACCACATGATCAGCTGGTGAGTACGGAAGAACAAATGCACAAGTATTAAAACATCTTCAAGTGCGATGTGAGCTACTGGAAGAAATAAGGGTTAAGAAAACGAAATACCTCGGCCACGTTAAAAGACAGAATAATATAGTGAAGACCATACTAGAAGGAAACAGAAAACGATGAACACCTAGACTTATTCGGAGAAGAGAAATTATGACAGTGCTCAGAGACAAGGGATACACATGGAAGGAAGCAGAGAATAATTCCAAGAACAGGGATGACTGGAGAGCCTTTATCCGTGGCCTATGCTCTCAAGGGAGTGAAAGACGATGATGATGATGATGATGATGATGATGATGATGATGATGATGATAGAATATGGTTGAGTGCATCATAAAGGCGAGGGAGAGAGAAAACTGGGGATTCATTACCGCCAACCTTCGTCCTGAAAACAGCACATGATGATAGTGGTGGGTACGTAGTGATTCATTCCTACACAGATTTTGTGCTAATTTGCGTCTTGTTGGCATTTTAAAGTGATTTCGGCCAAACATGCCCATGTCGTAGCGTGTCTAGTAGTGACCTGTACTTAAGTGTCTGACACCACACCCCCCTCTCCCCTCCCCATCTCCACCCCAGGCGACCGACGCGTGACAAAGTCGACTTTTGGTCAGACGTCCGGTCACAAATGTGACCAGTAAGTCGACGCATGTCTGTATCTTCCAACTCACTCACAAGTCGAGGCAATCACCGACCCATAGCTGACATGCTAGAGTCAGGGTTAGCGACCCATAGCTGACATGCTAGAGTCAGGGTTAGCTAACCATAGCTGATATGCTATCGTCAGGGTTAGCGAACCATAGCTTACATGCTAGTGTCAGGGTTAGCGAACCATAGCTTACATGCTAGTGTCAGGGTTAGCGAACCACAGCTTACATGCTAGTGTCAGGGTTAACGAACCATAGCTTACATGCTAGAGTCAGGGTTAGCGAACCATAGCTTACATGCTAGTGTCAGGGTTAGCGAACCATAGCTTACATGCTAGAGTCAGGGTTAGCGAACCATATTGATATGCTATCGTAAGGGTTAGCGAACCATAGCTTACATGCTAGTGTCAGGGTTAGCGAACCACAGCTGACCAAGACCCTGCCCCCACCTCTCCGTTAACAGTAACAGGCATAGCCTGACTAACAGGCCAGGGATCGCCATAGTCTCCATGGTGATGGAATCTGCTAAGGAGTCATTGCACATCCCCTGCTATTTAGCTGCACTCCGGGACTGAAAAAAAAAAGTAACTGCCATAACCTGCTCCCAAGCCGACACGATACCTCAATATCTCTACAGCATCGGCTACAAAGAACACCAGCTCCCAGTTACAGGGATATAGCACAAGACAAGACAAGACAAGTCTAGCGACCCCATAACCCACCCAGAAATTCTTCGGACCCCGACTCCTCCTTTACAGCCCTGCTAAAAGTGAGAGAATATCCCACATGCAAAGCCAGGAGCACCAGAATACATTGTATACACAGATGCAAGTACGTTAACAGAAAACGTGAAATCCCCCCTCCCCAACAAACAAACAAACAAATGAATCCCGGCGTATACTGAACTAAATAAGAACTAAAAAATGAGAAAATAAGAAAGACGAAAACAAACAAGCAAAAAATCATGAAAAAAACGTCATGTGTTGTTTGTTCTGACTTGAAATATTTCCAGCTTGCCATGGGCTTCGAGAAGGAAATTACCTTTAGAAGTTGGAACTATTATTTAGATAACATTTAGAGCTGAAACTCTCATTAATATATTTCTTTTCAAAGCGGTGTAGATCTGACGTGCGACCACTTAACGCGTTACATGACCTAATTTGTTGTAACATATGCGATCAAATTTATCTTAACTTGTCATAAGATGACATTTATTTTAACATATCGATCAGGTTTATATTGGATATCTCATTATCAAATGTAAAATAACTCCCTTACCATACATATGTATTTCTAAGTGTACAAGAGTACACTTAGAAAAGAAGAGGATTTATAACAAAAGTACATCTTGAAAAATAAGAGGATTGATAACAAGAGTACACCTATAAAATAAGATTGATAACAAGAATACATCTAAAAAATAAGATTGATAACAGGAGTATACTTAAAAAAGTAAGATCGATAACAAGAGTACACCTAGAGAATATTAAGATTGATAACAAGAGTACACCTAGAAAATAAGAAGATTGATAAGAATAGTACACCTAGAAAATAAGAAGATTGATAAAAATAGTACACCTAGAAAATAATAAGATTGATAAGAATAGTACACCTAGAAAATAATAAGATTGATAAGAATAGTACACCTAGAAAATAAGAAGACTGATAAGAATAGTAGACCTAGAAAATAAGATTGATAACAAGAGTACGCCTAAAAAAATAAGAAGATTGATAACAAAAATAAAAAAGAGGATATGACGGGTATTCTAGAAAGTGGAGAAAAAAAACCACGAAACAAAGATACTTTGGAGGGAGAAAGTCCTGGATTGGGTTTTAAATTTTCAAATTGTTTTCAGTCTTTTACTGGAACGTCCTAGCTGGGTCAAGGATTGTCCCTTGCCACCTGCCCCCTGTTCTTTCATCAGCGCTCCAACCACCCCAGCCACCCCAACCCCAGCCCATCAAGCACAACTTTTCTGTTTTATTGTTTGTTCCGGTCCTTGTTTCAGATGTGGTCGGTGACTATTTTTAATACACCTGGGGAGTTGTCGTTTAATCATTGCAGTACTTATCTTCTTCTTCTTCACTATCTTCTTCTTCTTCTTCATTATCTTCTTCTTCTTCTTCTTCCTCTTCTTCTTCTTCTTCTTTCTTCTTCTTCTTCTTCTTCTTCTTTCTTCTTCTTCTTCTTCTTCTTCTTCTTCTTCTACTACTACTAACACTACTACTACTACTACTACAACTACTACTACTACTGCTGCTGCTGCTGCTACTACTACTACTGTTACTACTACTACTACTACTACTACTACTACTACTAATAGTACTACTACTACTACTGCTACTGCTGCTGCTGCTACTACTACTGTTACTACTACTACTACTACTACTACTAATAGTACTACTACTACTACTACTAATAGTACTATTACTACTACTACTAATAGTACTACTACTACTACTACTACTACTACTACTACTACTAATAGTACTACTACTACTACTGCTACTGCTGCTGCTGCTGCTACTACTACTACCACAAATAATAATAATAATAATAATACTTCTTTTTCTTCTTCTTCTTTCTAGCAAGCTTTAACAAATAAATAGACTGAAATGAAGGTGCTTAGTGAAGTTTTTAAAATAACAACATCATGAAAATAAAGGGAAACATAAAGAAGCAAAATGCAATCAACGGTAACAAACACACGCAATATTTCAGAAAAGCAACTTCATCAAGGGCAACATAGAAGACAAAGGAAAAAAAAAGAACAAAACTAATCTTTGACAATTTCAGACATTCAGCTTTTGTGGACACCCATTATGAAATGTGCCAAAAACTAATTAAAATGGAGAGCAGACCAACATTATTTTCAAACAGTTAAAAAATTGGGCCGTAAAAGTGCTTGTGATATTCTGCCTTTTATTTCTCAATTTCAACTCTTTCACTTCGAACTAACACTGGCAAGTTTGCTAGGCCTTGCACACATCTATGCGAACCAACGCTCATGTTATTATTTACGAAAAATCTAAATAAAATGAAAAGCAGCACATTTCCAACCCAACCCACGTTTTTTTAGTTATAGAGTCACTTCCTTCCAGTTTTGATTCTATCAAAAATGTTCAACAACATTTGTTCTGGCAGAGCATGGAATCTACTTTAGAGTTAAATACTAACGTGCCCATACACGTGTGATATTATTCACCTTATTTCTCAACATTCACTTTAAAACACCAACATCAGTCTAACAGTCAGTCAGTTATTTGCATGTCCATACTGGAACTTTGACTCCCTAACAGCTCTCCTTTAGGCCTCTCGGTTGCAAGCAAAAGTAACATTTAAAATAACACTGAAAATTCTACCTCTTATCTGAATATCTGATAACAAGCGGTAATTACTGAATACAACGCAGCCTTTCTCTCTCTCTCTCTCTCTCTCTCTCTCTCTCTCTCTCTCTCTCTCTCTTCTGACACTAATTACACTGTAATAAAATACTACTCGTTAACAGAATTATGGCAGCAATTCTACAGCATAAACTACTGGGGGCAAAGACCCTGCCTGATTTGGCAGTTACTGACTCATGCCTGGCAGGCTGGAGTCGGGATTGGTGAACCATGGCTGACCAAGACCCTGCCCCCACCTCACCGTTGGTATCCACAGTAACCGACCTAGCCTGGATAACACAACAGGTAGGCCACCCATGGTCGTGGATTCTGCTAAAGAAGTATTGTACACACTCTGCTCTTTAGCATAACTCGGAGTGAAAAAAAGATATCTTTAATAACCCACTCCCAAACCGACACGATTTTGTGTCTCGGCTGTAAACTGCGTCGGCTGCAGAGAACATCAGTTAACAGTTCCAAGGAGATATAAGATGATAAAGAAGAAAAATAAGAAACAAACAAGTTATAGATTTTTTTTAATCACGAAAGATGTAAAAAGATGTAAGATGTTAAAAAAAAAAGTGTAAAGAAGAGACAAACAATCGAGACTCGAACAGTAAGATAGATTTTGAAAAAGATAAAGATAACAATAACGACATTTTGCTATAAGAGATTTACTATCTGTGTCTCTATTTTCCTTCACTAGTCTGAACAACAAGGATGGTTGGGCCATGTAGGAAGAATGGAAGAGAACAGACAAACAAAAATTATGTATGTACAAGAGATGATGGAAACAAGACCAAGGGTTAAACTAGACCAAATCAGAGATGGAAAGACAACATAGAAGAGGATATAAAAGAAACTGGTGTCACCAACTGGAGAGAGAAGATTAGGAATAGAGAGGAATGGGGCGAACCTTTATCTGCAGCAATGAGCCTTAATGACTCGGAAAGCTGAAGAAAAAGAAGAAGAAGAAGAAGAAGAAGAAGTCGGAACATTAGAGAGTGATCATGATCACCGTGTCTGATCGCCTTTCTTCCTCCAGCTCCAGTGACTTCCATTTGTAAAGGAAGATCCTAGCACGGTGCAGGGACTCCCTATCACTAGCGAGAACCTTGAATGGAAGTGGCGGCGAGCTGGAGCAGAACCCACGACATTATGTCAGAGTAGCCGTGTAAAATAACCCATATAGAGCAAACAAAAACATAGAGACGAAGTTATTTTATTTGTAATTTTCTTCCTAATACTGATGTGTATGGGCGTCAATGGCCACAAAGGAAGGGCAACAAATGGATAAATTCAAGTTCGCATCTAGAGGGACATCATCCACCAACCACACACGCAAGTGAGAATTAAAGAGAAAAGAGCATAGCCCACAAGTCCTACTTCATGTATGACTGATCTAGCAGAACATAACAACAAAACACACAGAGATAATAAATGACTGACACAGGGAAAAAGCAGGTCGTGATGATCCAATTTCACAAGTATGAAAGAGTTGGGTAGGGCATCAAGTGAAGAGCGACGCAGTATGGATCAAATGGACAAGTCTCACCATGAAGCAAGAATACAGGACGTGGGAGGAAGTAAATGGACACGTCTCACCATGAAACAAGAATACAGGACATGGGAGAAGTAAATGGACAAGTCTCACCATGAAGCAATAATATAGGACGTGGGAGAAGTAAATGGACACGTCTCACCATGAAACAAGAATACAGGACGTGGCAGGAAGTAAATGGACACGTCTCACCATGAAAAAAGAATACAGGACGTGGGAGGAAGTAAATGGACAAGTCTCGCCATGAAACAAGAATACAGGACGTGGGAGGAAGTAAATGGACAAGTCTCACCATGAAACAAGAATACAGGACGTGGGAGGAAGTAAATGGATAAGTCTCAGATTGAAACAAGAATACAGGACGTGGGAGGAAGTAAATAGACAAGCCCCGCTGTGAAACAAGAATACAGGACGTGGGAGGAAGTAAACGGATAAGTCCCGCTATGAAACAAGAATACAGGACGTGACAGGAAGTAAACGGATATGTCCCGCTATGAAACAAGAATACAGGACGTGGTAGGAAGTAAACGGATACGTCCCGCTATGAAGCAAGAATACAGGACGTGGGAGGAAATAAACGGATAAGTCCCGCTATAAACAAGAATACAGGATGTGGTAGGAAGTAAATGGCCAAGTCCCGCTATAAACAAGAGACCAGGATGTGGTAGGAAGTAAATGCACAAGACCCGCTATAAACAAGAATACAAGACGTAGTAGGAAGTAAATGGACAAGACCCGCTATAAACAAGAGGCCAGGATGTGGTAGGAAGTAAATGGATTAAGACCCACTATAAAATAAGGGAACAGGATGTGGTAAGAAGTAAATGGACAAGACCCGCTATAAAATAAGAGGACAGGATGTGGTGGGGAGTAAACGTTCAAGACCCGCTATAAAATAAGGAACAGGATGCGGCAGAAAGTAAATGGACAAGTTCGGTTATGAAACAGAGGTATCTTTGTGAGAAAATGTCACGTCATATTTGAATTGAGTTAAACTGTAAAATTTAAAAAAAAATAACAAAGAGGCTTTCGCATAAACAAAGTGACAGAGCCTCTCTGTTGTGTGATCAGACTCGGAGAAGACATAGACGAAGCACTTTAGACATAAGATTAGTAAAAATGACAAGAGAGCAACCGTCTAGTCACTAGACTACAGCGGCCATACTGGTCCAAGTCCCATGTAATTCTCTTGCCATCTTTCTTTCTCTCGCATCTAAATTCTTTGTTTGAAACTTTACAACTTAAAATATACATAAATGATAGAATAAGAAGAATAATAACGGAATTTTTTTTCGTCTGATTACCCGGATGTGAGGTAAGTGAACCTTGGCTACCTGTGAGAATTCCCGAACGTTATTTTGCAGGACAGCTTGTCTCATCATGATTTATAGCAATAATTGCATAACGTTCAACTGTAACAGCACAGCTTATTTATTTGTGTGCAAGATCTTGTTTGTTTGCGCATGTAATTCCCGCCTGTTGGTTTGCCATTTCCTCCGCAAATAAAGCAGAGTGACAGCCCACGTGGCACGATCTTTTGCAAGTTTTTCGCTTTCGGAAAAAAAAAAAATCTGCCATAAATGTCTGCCAGATATCCCTGCACCTTATCCTTTGTTAAGTTTACAGGCTTTACATAAGCAAACTCAGGTAAAGGTAAAATTCCAGTTTCTATGACACTGAGGCATTTTAGGGATAGGGTGTAAGGCCCGTATTTCCAAGACCTTCGGCACACTAAAGTTTGATGTGGTCAGTATCACGCCTGGCGGCATTTATCTCTCCATATTTTTAGAGGTTGGGCGGACCCTGGGGCCTTTCTAGCGCGGTGGTAGCAGGAAAAAATCTACACTGATGGGACTTGAACCCTGCACCACCGGATTAGTAGACCAGGCGTCTAACCACTCAGCCAACTAAGCCGACAACCGAGACAGACAGACAGACAAGATAGAAATATAGAATAGACAGACAGACAGAAGACTGACAGATAGAAAGACAGACAGACAGATTAGATAGATAGATAGATAGATAGATAGATAGATAGATAGATAGATAGATAGATAGATAGATAGATAGATAGATAGATAGATAGATAGATAGATAGATAGATAGATAGATAGATAGAGAGATAGATGTAAACATTGGAAAGATTAATTTTTTATATTTCCTACGTTTTAGTGTTATGGGTTATGGACAAATACTCTTCGGCTTTTGTTTCTTTTAACCTAATAAAAATCACAGCAGGTGAAAAGAGGAATGTATTGTGCCTGAGTAGCTGTGAGAACTATATACTGTATTAACGGTTACACAAGCCAGAACTATATACTGTATTAGCCAGAATTATGTACTGTATCACCAGTTACACAAGCCAGAACTATATACTGTGTTAGCAGTTACAAAAGCCAGAACTATATACTGTATTAGCAGTTACAAAAGCCAGAACTATATACTGTATTAGCAGTTACAAAAGCCAGAACTATATACTGTATTAGCAATTACAAAAGCCAGAACTATATACTGTATTAGCAGTTACACAAGCCAGAACTATATACTGTATTAGCTGTTACAAAAAGCCAGAACTATATACTGTATTAGCAGTAACACAAGCCAAAACTATGTACTGTATTAACGGTCATAAAATCCAGAAATATATGCTTTGTTAGTGGTTACAAAATAAAATCACTTTCTACAGAGATGCTACTAAAATGAACAGTACAGTCACACATTTTAAGGAAACGCTCTCTCAGGATCTGTCTCTGTCTGTCTGTCTGTCTCTCTCTCTCTCTCTCTCTCTCTCTCTCTCAGGGTCCCTGACAACAGATGTAGGGTATCATATCCTTCCATAACCCTCGATCCCTAGTTCATCTCAGCAGGCTTGTCACTGATCATTTCCCATACCAGGATGCCGAACCATTAAACATCTTTTTTTTTTCTCCCTGTCTACCTCTGTCTCTTCTACTTTCGATTTTCCCTTTTGCCATTAAGGCAACCCTCACCCCCCCTCCCAACCCCCTTCTCCAAACATACCCCACAAGTTTGGACTGTCGTTTTCTGATCTTCGTTACAATTTTCCTTGTTCCTTACGTCTCAGCCAGAACTTTCTCAGTCGATTTTGTCTCCGTCCAATATTACCTTCAGCAGTTTCACCACATTTCTGCTGGTTCCAAAGAAAATGAAACCCTGATCATGGCAAACCCTGGCTCCGGGAGCTTCAAACCACTAAAATCTTGTACCAAGAGTTTGCTAAGAAAATCTGCTGGAGCTTATGTCACGGATGACGGAGGTTGTAACAAGAGTTTGCTAAGAAAATCTGCTGGAGCTTGTGTCACGGATGATGGAGATTGTAACAAGAGTTTGTTAAGAAAATCTGCTGGAGCTTATGTCACGGATGACGGAGGTTGTAACAAGAGTTTGCTAAGAAAATCTGCTGGAGCTTGTGTCACGGATGATGGAGATTGTAACAAGAGTTTGTTAAGAAAATCTGCTGGAGCTTGTGTCACGGATGATGGAGGTTGTACCAAGAGTTTGCTATGAAAGTCTGCCACGTATCATATTTTTATTTTATTGTAAGTTTTCTAACACCTGTGTTTTGTACCGGTTATGTTATTTACCAGTTACTTTTTGTATTAGTTAAGTTTTGTACCAGTTATATTTTGTACTAGTTATGTTTTGTACCAGTTATGATTTGTAACAATTATATTGTGTACCAGTTATGATTTGTACCAGTTATGTTTTGTACCAGTTATAATTTGTAACAATTATATTTTGTACCAGTTATGTTTTGTACCAGTTATGTTTTGTACCAGTTATGTTTTGTACCAGTTATGCTTCTTGGGTTACGCAAATGGAAAACTGCAAGAAAAACTGTGTGGGTCGCCTGGCTCTGCCTCCATTAATCTACAAATTAACGTTCCCTCGACAAACTTTTTTTTAGTGTTAAAGTTTCTCTGTTGTTTTCTGGAACTGCCTTTAAAGAGCGACATTTTTCACGTACAAAAGCGGGTACTGACCTCTTGACGTCTGATATTACAAGAACTGCAACCCCGACAGACCCAACTGCAAACATATCCCCGCCCATCTCACACCTACCGTACAGCTACCCCGACCTGGCCTCCAGCACAGGCAACAGCCATCTAAAGTTGAGGATTTTTTTTTTTTTTTAACAACATTCTTCCATGGTAAATTGATGAGAAGTAAAATAAGACGAAAAAACTTGAGGGGAAATGACCTTCAGGTTACCGGTATACTTATCAGGTGGGTTTTTGCTTTTGCGGTTTCGTACTTTACAAACAGTCTGATTTCATTTGATAGTAAAGATTTTTGTTCTTCTTCTTCCTCCTCCTCTTCTTAGTCTTCTTCTTCTTCTTCTTCTTCTTCCTGGAACTATATATATATAGATAGACATCATCACGGAGACTGGTTGTCCCTCCCTTGTTAGCCAGGCTAGACTTAATGGAGATTGGGGGTGGGGGTACAAAGGGAGAGTGGTGACAGGGTCAGGGACAGCTATAATTTGTCAAAACTTAAGTTAGCATGTCAGTTTTATGTTGCTGAATGCCAAACCATTCAGCGATTTTACCCCCCAGCAAGGATCATTGAGAGAAAATACGCATCATTGTTTGAGGCCGATTCCCAGAGACATGCTGAAAGTCTTGTGTGCAATCTTTCCCATATCTAGATCCTCGTGTAGTCAACATCCCTGTTCTTTTTTTTCCTTCCATTGTTGTCCGTCATCTTTCTTCAGGACATCCTTTCTTAATTTTGACTTATGGGGGGGGGGGGCTACATTTGAAAACAGTCTACCTTATTTTACCTTCACCTGTTCGGTGCAGTCATAACATCTCCAAACTTCAACCCCCCCCCCCCTTGCTCTGCAGGAGAATGAGCTTAAACTCTTTCACTTTCGTGGGACACAACCTCGGCTTACACTTTCTATTTTTGGGGGGGGGGGGAGAAGAGAAATGATCTAATAAGACTAAAGTAGTTCAGATGAAAGCAACCGTTGAAAACATTAAAAATACTGATACATGCAGCTTCATTGTTGTGTTGTTTATTTAGATATATTTCATGCGAATGTTGAAAATCTGTTGTTACTCGTGTTTACATGAGATAATAAGTAAGATGGTATAACGTGTTTACATGTAAGGTATTCTGAAAACACGTCGTATAATTTCATAGTGTAAACTTACATGGCATTCTGAATATTAGATATATAAATTTATAAGTTATTATGAATATTAGATATGTAAGTTTATACGTCATTCTGAATATTACATATATAAATTTATAAAACATTGTTAAGACAGTACAACTGTCAGTTCACAAAAAGGAAATAAAACGAAGGAAAAAAAACAAAACAAAAAAAAAAGCTTTTCCCGCAACATATGAAAGCTCCTTAAAAGTTACATGCTCGTGAAGCCGTTGACCGGGGTTGAGTGGCCTGCATGCTGCAGGTTGTCTGCTGATGCCTGCCTGCTTCGACCAGTGTTGTTGCCCTTTGTGGTGGGTGTGGTGGTGGTGGTGGCACGAGGAGGGGGGGTGGGGGAGCCAGCAACAGGTTTTGATCCCGTGGGGGGAGGGGCCGGGGGGGGGGGCGTCGTAAGAGAAGCTGAATTTAAAAAAAAAAACCCAAGCAAGCACTTTCTAACAGTAATCCTTGATTCCCCGGCTCACATTACCGAGGTACCAACCATCAACAGCAGCTGTTGCCATGGGAAACCAGGGCCACCTCTTGCCATTTAGACCCATTACCTATCCTCTGTGCGGTTCTTATCTAGCAGTCCGGTTTTGGCCACATTTCACTTTGCAGCTATCTCACCCCCTACCCCGTTTTATTCTCCCTAGGTGTGTGGGGAGTGTGGGGAGTTGGGGGGGGGGTGGTAGGTAAAGAAGTGAGAAGGGCATGGAAAAAAAAATAAGTGGACGAAGGATCAGTCTAATCTTAGTGCTGTATGTGTGATAGAAGTTGCCAGATGGGCAAGCAAATGACAGGGGAGGGAGGGGAGAGGTATGAAAAGGGAGAGGGAAAAGTGAAAAATGGAGAAAGATATCTGCACACCAGGTCCTTGCCCTGTTCTCTCTTCTCACTTACACAAAGATTTTAAAGAAGAAGTTTGACGAGAATAATTAAAAAAAATAACCTTTAACTAGAATAGAAATACTGTACAAACATTTTTTTTTTTTGGGGGGGGGTGTTTAAAGTTATGAGGGGATGTTATTATAACAACAGGAAAAATAGAAGAAAGAAGATCCAGAGGAAGACTGAAAGACAGGATACTGGACAGTCTGACGGGATGGTGTGAGAGGAGATCACCAACTGAACTGATGGCCTGCATGAAGGATCGGGTATTATGGAAAAGCATAATAGCCAACGCCGGTCGGCACGGCGCCTGATGATGATGATTGATGATGATGATGATGATGATGATGATGATGATGAAGTTATTTCGTGGTCAACAACAACAAAGGGGGAAAAACTCACTTTCTATAGACAAAAAAAAAAGGTAACTATGAGCAGAAATTTAAGAATTTTTAGAGAAAGATGTGAAGAATTGAACTTTAGGCTATTTTATATATTTCTTTTCCTCATTAAAGTGCAGTTAGAAGGAAGATGAAAAGTCCTACAGTGGTCTTTGGCTTTCATAGTTCTGAGGATTGTCAGAAGAAGTTCCTACCTCCGGATAGTTTTCCAGGTTGTTCCTGTAGTTTTTTTTTTTTGTGTCTTCCCTCGAGTTTAGCTATTCATGAATTTCTGGTTTTTTGATACATTGCTGTGTGGTTATAGCTACAGCAGAACAAAACTGTGGTATTGTGGTCTATAACTTGTCGTGCCTTTATGTCTATAGCTTTTTAAAGGCTTTATGTCTATAATTTTTTGGTCTTTTATGTCTATAACTTGTACTTTTATATCTATAACTTATCGGACTTTTATATCTATAACTTGTCGTACTTTTATATCTAAAAATTGTCGTACTTTTAACTCTATAACATGTCGTACCTTGCTGTATATAACTTTTCGTACTTTTATATCTATAACGTGTCGTACTTTTTTATGTCTATAACTTGTCGTACTTTTATATCTATAACTTGTGTTTTTATATCTACAACTTTACGGGCTTCTATGTCTATAACTTGTCATGCTTGTATGCCTATAACTTGTCGTGCTTGTATGCCTATAACTTGTCGTGCTTGTATGCCTATAACTTGTCGTGCTTGTATGCCTATAACTTGTCATGCTTGTATATCTATAACTTGTCATACTTGTATATCTATAACTTGTCATGTTTGTATATCTATAACTTGTCATGTTTGTATATCTATAACTTGTCATGGTTGTATATCTATAACTTTTCATGCCTGTATAACTATAACTTGTCATGCTTGTATGTCTATAACTTGTCATGTTTGTATATCTATAACTTGTCATGCTTGTATATCTATAACTTGTCATGCCTGTAAATCTATAACTTGTCATGGTTGTATATCTATAACTTTTCATGCCTGTATATCTATAACTTGTCGTGCTTGTATGTCTATAACTTGTCATGTTTGTATATCTATAACTTGTCATGCTTGTATATCTATAACTTGTCATGCCTGTATATCTATAACTTGTCATGTTTGTATATCTATAACTTGTCATGCTTGTATATCTATAACTTGTCATGTTTGTATATCTATAACTTGTCGTGCTTGTATGTCTATAACTTGTCATGTTTGTATATCTATAACTTGTCATGCTTGTATATCTATAACTTGTCATGCTTGTATATCTATAACTTGTCATGCCTGTATATCTATAACTTGTCATGTTTGTATATCTATAACTTGTCATGTTTGTATATCTATAACTTGTCATGATTGTATATCTATAACTTGTCATGCCTGTATATCTATAACTTGTCATGCCTGTAT
The DNA here is from genome assembly GCA_009760885.1 of Achatina immaculata. NCBI lineage: Eukaryota > Metazoa > Mollusca > Gastropoda > Stylommatophora > Achatinidae > Lissachatina > Lissachatina immaculata. The sequence goes on along the minus strand of CM019721.1, from coordinate 26,735,947 downwards.
ATCTATAACTTGTCATGATTGTATATCTATAACTTGTCATGATTGTATATCTATAACTTGTCATGATTGTATATCTATAACTTGTCATGATTGTATATCTATAACTTGTCATGCCTGTATATCTATAACTTGTCATGATTGTATATCTTTAACTTGTCATGCTTGTTTAAGGTTGTTTAGAGATGTGAGTGGTCGTCATGTCGCTGCTGGATGGACGGGCCATGCAAGTTCACCCATTGTGACAAAACCAGAGGACTGAACTGACAAAGGCTCCTTCCAGCTTTTCATGATGCTCCATATCAACAAGGCAGAAAATCTGAGGTATAAATCTTTGGAACTTTAAGTAAGCTTTCATCGGGAGTTACAGGAAAAGTGAGTAGAGCAGAGATTAAAATTAGCAAATGACAGAATATTGAGAACTTTGAAACAGCCTTCATTTGAGAGAATACGACTGCATGATTCAGTCATCTGTTAACACGACTACTCTTATATTCGTTTCAGTCATCTGTTAGCATGACTACTCTAAATAGCCGGCCTAGCTGGCTTAGTGGTTAGGCTATAGGTCCAATATTCCAGTGGTACCGGGTTCAAGTCCCAGCAATAGGAATCTCTTCTGGTACCACTACACCAGAAACGCTCCTTGGCTAACACCTCTAAAAATGGTGACAGAAAAATGGGAGGGTAAGGCAGAAATACGGAAAGGTAAATGCGTCCAGGAGTGATACTCCCCACGTCACACTTTTATGTGCCGAAGATCTTGGAAACACGATTCTAACACCGTATCCCCAATATGCCTTAATGGCATGGAAACGGGGATTTTATCTTTTTACACTCGGAACGGTCGGCAATGTATCACAGAATCTCCTTCATCCTCATCATCATCTGCTATTATTCATCTTTGCTCTCGTTTTATTTTCAATTCACCGGTGAACGAGTAAAGATGATTGCAGTTAAGAGCTAGAACTTAATAGCCACTTTCCTGAACATATCCTTGAAGTGTGCCCAAACCATGAGGACCTGAGACGAGAGACATGGCCAGAGAACACAAGCTTGGGGCAAAAGTGTTAGGGCTTCTATCAGGATCTGGAGAGGACTGCGAGCTTTGCCATGTCGACAGGGATCAGGATCTGATGTGACCAACAGCAAAGAAGAAGAAGAAGAAGAAGGCTCTCCAACATCCATCTTGCAGTGCTCCCAGAAACGACCTGGCGCGCAACCTTAATCTGGCTGCTGAATTCAGGTTCCATGTGGACCTCTTGGTAGTGGAGTCACCGAAGAAGCCTGTCCACTCCTGGTCTTCAAGCGAACCACAGTAATCTAATCAAATCCCAGTCCGACACTTGATCTTCGCTTTAAACATCGCCAAAACCTGCGCTGCAAAGATCAGCAATTAGATCAGAACAGAATACACGTTTTCGACATAATCACCTCGACTACCACCCTTACTATCACTATTTTTTAAACTCCCTACTCCCTCTAATTGTTATCGCCCTGTAGCACATCTTACACCTAGCCCTGCAGAGGACAACGCCCTCTACTTAAGATTCGTCTGCCTCTCCGGCAACTACTTGGAGGTCAGATTTGAATATCGTGCCAACAAAAGATCTAACCTTCACTTCACGAACAAACGAAACCAGTCACATGTGATCTAGTCTTGACATTTTAATGGACACAACTGGCTAAGGTCAGACCCGACCTGTGGTCGTCGGCGCTGTTTTCTTTCCAGCATTTTCTTTTTTTTTTAACGAGTTTGAAAAGGCAGCTGGGACTGGGTGTTGTTGACCTCCTTGTGTGCATAATGTTTCGTGGCTGGTCACGGCTTGTGCCAATGTCCAGGGAAGATTGAGCCGAGTTAGTGCCCTTTTTTTTGGGTGGTGAGGAAGACGCTTTCGGATCTGGCAGTCAGCGACCCATCGCTGGCGAACAACAGATGGCTAAGACCCTGACCTACCTCTCCAGCTCCCACTGGAATGACAGAGAACCTGGTTAGCAGACATATCACATTGCCGTCTTTGTCGACTTTAGCAGATATATCATATTGCCGTCTTTGTCGACTTTAGCAGACATATCACATTGCAGTCTTTGCCGACTTTAGCAGATATATCACATTGCCGTCTTTGCCGACCTTAGCAGACATCATATTGCAGTGTTTGTCGACTTTAGCAGACATATCACATTACCGTCTTTGTCGACTTTAGCAGACATATCACATTACCGTCTTTGTCGTCTTTAGCAGACATATCACATTGCCGTCCTTGTCCATTTTAAAAGCCATTTGATATGACTGGCCATGATATTCTTCTAAAAAAATTGTAAGACTTATAAACTGCACCTTGGCCTTATAAAATTAATTACATCATTGCTTTCAGACAGACAACAGGTTCTTCAATATCTCTTCATCGGATTCATCTGCGGTTGACACTTATGTTCCACAAGGTTCTATTCTAGATCCGTTGCTCTTTGCTGTCTATATCAATGATCTCCCACTTCATCTTAAAACACTCTTCTTGTGACCTTTTTGCCGATGATTGCACAGTCTACACCAGTGACTACGATAGTATTAACCTAGAACCAACTCCTCAGGTCGAGATAAATAATCTAATTAAATGGAGCAACAACAATGGCATGGTCATAAACATTGATAAAACAAAATCAATGCATATAACACGACAGAAACTGCTAAATGCAACACAAAAAAACAACAACACTACAGCTCGGTACGGAAACATCTCAGATAGAAAACGTTAGCGAACACAAAACGCTAGGTCTCATTATTGACCATCTGACCTGGAACTCTCATCTGCAAGGTCTAACAAAACTCATCGAAAAAGTATACAAATTAGCCAAAATTTAGACACTTCGCCAGTCAAGACACAAGGAAGACATACTACGCATCACTTACACAATCACATTTAGACTGCTGCTCAGCAATCTAGAATTGTTGTTCAGTGTCAAGTACAAAAAAGGCTATACTCACTTCAAAAGCGAGCAGTAAACCTTATTGGTGACAAAGACCATGCACAAACAACAAACCAGCACAAACGTATGAAAATTCTGCCTCTTAAGAATAGGTTTCTTTTCAACAAAATCAAGTTGGTACATCAAATTCTATCACAGAATGATACGTCTTATCCATGGAAACTGTTTAAATCTAACACAGAGTGTAACCAACGTTTTAACAATATGTCTTCCAAAACCTAGACTTGTCTTTTTTAAGAAAAGCTTTGTTTATTCTGCTGCTCATCTTTGGAATACCCTCCCATCCTGTATAAAAAATATAAACTATAGTCTTCCTACAACTACAAACTTTTCCAGTATCCACTTAATGTCGACCACATGCCTCCATGATTCATAATATTTACGTGTTTTTTTTAGACACTTCTTAAAGACACTGAATTCAGTCAATTATTTATTTTGAATAGTACTGAAATTTGAGTTGGTAGATAGTCATTAGTGTGAGACTGCGAGAATTTTTTTTTAAAACATGTAATTACTTTCTATACTGAATGTATTGTTAAGAATGGAACGTAAATGTTATACTGTAGTTTATTTTATTTTATTTCTCAGCTTTTCAATGTTGGTTATCTTTGTTATAGGCACAAAATATTTGTAGAATGTCTGGGACAGAGTGAAAGTTGTATGATAAAGGGCAGAATGTCAGACGGGCCTGAGTTGCCCAATTCTTAACCCTTTGGAAATAAAGTTCACTCACTAAACATCACTCTCCGTTGATACCCCTCCAGAGACAAACCCAGCCGGGCTAACGGGACAGGGATCACCATAGTTCCCGTGGTGGTGGTGGAGTCTTTTAAAGAAGTATTGAAAATCCCCTGAATTTTTTTTATCTTCGCTCAGAAACTGAAAAAAAAAGCCGCCATAACCCGGTCCCAGGTCTCTTCACCCTCAACATCTTCGTCACATGGACAGGAAAGAAGGTCAGCTGTCAGTTCTAGGTAGACAGAAGATAAGACCAACAGCGACTGTGCCAAATCATCAACAAAACACACAACAAAATAAAAGCGAAACAAAAATAAAAATATAACCAAAAAACAAACAAACAAAACAAACAAACAAAAAAGTAAAAAAACAACAAAAACAAAAAACAAAACAAAACAAAAACAAAACAAAAACAAAAACAAAAACAAAATAACAATAAAAACGAAACCAAAATAAAACAAAAACAAAACAAAAACAAGAACAAAACAAAACACAAAGTTATCAGTTTTGAAGTGTTTGTGGTTGAAACAGTTTGCTAGAAGATCATCATCAGGCGCCGTGCCTACTTCCGTTGGCTATTATGCTTCTCCTGGGTACACGATCCTTCATGCAGATCAGTTGGTGATCTCCTCTCACACCATCCCATTCTACAAATTCTTATGTTTAAAAAAAATAATAACATTTTTCTTAGACTCTTTATTGTGACAGACAAATCTTACATCTTACATCCTTCCCTTGCCGTTAAACGTCACACAGGGCTTGCATGACAGTTCACCAGGCTTTCCTCTTTTCGGCGACCTTTTCAACATCATCAAGGGATTTTATGCCTACTAATTTGGCCTTTCCTAACAATGTCCTCTTTAGAATTTCACGTGGTCGACCTCTCTTTCTTCGGCCTGTTGTGTTCCACTTGATAGCTTGTTTTTGAGATTCTCTGACTGTTTCTTCTCATCACATGATCGACATATGTCCATCTCATTTTTCTGATTACCCATGAGACAGATTGTTGTTCACTCATCTGCCTTAGATCGGCGTTGTGGCAGACAAATATTAATGAGAAATATAAAAAAGAACACTCTACTGCAGGTTACTGATCGCTTGCGTTGTCTATAAGAACAAATTACTTAGTCGATACGTTGATTATTTAAAAAAAACCGTTCAACATTATTGACCTTACTATCTGTCATAAATAGTTTTACTGCAGTTTTGAAACTAAGGAACTATTTGCAGCCTTCTCTGGCCAGCAAGCTTGTGTTCCAATATGTACAAATCTAGCAGTCTTCTCTGGCCAGCAAGCTTGTGTTCCAACATGTACAAGTCTAGCAGTCTTCTCTTACCAGCAAGCTTGTGTTCCAACATATACAAGTCTAGCAGTCGTCTCTGGCCAGCAAGCTTCTGCTCCAACATATACAAGTCTAGCAGTCTTCTCTGGCCAGCAAGCTTGTGTTCCAACATATACAAGTCTAGCAGTCTTCTCTGACCAGCAAGCTTGTGTTCCAACATATACAAGTCTAGCAGTCTTCTCTGGCAAATAAGCTTCTGCTCCAACATATACAAGTCCAGCATCCTACCCTTGTTTCTAGACTCAAGCCCCTTCTCTGCTCACATCCTGAACATCTGTTACAACACATTTTATTTCTCCGTTTTCCACACATAAAAATAGCTCAAGTTTAATAGCTCTTAAAATCCTACAAAATTATTACTTGTTCTAAAATGCCCCAAAATTCCTCCGGGGGTTGTTAGTCCCGGCCATTTTACAACCGCGGAAGCTTCTGCCGAGAAATAATCCGAAATGTGAACTTACACTCTTGTGGAAAAAAATATTGATCAACTTATTCTAAGCCCTTGTAAAAATCCTCTATTTATTGACCGCACCCGCATCATTTCAGGCAAGGAAGGTTTTCTGGAAGGAAAACACTGAACTAAAAATACGTTTCAGTGTCTGTTTTGTTGGGTTTGCTAATGCTCATCCTCGAATTGCCTCAATTTATTCTTTTTTTTTTTTTTTAACATTCAAGTTTTCGGTTCTGCTAAATCTGGAAATTTCTCGTCGAGGATCACGATTTCCTTGAGGTTTTCAGGGGGGAGAGGGGGGGGGGCAGTCTCTTAACTTCTGTCTCGTTCTCTCCGATTGCTCATATAGATCATGGTGACGTACAACTGCAGAGATTGGATACTCGCACTGTAAATATCTGGAACCCACTCCAGTAAGAATTGATCGTGTCTTTGATATTCCCAGACATAAAAATGATCCAGGAATCGGTTAAAAAAAAAACAAACCCAGTTCTTTGATGGAACAAATATGTCTGCTGGTGCACTGGTAGCTGATGTATTGGATGATCATGATAATGCTTATGTGCTTCCGGCTTCGTGTGCACAGTTACCCAGTCAAAGACACGTCCTACCTTCATGAAGTCCACCGCAAGCAGGATTTCTTCATGCATGCCGCACCGTTTCCTATCCTCATCTTTTCCTGGGGCCATGGTTGGGCCACAAAGTCCCTGAAGCCGATGATTAAGAGGTCGTGGGCGCATATTCTTGTGTATCTCGCGAATTATGTTCGATAACCCAGCCCAGCATTAGCAGAGGTCAGAAGGCCAATGAGCCCAGTTCTATAGCTTTCGTGAAGGGAACAAGAAAGTCTGAAACGCTGAAGTCATTGTACACTGGAAGCAAGCTTAAGCCACATGCAGAAGGCTTTATTGTTCACGACTCTGCGGACAGCAGCATTTGCATAAGAAGATGTTAAACAGGGATCTTTACATAAGAAGATGTTAAACTGGGATCGTTGCATAATAAGATGTTAAACTGGGATCGCTGCATAAGAAAATGTTAAACTGGGATCGTTGCACAAGAAGATGTTAAACTGGGATCGTTGCATAAGAAGAGGTTAAACTGGGATCTTTACATAAGAAGATGTTAAACTGGGATCTTTATATAAGAAGATGTTAAACTGGGATCGTTGCATAAGAAGATGTTAAAATGGGATCGTTACATAAGAAGATGTTAAACTGGGATCGTTGCATAAGAAGATGCTAAACTGGGTTCGTTGCATAAGAAAATGCTAAATTGGGATCGTTACATAAGAAGATGTTAAACTGGGATCGTTCATTTTGGAAACACACAACTGAAAAAAAAAACACGCAGTGCTTTGTTTGGAAACTGGAGGAGTTAATGATATTTTACACGCGGAAAATTAGACCAGTGGATATGTATTGACATTAACTCTGAAACTCCCATAAACAAGATCGGCAGCGTTGGTAGATATTGCCACATCTACGGAAATCACTGTTCTTAGCCACATTTGACTAAAGTCTGAATAAAATTAGAAGCTGCACATTTGTAAACAAACCCATAGTTTTTTTTTCTAAATTATAGATTATCTACCTTCCAGTTTCTTTCTACGAAATTTGTACCTGAAAATTTTCTCTGGCAGAGTAAATGTGGAATGACAGAGTTAAGTGAAAAATTGAAAAGCATTAATGGGCATTAGCGCAAAAAAAAAAGCTACCAGTCTGTGGCGTGTGTGAGTTTGTCCGGCGCAATCAGGAGAAAGATCGCTTTTAAAGTTCTACTTTTGCTCACCGCTTCTTCCTTCTCTCTCCACCACTCTACAGACAAACAAACAAACAAAAATCCAAACCCCCACAAAAACGAAAAGAAAAGAAAACAAAGAAAACCCGACGCTAAAAGCTTATCTTTACTTAGCAGAAGAAAAAATAATAAAGTGATGTAAACGTGCTGTATGATCAGTATTTGATAATTGGAAGATAGAGCACTTTAAGCCAGGAAAAATAAAAACATTCAGTTTATACAAGAGACAACTGTTTTTTTTTTTATGTTTGTATGAACTACACATGTTTGAGAAGAAGAAGAAGAAGAAGTTTATTTGTCCATGGGGCCTTAAGGCGCCCCGTGTCATCACTGAACAGAACAAGTAAAATGGTCTTTGTATGCTGTCTTGCACCAACTTCCAATTCAAAACTCAACGCCCTGAACTGAGAGGAGATCTTACTCTGATGATCTGACCGAGGGAGACTGACATTTGCTCGGACCTTTACAACAACTGTTCTCTTGTCTGACCAGGTGCCGAATGATCTCGAGTTTCTGTTTCCAAACAACTCTTCTCGCCCGTTTTCCGCTCAAATTGTGCCCACCAGGTATAATCGATGGCAGAGATCAAAGAGACCTGCACATATACTCTTGCTCTTGGCCGAGCTTCTCTGGTCAATGAGGACCGACCAATCAGATGCTTTGTTTAGATGCTTCGCTGTATTATGAGCAAACAATCGTCTCTATTCACAGGACATCAGAGTCTTGTGTCAATCATGGAGATAGATACACTCATCGCCACACCTGTTTCGGTAAATCCACTCCGGGGCAGTGTTACAAAAGCACGTTATTAGAAACATATGAAAACAATAATAGATATTTTCTTCCTCTTTGACCAACTGCTGTATTGAGCAGCTTTCCGAGCCATAGAGGTTTGCTGCTGCAGCCACGACACGTCTCCATTCTTCTCTGTTCTTGATCTTTTCTTGCCAATTGTCAATTCCAAGAGCGTGTTTATCACATCCTAGGTTGGTCTCGCCATCGTTGTCTAGGTCTACCTTTTGGTCTACCCCGTTTAGCCACTTCCGTATAGGCCATCTTTGTCTGTCTATCTAAATGCCTGAGGCATCTGTCTGTTGTTTTTCATAATGGCTGTCGTATATGGAGATTTAAACAATGTGTAGATTTCTTTTATACTTCTTATCTTCTATTGTTATGTTATGGAGTTTCTTGTCAGGATTTTATTCTCAGATGTTTGTATTTGGTTTTCATCTTCTTTAGCTGTACTCCGTGTTTAATAACAGATATTGAATGAACAGTGCTACTTTACAAGATCTTCCCCATATCCTTGTATATCACAATTGCACATTACACATTTTTAGAGTGCTAGTTATAAATTAGAACAGAAGATACACGACAATGACAAAGGTGATAACAATGATACTGTCCTGCCACCACGTGGCTGATTCAACAGTGATGTCACTCAAAAAAGTCAACAAATGACAAACGTATGAAGTGCTGAAACAGACTTGTTGCTGTCGCCAGAAAGACTGCGGAACAGCGTGTACATGATAATATTTTCATGCATTATCATTTTGTTTTTGTTCGCGCGGCCTTGCATGTCAGTGGTTCTCAGATTATGGGCTCCCGGACCACAAGCTGTCTTCGGAGCGTCATCAAGTTGTCGACGGTTGCGTCATAAAACTGATATTAAGTGCCATCTTTTGTATAAAAACAACTAACAGAACACAGAATTGCGATAGTATATACAAGATGATTGCAGCGAATCACCATCATCAACAAAAAGACTCCCCTGGGAACAACTGTGTTAAGAGCACACTATCTTAACATAGTGTTTGTGAGACAGGGAACATAGATCTGTTTGCTTAAAAACTCTGACCTACCTCTGTAGCCCAGAAACTTGTAGCAATCAACACTAATTGTAATTGTAATTGTTATTTTTGCAAAATGTAATGTCAGGTTGGTGGACGGATGGGGACATGGAGATCTCTGGCGGGGATGAGGGAAGTCTGGTGTGAAACCAATGAATCCAGGACGTGACAAGCCTATGGGTCTTTACAACAATGGCTATCAGAATGATGTAAACAAAACAGAGCCAGTAGACTATAGGTGGCGGGGAATGGATATCGTTGAAGCACTCATCAGATCCTCATCTCAGAGTCAGAGTGTCTTTGTGGAACTGTCTCAAACCATCTGACATGGAGAAGGGGCTTAAGTACAGCCACCAGAGGCTGGAAAACAAAGTTTTGGCCAGGCCAGCCACACTGTCTTCATGGCAGTCCGAGCAAGACCACAGTCTGCCCTAGCAAGGAAAGGTGCTGAAGTCGGAGTTACCCAGCCAAAAGGCGCATCGCAAAAATCAGGGTAACACGCATTATCGCTAATGAAATGTCTATATCTACAGTTTTCAAACATGGTGCTCGCCCTGTGAAGACTAACCAGGCAGGTGCAGTGCCGGGCCCCCTGCCTCGAAAGGGTCCATCCAATGCTACTGGAGGTCCTCTCAGTTCGTCTTGTGGAGTCAGGAGACATGAGAGTAGAGCTACTGGCCAAAAAATACAACAGAAGAAAACAGCCAAAAAGCAAGAACTTAAAATAATGCAGTGGAATGCTGAGGGTGTCAGCAGTGTTAGAGATGGCTATAGCAAAAAGGTTGAACTAGAGAACATACTTTTTGCAGAGCAGGTAAGTATATGCTGCATACAGGAGACACACCTAACCAAAGATGCCGCCTTTAAAATCAGAGGCTACCAGTGTTTTAGATCAGACCGACAGGACAGAAGAAAAGGAGGAGTACTCACACTTGTTAAGAATAACATCAGCGCATGTCAGGTGGGAGTGTACATGGAAGGAGCCGAATACCAGATGATCCATCTAAAAAGTAGTAATACAGATTTCCACCTCCTTAACTATTACTGTCCTAATGACCGCCCACTTGCTTTAGGAACAATCCCACACAAAGAGAGACTGATGGTCTGTGGTGATTTTAACAGTCATTCTCAGAGCTGGGGCTATGACCACATAGACAAGAGAGGAGAGGAAGTTGAGAGCTGGCAGGATGATAATGGACTTCTCCTGATCAACCAGCCAATGGATGCCCCAACATTTTACTCAAGGGCTTGGCATACAAAATCAACACCAGATCTGGCATTCCACTCTCCAGATCTGAAGTGGAACATTACACGTGAAGTTGGAAAACAACTTGGAGGTAGCGACCATCGACCAGTCTTCCTGACAATAGAAAATGAACTCCTTAACACCAGTAACCCTCTCCCCAGATGGAACTATAAAAAAGCAAACTGGACAATGTACAGACATCGTACAGGTATCCTGGTGGGACAGCTGTCCATAGAAGGTAAGGATATTAACAGCATAGTGAAGGAATTCAATGCTTGTATCCTTCAGGCCGCTCGTGAAACCATTCCCAGAGGAGCTCGCAGGGACTATAAACCATACTGGTCTAGTGAGCTGGGAAAACTCCATGATGACGTGGAAGCAGCTCGAAAGCAAGCAGAAAATAGACCATGCCAAGAACACCACAATAATTACCAACATTCTAAGGCCAAATTTCAGAGAGCAAAGCTGCAAGCCAGACGGGAAAGTTGGAGAGAGAAAACAGAGTCCCTAAACTTTGAAAAGGATGGAAGGAAACTGTGGAAACTAATCAAACAGTTAAATGATGAGAGTACTGGAAGAAGTACAAAGATTACACTAATAGAGGATGGGAAAACTCTTACAGGTAAGCAGGTAGCAGATCACTTTGCTCGCATGTTTGCACAGGACTGCAACATTGATATCCATCCAGAGAAGGAGCGTACAGTGCGCATCGAGCCACAGAAAGAGGAGGAACAAGTCAGAAAAGTGGAGGTCATGGATGCACCAATCACACGCAGTGAGTTAGACCTAGCAGTTAGTAAACTGAAACCAAGGAAATCACCAGGACCAGATGGAGTGTCCAATGAAATGATCAAGAACCTGGGAATGGCAGCAATGGGAAAGCTGTTGGATATTTTCAATATGTGCTGGAGCACAGGTAAGTTACCTCAAATCTGGAAGGAAGCAAGCATGGTGCCACTGCTAAAACCAGGGAAAAACAGTGATACTGCCTCCAGCTACAGGCCAATCAGTCTCACTAGCTGCCTATGCAAAACGATGGAACGCATCATTGACCTGAGGCTAAAATGGTACCTAGAAAGTGAAAACCTTCTCGTTCCACAACAAGCAGGATTTAGGCAGTACTACAGTACAGAAGATCAAGTGACCTATCTCTCTCAAGAGATTGAGGATGCATTCCAAGAGAAAAACCTTGTACTAGCAGCGTGGATAGACCTGAAGAAAGCCTTTGATAAAGTATGGAAAAAAGGTCTGTTGTGGAAACTAAGAAACTGCAATGTGAATGGAAGACTGTACAACTGGATAAAGTCCTATTTACACAATAGAAGAGCTAGAGTAGTAATGGATGGACACAAAAGCCAGAAAGTACTTCTGCGACACGGTGTACCACAAGGAGGAGTCCTTTCGCCTACACTATTCCTTGTATTCATTAATGACCTGGTCAAGGAACTTCCCTATGGAATCAAAGCAGCACTGTATGCAGATGATCTGGTCATGTGGTGTACAGATGAATATGCGACAGTTGCTACACAGAGACTCCAAAGAGCAGCAGACATCTTGACATCATGGACAAACAAATGGTGTGTAAGTATCAACACAGAGAAATCAAGCCCACTCTGTTCACCCTCTCATCTAAACAGAAAGCAGGTAAGATCTTTGTAAATGAAATACCCTTAAGGATGGACAACCAACCCACTTACTTAGGAGTGACTCTTGACTCAAAACTGACTTAGAAGCAACAAATCAACAGTGCAGAAGCAAAAGCCAGAAGAAAACTAGCCATATTAAGAAAATTGAGTGGGACTACATGGGGAGCTAGTGAAAGAATCCTCAAGAACGTATATCAGCAAAGTATTCTACCACATTTAGAATATGGCTCAACATCTTGGTGCACAGCATCAAACACTACGCTGCATAATCTAGACAAGGTTCAAAATCAGTCACTACGGATTATCACAGGTGCCATGAGGTCCACACCAATAGTAGAAATGCAGAAAATAGTTGGTGTTCAACCGCTAAAGGAACGTAGAGACACAAAGGTCATGACCATGGGAGAAAAATTCCTTAGCTCTGTAAGCCATCCCCTGAAGGAGAGATTCAATAACTTGGCATTAGGACGGCTTAAAAGAAGCAGCTTCATTCATCAGGCCAAGCGTATGCGTAAGCTGATACCTGACCTTCCAGCTGTAGTCACTCCATTATCATCTGTACCAGAGCATACACCATGGAAAGAAGCAGATTATACACAAATAACTATTCAGACTGAAGTGAAAGGTGTGCAGAATGGTGAGATGCAGAGCAGTCTTGTAAGATCAACAGCCACACTTAGTGTTCTAGATGACAAATATCCATGCGACACCTGGATACGTGTGTATACAGATGGATCTGCACATAATGCCATAAAGAATGGTGGGGCAGGAGCATATATTGAATATCCAAACAACGCCATTGACAAGATTTCCATACCCACTGGTAAATACTGCAACAACTTTGATGCAGAAGTTAGGGCAATTATTGCTGCAGTTGAAAAACTATCAGACTCCAGAATTGATACATGTCCTGTAGTAATTCTCACAGATGCAAGATCAGTACTGGAGGCTCTTCAGTGCAACAAACTACCAGACCTTAAGGATGCCTTGTCAAAAATTGGCTTACAACATGGAGTCACTTTGCAATGGATTCCCTCCCACTGTGGGATACCAGGCAATGAGAAAGCTGACCGTCTGGCCAAAGAGGGCACTGAAATGGAGCAACCAGACATACCAGTCACCTATAATCAGAAGAAAAGCTTGATAAAAACCTACAGGAAGCCACAAACACCACCACATGATGACTATCACATGCTAAACAGAAAGGAACAAGTCACCATCTTCCGTCTCCGAACAGGACACAGCCGACTCCGAAGTCATATGTATACAAAGTTTAAGGTTGGTACTACTAATCTATGTACATGTGCCCAGGTGCCCCAAACCGTGGAACATATCCTCCAGAACTGCATCAACTACGAGACACTGAGAAATAATTACTGGCCCAGTGAAACCACTAAAGAAGATAAGCTCTACGGTTCCATACATGAGTTACAAAAAACAGTGAAATTTATCCAAGAGACAGGACTGCAGATATAGACAGACAGTGCGAACGAAGAAGAAGAAGAAGAAGAACAAAAAGACAACAACGAGAGCATTAGAGGCAACAGAAATATGGTTCCTACAAAGAATGTTAAGAATATCTTGAACAGCTAAAATAACAAATGAAGAATGCCTAAGAAAAGTCAATGAGAAACGAACCTTCACATACACATTACGGGGTAGACAATCTAGGTTCATTGGCCATGTAATGAGAAAGGGAAGGGGTGAAGACGCCCGATAAGGTAAGCAGCGACTCATAGCTGATGTGCTAGCGTCAGGGTTAGCTACCCTTAGCTGACCAAGACCCTGTCTCACCTCTCCGTGGTACCCCCAGAAACAGGCCTAGCCTGGCTAACGCGGCAGGGATCGTCATAGTCCCCATAGCGTTGGAGTCTGCTAAAGAAGCATTGCACACCCCCTGCTTTTTAGCTGTACTCCGGGACTGGTAAAGTAGCCGCCATAACCCGCTCCCATGCCGATACGATGCTGTGCCTCATCATCTCTACAGCATCGGCTGTAAAGAACAACAGCTCCAGTTTCAATGAGTTCGTACAAGTACAAGTACAATGAGAAAATATCGTGATAACAGGTAGACTAAGAGAGATCTTAGACGGCTTGACAAAATGGCATGAGATGCCAGAACTGATGGAAAACATGGAAGATCAGAAACTGTGAAGAGACGTGGTCGCCGACCTATTCAGGTATGGCACATGATGATGATGGTCCGCAACTTACTGTATATGGAAAAGTGGTCCTTGGATTTGAAATGGTTGGGAATCACTGTTCATCAATGTCAAGTACTTAGTGAATAGCAATAGTAGATATAATAAAATAGAACACACGTCATTGAAGTAAAATACGGCAAACGGAGGATTCGTGCAAATATCAGGGATGATAAGGGAAATGAATCATTTTAAAGAGATTAAAACTGAAATACTCGTACTTTATTTACTTTGAAAAAATCATAACAGAATAATAACGCTGTACAAGGGAGAGTGGACTTATCATAGCCCTAGTTGTCATTGATGCTGTTGTCATTATCATCATCATCGTTTAGGCGCGACGTGGCGATATCGATAGATGATAACACTTCTTTGTAGACCTCAGTCTCCAACGCTTTCAAGTGACTGATTTGTTTATATTTTTTTATTATGTTATCTTGTCAGATGTGGGCAGAGATGATGTCTGATTCAGCGGCCTACAGCTGACCTGCTAGTGGCGAACCACAGCCGGTCACGGCCATGCCTCACCTCTCCGTTGCTACACACCAGGATGTCTAGACTGACTACCGGGCCAGGGATCGCCATAGTCCCCTTGGCGGCGGAGCCTGCTAAAGAAGTATTGCACTTCCCCTACTCTTTAGTTCCATTGAGGGAACTGACCCCCAATCCAACGCCATGCCGCGCCTCAACGCCTTCGTAGCATCTGTTGTACAGAATATCAGTTGTTCTTTCCAGGGAAGAAGAAGAAGAAGAAAAAGAAGAAGAAAAAGAAGAAGAAGAAGAAGAAGAAGAAGCCCTAGTATTCCTGTCTCCACATTTCTCTGCATCGGATCTCGTTTATCCACATTGTTGAGGTGTTTTCCTCTATTTTCCCTCTATTTTTCCTCTATTTTCCCGATGCATCCAATGAACATTGATCGTTCTTTTCTTATATTTTAAGATTGCATTGTCGTTATCATCGCTGTTTATCACATATGTCTCGTTAAACATCTTGGCTGTCCATAACACTTTTTCCATTCCTCTAAGAAACCACGTCTCTATTGCTGCTGCTGCTGCTGCTGCTGCTGCTGCTGATGATGATGATGATGATGATGATGATGATGATGATGATGATGTCTGTTATCATGACAGATGGAGAAGCTTTGCTGTGTAATTTTACTATTGCTCTCACTATTATTTTGTTTTTCCCCATACACCCAGTGGTTTAAATGTACGGCTTTGTATGAAGGACACTTTTCGATCTGGCATTCAGTGACCCGTGGGTGACATGCTAGCGTCATGGTTAGCGAACCATAGCTGATCAACGCTCTGTCCCATCTCTCCGTTGGTAAAGCTAAGGTAAGGGTACAGCCCCCGTTTCCATGTCATTTAAGGCATATTAGGGACACGGTGTTAGGTGCGTGTTTCCAGAACCATCAGCACATGAAAGAGTGATGTGGTATGTGTCACGCCTGGCCGCATTTACTTTCCCAGATTTCTCTGGTGCCCATTTTCTAGAGGCCGAGTGAACCCTGGGGCCTTTTTTTGGTGGTACCAGAAAAAAAAAAAAAAACCCACTGCTGGAACTTGAACCAGGTACCATCGGATTAGTAAACCGAGCGCTTAAGCACTTAGATAAACAGGGCGTCGTTGGTAGCCCCAGTAATTGGCCCAGCCTGAGTGACGAGACAGGGTCCCCATGATCTCCATGGCGACGGAGTCTGCTACAAGGAAGCACTGAGCACCCACTACTTTTTGTCTCCACTCAAAGACAAAAGCGGCCATAACCCGCTCCCAGGCCGGGACGATGTTGTGCCTCAACATCTTTACAGCATCAGCGGCAAAGAACACCAGCTCTCCGTTCTAAGTGCCGTGCCGCGTGGCGTAGGCGATCATTTCTCTCCACAATTCCCTGTCTTTAGACTTGATTATGAGATCCGCCAGTGACTTTCTTCCTAGCCACACTGATAGCCCATCCAGTAACTTCTCTCTCTTCTTCTTCTTCTTCTTCTTCTCTCTCTCTCTCTCTGTCTTCCTCTGTCTCTTCTTCCCTCAATTTTTCCAGTTGCCACAGTGCGTTCAAATTTTCCTTTTCTCAGGAAATGTCCTATAAGTCTCGGTTGTCTGCCTCTGATCTTTGCTATAATTTGCTTTTTAACTCCAGCCTCTCTTAAGACTTCTTCATTGGTTTTCTTGGCTGTCCATAGCCCTGTCAACATCCCTCTTAAAAGCCACATTTCTCTGGCCTCCATTTCTCGCTGTACTCTCTTATTCATTTAAGTACTTGGAATCTTGTTTCCATTGATATGGGTCTGTTGCACGACATATATACTGTATGAGTGTATACATATATATATATATATATATATACACTCATACAGTATATCATCATCGCCTTTCACTCCCTTGAGAGCATAGGCCACGTATAAAGGCTCTCCAGTCATCCCTGTTATTGGAATTATTCTCTGCGTCCTTCCATGTATATCCCTTGTCTCTGAGCACTGTCATAATTTCTCTTCTCCAAGTAAGTCTAGGACTTCCTCGTTTTCTATTTCTTGAGAATTCCATGTCAGTGCCTGTCTTGCTATGCTGGTGTCGGGTTTCCTCGGGTTTGTGTATAATAGTAGACGTACAGAGGAATGAATGAACGAATTATCTTTATTTTTAAAGGGTAAAAAAATGGGCACGCAGGCCCGTCTTACATTCTGCCCTTCATCACTCTATCTTTCATTCTTCCCACACACTGGATTTAATACAAGTATACAAATTACATTAGGAAAAAAACACATCAAAACAGAGTAAAATTAAACCATTACAATCAAAGTAAAAGAAAAGAAGTAATCAACTTAACAAAATAGCTCTCGCATACACATACGCGCATACATGCACACACACACAGGCATATACATAAACAAAAATACATCTTCAGCACACTTCTTCTGGCATTTATATTTTTAACATTCATTAAAATAATTTCTAACAATATCTAACAAATTACTTTTCGAATTATGTCATTTTAGAACTTGATGGCTGGCCAGTCAGCGGTTGAGAGACTGCTGGTTATTCTATGGAGCTATTTCAATCTCAACAAGTAGATTTAACCAAATATCAACTCCGCAATATGGTTATAGCACATATCAGTTTCTACATTTCCAAAGCATACATAGTTTCAATCTAAGAAAAGCCGGAACAGAACACACGATTCTTTTTTTTTTTTTTTGTGTTTCTCCTAAGATTATATCCAGTCCAGTATTATTAAAATAAAGTAGCAGTGGTCTCTGGATAAGTTTTCTTTGTCTTATTTCTAATCCTCTTGTCCACACTGTCCCCCTCCCCTCCCCCTTTTTTCAAACCCCCATTTCTTTTTCCTCCCCCCCCCCCCCAACTCATTAAATCCATCCACGCGTGCCGCTCATTGAATCTGCCACCCCTTGACCCAGAAATCAAAGTGGCATCTCCTAACTCGGTACACGCGCCCTGCACAGATTGCATTCTGCTGTTTCGTGCAAATCGAGAACCCCCCTAAATAGGTCAACGCCGCAATTCTCATTCTCCTGGCAAGAAAGGGTAAGCAACTTGAACTATTAGGAGAATGTAACTACTCTCAGCCGCTTATAGAAAAGGGAGGTAAGTTAATTTGCAATGAAGGAATTTGCAGGCCTGCAATTAAATAGAGTAATTTTGCTTTTTGCTTTGTTTTTTTTTTCCCTGAGGTTTTTTTCTTTCTGTGTATTTTTTTGCCTGTTGCGGAAAAAGTAGGAAAAAATGTATTTTCTTTTGTTTTTTGCTTGAATTATTAATTTTTTATTCTGATGTAAGATAGAAATGTTATCCACCAATGCTCATTACAGAAAGTCCTAATTGTCAGCGTGTTTGTGTGACTACACAAGCTCGCGCGTGTGTGTTCTTGAATTATTTTCATAATACTCGAATTCCATGCAGTTATTCGCAAATATCTTGCGCTGTCAGTCAAAATAATTTGTGTGTTTATGTGTGTATATAGCCAGTAATCAAGATCCTAAGAGGAATCTTTGACCAGATAAAGGATATCAACAATGGAGAGCTAGAAAGAACACTGAACTGAACAGCTTGTTTAAATCCCAGCGAATTATAAATGTCTTGAAACTAAACAAACTACGCTGGTTGGGCCATGAAGAAGGAATGGAAGAGAACAGACAAACGAAAATGATGTATGCACAAGAAACGAGGGAAACAAGACCAAGGGGTAGACAAAGACAGAGATGGAAAGACAACATAGAAGAGGATATAAAAGAAAATGGTGTCACCAACTGGAGAGAGAAGACTGGGAACAGATAGGAAAGGAGGCGAACTTTATCTGCAGCAATGAGCCTTAATGGCTCGGAAGAAGAAGAAGAAGAAGAAGAAGAAGAATGTGGCATTGAGCTTGATCCCCATCTCTATCCATCTTGATATTTATTGCTTGTTTAGTGACGATAGATAATTACTTCTACACTTTTCATCGTCCACAAGGCTATCGTCATGACGAAGAGAAACATCATGACACTGACAGACGATTGGCTGTCGTGGATGGCCAACCGACAGTAGATCTACGTGACGGGCCCTTCTGTAGAAACTTGCGTCGGCGTGTGTGCATGTGTATGTATATGATATGTCAGGCTCTTGGTCGGGGGAGGGGGTCCAGCTTATATACTACTCTGGGGCCCCAGAAGGTTTTCACTGTACTAAGGATGGGCCTTATAACGGAATACAGTAAAACGCTCATGAACTCTCGAAACTAACTTAAGAAAAGTGTAATGACGATATAAGATAGTCGCAAGAAGACGGTGGGGAATGAGATGTGGACAAGATAACCGACTTTGAACTGAAATTGGCAAAATGTTTATTCTACCCGTGGAAAGAACATGAAACTTAGCTATAGTTTCTGATGGGAACTCTGCTGACAATGAGCGGAGAAGGCGTCGTCGGTGTTGAGGCTTTCTCGGCCACTTCATCGCCGGTGATGTTGGGGGAGACGCCGTGTCCTAATAGTGTCTGGTCAGTCAACCGTCCAGTCTCCACCACGTGACTGCTTCTTTCATCTGGGGCATTTCGGAGCGAATTATATCAGATAAGCGAGAGGGAAGTGGGGAGGGATTGTGGGTTATACAATTTTTTTTTGGGGGGGGGGGAAGCCCCAAATATGTGTGTGCATATATATATATATATATATATATATATATATATATATAAGAATAAGACCAGTAGATCCCCACCCCCACTCCCGCCTCCCGGGGACATTAGAAAAAAGTGAGTGGGAGGTTTTGATGGTTCTATCAGTCTTGGGCCTGCAGGTTTTGATGGTTCTCTCAGTCTTGGGCCTGCAGGTTTTGGTGGTTCTCTCAGTCTTGGGCCTGCAGGTTTTGATGGTTCTCTCAGTCTTGGGCCTGCAGGTTTTGGTAGTTCTCTCAGTCTTGGGCCTGCAGGTTTTGGTAGTTCTCTCAGTCTTGGGCCTGCAGGTTTTGATGGTTCTCTCAGTCTTGGGCCTGCAGGTTTTGGTAGTTCTCTCAGTCTTGGGCCTGCAGGTTTTGGTAGTTCTCTCAGTCTTGGGCCTGCAGGTTTTGGTGGTTTTATCAGTCGTGGACCTGTAGGTTTTGGTGGTTCTATCAGTTTTGGGCCTGCAGGTTTTGATAGTTCTTTCAATCTTGGACCTGCAGGTTTTGGTGGTTCTCTCAGTCTTAGGCCTGCAGGTTTTGGTGGTTCTATCAGTTTTGGGCCTGCAGGTTTTGATAGTTCTTTCAATCTTGGGCCTGCAGGTTTTGGTGGTTCTCTCAGTCTTAGGCCTGCAGGTTTTGGTGGTTCTATCAGTCTTGGGCCTGCAGGTTTTGGTGGTTCTCTCAGGCTTGGGCCTACAGGTTTTGGTGGTTCTCTCAGTCTTATGCCTGAGAGCAGGGGGTCTGTCGCTGTAAAAAAGACAACAAATTACTGGATTAGACGAACTGGGTACACTCAGGTGGTCTTCTTGTCTCTGGCCCTTCCATTCTTTGCGCTTTGGTTCGCTTCAATAAGCAAAGTCGTTATGGGAAACTATAATCTTGTTGTTGTTGTTGTTGTTGTTGTTCTTCTTCTTCTTCTTCTACTTCTTCTTCTACTTCTTCTTCTTCTTCTCCTTCTTCTTCACCTCTCATCATCATCATTCTCAGACGTCGACTTGTATACTCCTACAGCAATCGAATGTCAGCTGCGGTTAGTGCTCTTAAACATTCACTCAGTACAGAAGTAACTACATACATTATAAATGACTATCTACTAAACAAAATTTTCGGGACTATTCAGAAAACAATTAATTGTATTAGGTGTCTGTAAGAGCAGTTTAAGATAACTTTTAAGTTTTATAATTCATGGAGGTATGTAGTCGACATCAAATAGATATTGGGAAAGCTTGTAGTTGTAGGAAGGAGTATAATTTGTATTTTTTATATAGGATGGGAGGGTATTCCAAAGATGAGCAGCAGAATAAATAAAGCTTTTCTAGAGAGAGAAGTCTAGAGAGAGAGAGAGAGAGAGAGAGAGAGAGAGCTCTAGATAGAGAGAGAGAGCTCTAGATAGAGAGAGAGAGCTCTAAAGAGAGAGAGAGAGCTCTAGAAAGAGAGAGAGCTCTAGAGAGAGAGAGGAGGGGGAAGACCAAGGCGAAGATGGCTGCAAGACATCGTTGATGATCTGCGAATGGATGCATCAGCAGTAGGGCATCTTGCTTACAAACCGAGAGGCCTACAAGAGAGCTGTTAGGGAAGCAAAGTTCCGCAGCTAACTGAACAACGAAAACTGTACTATAAAGTTCATGGTTTCGAAGACACGGAGCCACGTATATTTTCCGGAGGAAAACTGGGATCGCCCCCCCCCCTCCCCTTTCTTTTCATTCTTATGTTTACCCCTCCTTGTTATCCATCCTTGTTCCAAAACGCCGTGGGAAGAGTCAGCAACACATCACGTGACTGTTTTGATAATATTCTTTTTGCGCATCTGATTTTAATCCATTAAGCCGTTTATCCTTATCGTGACCTGATTCACAGTGACCTGCCACTGTTGAGAAATACACAGGACTTACTGGTCTATTTGCATGTCAAATGACTGTTCAAAGATAACGCTTTTTCCGTATATTCAATGAACTATCAAAGTATTTTTTTTTTAAGTAGAGACTGTATTGCTTGTCTGTATCGATGCTTCCCAAAATGTTAGTTCCTGAAGGTCCAGCGATGCTTCCCAAAATGCTAGTTTTAGAATGTCCACCGATGCTTCCCAAAATGCTAGTTTTAGAATGTCCACCTATGCTTCCCAAAATGCTAGTTTTAGAATGTCCACCGATGCTTCCCAAAATGTTAGTTTCCGAATACTAATGCACAATTACTGTCAAAATGAAACCGTAAAAAATGTCGAGTTCTACAGCTCTATACTGAAGTTACAAGAATATTAGTCGAATATATCCATGAGATAAAACTGCAGGTATAGCGGAATAAGAAGAAGAAGAAGAAGAAGAAAAAAGAAGAAGAAGGAGGAGGAGGTGAAGAAGAAGACAAAGAACAAAAGAAGAAGAAGGCGGAGGAGGATGAGAAGGATGAGGAGGTGGACAAGAAGAAGAAGAACAAGAAGAGAGATGGGGAGGAGAAAGAAGAGGAGGGGGGTAGAGAAAAAGAAGAAAAAAGAAGAAGAAGAAGAAGATGATGATGATGATGTTGATGATGATGATGATGATGATGATTTTCTTAACACCCAAAACAATGATATACTAGCAGCAGTGTTTTTACGTAAATACAAACTTCTACAACAGTGCGATGTTACGTACAAGAAATAACCAATTTCAAAACTTACCTGGTTATTTCTAATACTTATCATATCATCATTTTCTAATCCGTGATACCTGCTGTTTTATCCCTGGTCAGCCATTGAGAGACTGGTTTGTTTCCTCTTTATGGTAGAAGCTGTGAATGGTGGCTTCAAGAAGTGAGGACAGCCCCCATAGGTCTGCTTTTGTCTTCATCTGTTCTTCATACTTAGAGATCTTCGCGTGGGCTCCACTGGCCGAGATAATCAAATTCGCAGAACTTCAGTTGTAAATCGTGGACAGAAAACGCTATATAAAGCGAAGAATATATTTTAAAAATGAAGACATTTAAGAAAGTTAACTGTGAATGAATTCTGAATGGTCTGTGATAATTACATCATGAAATGTTTCTGATGCCAAGCTCAGAGTTTGACAGTCTACATGACCTTTATATTTATCTATAATAAGAAATTTATCACACGAGTTCCTGCAACAAACAACAGGAGCATTTCCCATAACAGTATTCTAAAACCTACATGAATTCTTGGTAAGAGATAAAATCGAAGTATTCAGTCCCCATCTCTTATGTTTAAAACAGTGGCTCTTAAATCTTCTAGACTGTTGCCAAGAACCCCAACCACCCCTCCCACACACACACACACTCTGCCTTCCTGTCCACATCACTAGAGCACTTCGCTCATTTAGTTCTGATATCCCTTTGCAGTTCTTTTTTCGTCCCTCCATACTCCCAAGATCTTCCCATGCTCCCCCAACCCCCGATGGTAGCGGTACCGACCATTCTGGGAACCTCTGGGTTAATTAATTAAACTGATCCAAGAATCCAAAATGGGAGAATATCTGCCCGACAGGTCAATTATACTGGATACCGCACAAGCAAGAGAAACTGAAGGGAAAATAGTTTATCTTGCGAACGCTACAGTAGTTCTACAAATACAGACTTCCTCTCCTCTCCCCCCCCCCCCCCCAAACCCATATCTAGATATCTGAGAGGCGGAAAAGAGGGGGGGGGCCTCAGAAAACTATCTTTAAACAACTGAATGTTGTAGCTAAATGTACAGCCACTGGCTTTCAAATGTCTTCGTTTATCGCAGTGACACTTTTATACAAGCACGCACAAAACTAATAAATCTGAGGTTTGTCCCCAAGATTTCAGTCTCAGAACCACTGCCAGACAATACCGAAGTTAATGTGCCTCATGTACTGTATATTTAAATCCTCATTTCAAGCCACCGACCCACATAGATCCGCGCAGGACAAAGTGCAGACCCACTCTCCATTGTTTGCCGGCGATTTTTGGCGTCGTTTCGATACACTTTGCTACCTTAGATCTTTGTTAAAGTGTTCTTGACTGGCAGGGTTTGATTAAAATATTTGTTTAATTCTCTAATTAATCTCTTAATGGCTGTAACTATTTTTAGATCTCGTGTCACTGCTATTATTACTGCACCGACCAACTTCGAGGAAACTGGACCAGGTGTCAAACGTTTCTTAAGGTTATAACAACGCTCACGTGATCTGAAATGTTCAAACTGACCAATGTAAAGCTTGGAAACGTTGGCCAATCGAAAGTTTGCTTATATTTATTCATTCAATCAACATGAGAATAAAGGGCGAAATGTTAGATAATTTTCAAAATATGCTGTAAGTTAAAAGAAAGATAAAAGATCATGAAAAATATGTGGTAGAAGTTATTAGTTCGTTTGTGTAATACAGGAGAATAATAAAAATGGTTGTTGTTATTGTTACTGGCGTTATATCTCATTTAATATGTTGTTATTGTGGTTGTTTCGTCAGTCTGGAACTGTGGGCATGATGGTCCTTGCGGCAGACGCCGTGAAAACACTGGAACACAGTTACTATGTCGGATTCGGAGTGGATTACCCTTGCTAATTTGAAGTCTCGGAATAGTTTTTAAAAAAGCGAGCTTCTCGAAAGGCTCCATGCACTATGAAAAATACTACGAGCAATGTCTAAACTGCGTCCGTTTCTATGAACAGGAATAGAGATGCGGAAAAGGGTCTTTGCCACGTCTTATTTGTCAACACTGATAACGTTATCGTCACACCAGATTAGTCATCTCTTAGCGTTATCGTCACAACAGCACAGTCATCCCTTAGCGTTGTCGTCACACCAGCACAGACATCTCTTAGCGTTGTCGTCACACCAGCACAGACATCTCTTAGCGTTATCGTCACACCAGCACAGACATCTCTTCCCCCTGACTTGTGCATGCAGCCTTCAGGACTTCTTCTTTTTCTATCTGCTATATGGTGTTTTACTGCAGCCGATGTGGGGAAGATGTTGAGACACATCATCGTGTTGGGGTGGGAGCGGATTATAGCAGCTATTTTTTTCCACTCCCGGAGTGTAGCTAAGAAAGCAAGTGGGGTGGGGTCAGCATTACTTCTTCAGCAGACTCCAGCACCACGGGGACTATGGCGATCCCTGGCCCCACCCTTAGCTAGACTAGGCCTGTTACTGGGGGTATCAAGGGAGAGGTGGAACAGAGTCTTGGTCAGCTATAGTTAGCTAAACTTGGGGCTAGCATGTCAGCTATAGTTCGCTAACCTTGGCGCTAGCATGTCAGCTATAGTTCGCTAACCCTGGCGCTAGCATGTCAGCTATAGTTCTCTAACCTTGGCGCTAGCATGTCAGCTATAGTTCTCTAACCCTAGGCCTAGCATGTCAGCTATAGTTCTCTAACCCTGGGCCTAGCATGTCAGCTATAGTTCTCTAACTCTGGGCCTAGCATGTCAGCTATAGTTCTCTAACCCTGGGGCTAGCATGTCAGCTATGGTTCTCTAACCCTGGGGCTAGCATGTCAGTTATAGTTCTCTAACCCTGGGCCTAGCATATCAGCTATAGTTCTCTAACCCTAGGCCTAGCATGTCAGCTATAGTTCTCTAACCTTAGGCCTAGCATGTCAGCTATAGTTCTCTAACCCTAGGCCTAGCATGTCAGCTATAGTTCTCTAACCCTAGGCCTAGCATGTCAGCTATAGTTCTCTAACCCTAGGCCTAGCATGTCAGCTATAGTTCGCTAACCCTGGGGCTAGCATGTCAGCTATAGTTCGCTAACCCTGGGGCTAGCATGTTAGCTATAGTTCTCTAACCTTAGGCCTAGCATGTCAGCTATGGTTCTCTAACCCTGGGGCTAGCATGTCAGTTATAGTTCTCTAACCCTGGGGCTAGCATGTCAGTTATAGTTCTCTAACCCTAGGCCTAGCATGTCAGCTATAGTTCTCTAACCCTGGGGCTAGCATGTCAGTTATAGTTCTCTAACCCTGGGGCTAGCATGTCAGTTATAGTTCTCTAACCCTGGGGCTAGCATGTCAGTTATAGTTCTCTAACCCTGGGGCTAGCATGTCAGCTATAGTTCTCTAACCCTGGGGCTAGCATGTCAGCTATAGTTCTCTAACCCTGGGGCTAGCATGTCAGTTATAGTTCTCTAACCCTCGGCCTAGCATGTCAGCTATAGTTCTCTAACCCTGGGGCTAGCATGTCAGTTATAGTTCTCTAACCCTGGGGCTAGCATGTCAGTTATAGTTCTCTAACCCTGGGGCTAGCATGTCAGTTATAGTTCTCTAACCCTGGGGCTAGCATGTCAGTTATAGTTCTCTAACCCTGGGCCTAGCATGTCAGCTATGAGTCGCTGATTTCCAAAAGACAGCATCTTCGCCCCGTAAACTTGAGTAAGAAGCAGCTTGGGTTTGGTGGTGATCCTGTAACAGTTATTTGGATATCGGATAAGAAGTGCGATGTGGTAAGAATAATTTTTAAAAAGGGAGAGAGAGAGAGACAGAGACAGACAGAGAGAGACAGAGAGAAATCACCTCATTTTGCTTCTCTACTGTTTTTTCTAAAAACAGATTTTAAAAAAGCACATGGGGGAGGGAATAACTTCTCAGCTCCCCTACGTAAGATGGCAAGTTATTTTAATCATAACAGAACATTTTTACGTAGTAGAATCTTACACCAGAAATTTGAGAAAAGCCAGAAGACAGGAACTATGGGAAATCCACAGAATGAGTAATACCTGGAAACAAGAAACTTTCATAACTTTTTGTTATAATTTCACCATGGGCCACTACCTGTGTTCTTCCTCACAGATTGTTATAAGCTAAATACGAATGTTTGCTCTGATTCCACAACCTTCGTCACGCTTCTAAGCCAGGCTGGTACAAGTAATTGGCCAGAACAATAAGAGGCCCAGCAACCGAGAAAGTTACCCAGCGTATGAGAGTGAGAAACATCGAGTTTGAAAACACAGCCTGTTCCAACATGTCATCATCATGCGACGTGTCCTTTCCAGAACTTGTCCCTCTCACACTGCCTCCATGCATGCAACGTGGTCTTGAGCAAGCTGACCAATGGCTTTCAGACTTTCCGTGATGTCCTGAGTCCACCTGCGGCGAGGTCGCCCTTTTTTCCTTTTGCGGGCACTGTGCCTTTTAGTATCAGCCACTCCAACCCATTATGGCACTTTATGTGGCCGAAGTACTCCTCTTTTTAACTTGGGTGGTGTTCACAGGCCAGTTTTCTATGACACCAAGTCCCGTCGATATCTCTTTACTTGTTTTTCCAGAAGGGCAGGGGGGCAAATTAAGTTCTCTTATATTGCCTAGACACCTATTATGGCCAATATGATGAAAATGATAAGCAGACTCAAAATTACAGTGGACCATGAAGAGTTTGAAAACGTAAATACATCTGAATATCTGGGTTCAGTCATCACCACCAATGGTAACAGCAGTGCAACATATAACATAACGTTATTGTAGATTTTAATTTTTGATTATTATGTTCAGTCATTTGCGTGTCCCCTTGTGGAATTTTGCCTCCCTAACAGCTCTAGTGTAGGCTTATCGGTTGTAAGCAAAAGATGCCATCCTGCTGATGCATCCATTCGTAGATCATCAACAATGTCTTGCAGACATTATCGCTTTTGGTCTTCATCTCTTTCTTTTTCCCATTATGTACCCTTCCAAGACGGTCTCCTCTAGATTCCCATGACGTTTAATGTGTCCAAAATATTTCAGTTTTCTCTGTTTAATCTTCATTACTGTGTCCAGGTCTCACATGTATATGTTGCGACTGGGACAAACATATATTTATGTAGCAGTTTTAAAATATTAATTCAAGTGACTGTAGAGACGATGTTCTAAAAAATAATGTACGTTTTATACCACATGTAACTGCACTTCAACAGAGGGCCACATACACTCAACAGGATATTGTTCTCCAAAGAGAAAAAAAAAATCACGCTCTTAAGTTGGTCATTGAACGGCGTTGTTTATCCTTTCTTACTTAAAAGCTCTTTATTTGTAATCCCTGTCCGCCCAAGAACAGTAGAATGAACCCCTTTTTACCAGGACGCGGCAAGGTTTGAGAACAAAAAAAAAAAAACAAAAACATTCACGGGAGAACTTTGATAAATCAGATGACCTACAAAGATTAACACCTTTTCTCTCTCACATCTCGGACACTTGCATTGTTGTCCACCAGGTCAATCCCTTTCGCTGGATTTTCTTACTTTTCTTCTTTTTCTCTTATATTCTTTCTTTGTTTTTCCTTGTCCTGGTTTTTGTTTTTTAAATCACCCACTACTTACATTAACTCTTTCTGCTGTATAGAACGAAGACAGTGTCCGTTGTGGCATCCAGAGACCCATAGCTGACATGCTGGCGTCAGTTTTTGCGACTCATAGCTGACCAAGACCCTGTCCCACCTCTAACGTTGTATTCCGCCCCCGCCCGCTCTCGTAACAGGCCTAGCCTGGCTAACGGGGCAGGTATCGCCATAGTGGTGGAGTCTGCTAAAGAAGTACTGCATACCTCCCCTCTCCCCAATCATATGCGTTGTTGTACTTCGATATCTTCACGGCATCGACTGCAAAGAAAACCAGCTCGTAGGTTCAAGGAAGACCGAAGAACACATCTGTGGCTATATATAACAGCATCCATACTGTTTTATCTAGTTTCTAGCGATACTCTGAACCCCATGTGGTTCTCTGGGGGATCTCATGTGGTCCTTTAGGGGACCACACAGGACCTATCAAGGACCATAGGCGTATATTCAGTAGGATAACTGGGCGGTCTTGGTGGTAGAAGCGAACGAAGAAGAAGAAGAAGAGACTCTAGTTTCTGTTTTGTTTTTCACTCTTCTGATATTAGAATTGTTATCTACTACGTAAGCTAAATGTGGACATCACGTCATCCACTATCAAAACATGGCAAGTTTGTTTATTATCAATCTATTTATGTGATTTTTAGTCTGATAGTCTAAGACATGGGTCATGCACTGAGAAAAGAGGCCACTGAAAATAATGTAACAACAGGAAAAATAGAGAGAGAGAGAGAGAGAGAAAGAAAGAACGAGAGAGAGGAAGAAAAGCCAGGGAAAGGTAGAGAAATGATACAGTATAGTTTGACGAGATGGTGTGAGATGAGATTTGAACTGATGGATCGGATACTATGGATACTTATAATAGCCAACGCCAATCTGCACGGCACATCATGATGATGATGATGATGATGATAAGACTTAATTCAAGAGATAAATGGGGTAGACATTAATGATAATAAAATGAGGGGTATTTTCCCTTTCGCTGTTAGCGCCATGTCCCGTCAGGTCCCAGGGATCTGAATATGTGTGAAACGTTACCCCGTCATCTGATGTCTGTGTTGCTTTTATTAAGTGCTTCCATCTTCTTTACTGTCTTGATAGCTCTGTCAACCTATATCTACTAATAATGTAATGTTGAAGACACTGTGAAGCAACAAGGATAAGGAGAGAGAGAGAGAGAGAGAAGGGGGGAGAAAAGGAGAGAGATGAGTATGCCTTGGACATCTTCTAGATCAATGTCGGGAATGAAAGAAACTGCCTTTCTTTTGGGGCCAAAAAAAATACAGTCTTTGTTTAGTTTTCTCTGGTTAGAAAGCAAAATTTCCACAAAGTGCTACGAGAAATCTCTCACGCTGCCTGGTTTGGATGTCCCTTGCCCTTCCTTTTTCCTCTCAATACTTTCCTGGATAATTCCATGCCCAAAGGGAGGGGGAATGGGGGGGGGCGTGGTATTCGACATTCTGAGAACCTCTGGCTTAGACTATCTTCATTAATTAATTATTCAAACCGATACAAGAATCTAAAAAAAACGGGGGAATATCTGCACTGTAGGTCGGGTATGCTGGATATCACACGTGGAAGAAAAATGAAGGAAAAATGAGATGTCACGTGAAATCTGGTTATACAGATACAGGCATCTCCCTCTTCCCCCCCCCCTTTCCACTTTTATTTTTAAATTCATAGGTAAAGGTACAATCCACGTTTCTATGCCATTAAAGCATATTGGGGATACGGTGTTAAGGGCACGTATTTCCAGGACCTTCGGCACACGAAAGTACCTTCCCAGATTTCTCTGGTACCAATTTTTACGGGTTGGGTGAACCCCGGGGCCTTTCTGATGTGGTGGTTGCAGAAAAAAAAATCCCCACTGCCGGGACTTGAACCTGGTAGAACGGGACTAGCAGACCGAGCGCCTAACCACTCAGCCAACTAGGCCACCTCTGTATATTCATACACAAACACTCATTCATGTGCTATGGCCCTTCCAGAACGCTGGCCCTCTCACAGCCTCACTGACTGTAGTTTGATCTTGAGCAGGTTGACCGAAGTCTTGCACTGACACGTTCAGACTTTCCGTGATGTCCTGAGTCCATCTGCGGCGAGGTCGTCCCTTTTCTCTTGTGCCTTCCACTATCAACCTCTCCAAGCTGTTGTGTCTCTTGATGTGTCCGAAGTATCTCAACTTTCTCATTTTTATGGTAGTTCCAAGCCAGTTTTCAAACATACATGATTTTAAAAAAAGAGAGAAAAGGAAATCTAGGTCACCAGAACAACAAGATATAAAAATAAAAGACTAAAAGCAATATACAATGGCGAGTCAAAAAAGTAACCACACATCAAGGAACATAATCAAATATACAAAAGATTCTAGATAGTGTTTTTAAAAAAAAAGTCTTTTCATATAATCGTAATGTATTTTTCAATGTTACATCACTTTATTTTCAGTTTTTTTAACTTTATTTTTCTTCGTATAAAGAAAATAAAAGGGCAGAAACAACGGTCGAATGGAAAGATGCAGGACGAATACCGCAGTCTAAAGAAGCGATCAAGGTACATAATCTACAGAAGAACAGCCTATCACAGAGGCTGAGACGCCATGTATACACAGTCATTTGCATGTCCCTTGCGGAACTTTGCCTCCCTAGCAGCTCTCCTGTAGGCCTCTCGGTTGTAAGCAAGATGCCCTGCTGCTGATGCATCCATTCGCAGATCATCAACGATGTCTTGCAGCCATCTTCGCCTTGGTCTTCCTCCCTTTCTTTTTCCCATTATGACCCTTCCAAGACGGTCTTCACTAAATTATCATGACGTTTAGTATGTCCAAAATAAGTTTTTCCTGTTTAATCTTCTTTGCTAGCCAACCTTCTTCAGTATTTAGTTCTTGTAGTATGGATATATATATATATATATATATACCACGAAGCTTAAGATTCGCCCAAACTACCCATGTGCCTGCAATGAAGAATCAAAAGGTTCCAGGATTTCAGAATCACATTCATGACACTCCCATAAATGATCCTCCACATGTTCCAACATCCACCGAAGAGTCAGTCTACTGAAAGTTCCCGTCAGATGTTGGTTGTTACACGTTTTCTCCCGCTTCGTTCAGATTTTCTTCCATCTCCCCTGCTCTGTCCCAGCTTCATCAGTCTCTGTATATGCATGTTGTCCATCCACTCCCTTTCTTCATCCTACCGTAGCCTGTCTACTACGGCCTCCGGAATGTCCTCCTTAACCATTTTCAGCCCGTCTTGTATGTCCAGCCAGTCTTATCAGCCAGCTCATGTCCACACACGCCAGCATGTCCTGATCCAAGTTAAACCCCTCCCCCTCACATGTGAGTGTCCCAGCAGGTTTACCCATTCTCTCCAAAGAAACTTCTTCTCAGTCTTCCTTAGCATGCTCTGAGAGTCTGTCACACCAACGCCATGAGATACTTCCAGATCTACCAACCACCCGATTGTCACCGATACTACTTCAATCTTCAGGCGCATACGACGTGTAGCTACAGCAGAATGACAAGACAAAAGCAACACAGAAATCCTCCAGAGACGCTGGCTGTTGGATCCACTCAAGCAAAGGACCTGGCCAAGCCCCAACTTTGCGTCAAGTAAAGCTGTAGGTTGATGCTTGAAAAGCCAGGGAACTGCCGCACTTGATTAGTGAGACGTATATGAATTCTTGAGCGAGCGAAAGAGATGAAGAATGACAAATAAAGAAAGAAAAAGCTACTCGCGAGTTCTCATGGCGTGATTACAGCTGGACAACTTGTTATCTGCCAATCATTTTACTTACTTAAATCACTCACATTTAGCCTCGTTGCACATCCGGTCTATTCAGTCGATCCAATCTCTGTTCATTTCCATCTCCCCAAGCGGAACCTGTCAGCCGTCAGATCCACTAGACAGAGCTGTACGCGCCCATGTCTACTCCCCCAATTCTTTCTTCACTTCTTGATAATGGTTCTCAGCCTGTGACTCGTGCAGTACACAAGTGGTTTTGAAGTTGTTATCGAATATTTACGCAGAATTTTCACGTCGGCAGTTATCATGGTTTACTTTTAGAGCTGAGGGAGAACACGCTGGCCGTTCTGGCAATCAGCGTCCTGCAACTGACATTCTGCGTCAGAGTTGGCTAACCTTAGCTGACCAAGACCCTGTCTCACCTCTCCTTTATTACCCCTCCCCCACACCCCCCGTAACGGCCTGGCCTGGCTGACGCACCATGGCAGTGGAGTCTGCTAAAGAAGTATTGCACACGACGTGGTTTTTAGCTGTTCTCAAGGACTGAACGAAATAGCTGCTATAACCCGCTTGAAGTTCAATACGATGCTGTGTCTCAACATCTTCGCGGCATCTACTGCAAAGAACACAAGCTCGCAGTTCCGGGAAGAAGAAGAAGAAGAAGAAGAAGAAGAAGATTCAAAGTTAGCGCACTTCGGTTTAAGACCTACTCAATGTCTAGGCCTCCCTGTTCTTCAGCGATCCCGTCAGACTGGCAGTGCTTGCCTTGTTTCCCTGTTACCCCAGTCCCAGCACATCCAGTGTCTGCTCGATGTATTTTTTTAATTCCTGTTTGCCTTTCCGTTGCAACTCCTATTCATTCCGTCACACTACTCTCTGCTGCCAGGACACCTCATTTGAAACCGGAATAGGGTCTTGGTCGACTGTGATTTGCCATCCCTGAAGCTGGCAGTAAGCCCCGTGTCACTGGTCGCTCCTCATCCCGGCCGAGGATTTTGTTTTCCCTCTCGTGTTTGAAGGGAATTTTGTTCTACCCCTGTCTTTGTGAAAGTGCTCGAAGATTCTTCTTCTTCTTCTTCGTCGCTCGCTCTGACGTCGACGCCAGTCTCTCTCACAAATGTGGTAGATTTTCAGCATCGCCTTTGAGATTCTTCTGTTGGCGGGTGGGGTCTGGCCAGGTCCTTTGGCTGAGTGGGTTGTGTAGCTGACAAGCTCTGGATAAGTTGGGATGAAGCTCATGTAGGGTCTCGATAAAGTCCTTTCCCGGTTATGAAAGATCCTTTCTTGAGAACTATGCTGCATAGAGACATGAACGTCATGGGTTTACACAGATTTTTGTTTTGTTTCCGGTAGCGATGCAGTCAACAGAACCGAAATGGCGTCCTTGAAGAATTAAGTCCGGTGTCTTTTTGTAGTAACACTAAGGGTTAGGAGGGAAGGTCCACCACTAAGGTAAGTAATCACATTCATCGGACAACACCCCTACTGTTTGTTTGTTTGTTTGTTTGTTTTTTGTTATGGGGGTATTCTAAGGAGTACGCCAGTTCCTGATAATGAAACTTTGAGGGCAAAGATGTCGGATACTATCTTGGCGGTGACTAGAGAAATATTGGAGAAGACGAGGCAAGACATCGTGTATCTCTTAGACGTTCTCCTAGTATTGGAGAGAGCATGTTCTTAAGTGCGAGAGTTTGAACCAAAAAAAAAAAAAAAGAATACTTTTTGAGCTCAAGAACAATTTTCTGGAAAAAACCCCACATGTCCGCAGATGAAGCGAAGATTATTCAACTCAAATGTAATATCCACCCTTGATGTAAGCATGCGAAAGCTGGAAAACAGCTAAAGACATAGAAAACGTACTAGAAGCATTTGAAAACAAATGTCTGAGGAAAATGCTCTGTATATAATGGAATGAACTCAAGACCAACACAGAGATAAGAAAGAGGAGCTCACAACAGCCTGTCTCATCGGGGATCAAAAATTGGAAATGGCTATTCGTCGGCTACCTAACGGGAAGAAATAATCAGAGAATCCTAAAGCAAGCTATCTAATGGGGCCAGCAGGACAATGAAAAAGAGGTCGACCAAGGGAAACTCTAGAGAAAACATTGTGGAGAGAGGCTACATTAGTGGACATAAGATCCCTTGATGAGGCTGGGAAACATGGCCAGCTACAATGTGAGCCCTCTGTGACGTTTAAGGCATGGGTATGAAGTAAGCTGTAAGTTGTAGCTCGCATAGTTTTTGTATAATAAACGTTTGAAATCAGGTGAAAGATTTTATGCTTGCCCTGTACTGTTAATGGTACCCGGTTGAAACAAGTTGAGAAACCCTGTTTATACGGAAATGAATGCTGAAAAATGGGCAACCCTTTTCACATACGGGCGAGCCCCAATCCAAGAATCGATACTGTAAAATGAATTCCTCGCTCCCGATACAGTCAGTTAATTTCGGACATCCCGAACTGTATGGGTAAAATAGAACGCTGCCCAAATATGCGGTTGAAAATAAGGGACAAATAAGAAGTATGGCTGAACGTATGGGACAAATACAAAGTATGGTTGAAAGTATGGGACAAATAAGAAGTAACACCTACGAATAAGTACTTGGTATTTAAAAAAAAGACGTGATTCGATACCGCAGGTCGTGGAGATTCTTGGTAGATCGGTAGAAGGTTTCGATTTCCTGGCAGACACGGCAACGTTCACAGACTTGTTTATGCGGACAGACTCGCGAGTACACGTGAACATATTCACAAACTTATGTGTCTTTTTTTTTATCACCAAACCGAGGGACAGGCACCTTGAAACTCAAGCTTTCATCAGGATATGTTAAGCAAACCGGATGTACGAATGTCAGAAATAGAAAACTTCCATCAGGATATGTTAAGCAAAGTGGATGTATGTATGTCAGAAATAGAAAACTTCCATCAGGATATGTTAAGCAAAGTGGATGTATGTATGTCAGAAATAGAAAACTTCCATCAGGATATGTTAAGCAAAGTGGATGTATGTATGTCAGAAATAGAAAACTTCCATCAGGATATGTTAAGCAAAGCGGATGTATGTATGTCAGAAATAGAAAACTTCCATCAGGATATGTTAAGCAAAGTGGGTGTATGTATGTCAGAAATAGAAAACTTCCATCAGAATATGTTAAGCAAAGTGGACGTATGTATGTCAGAAATAGAAAACTTCCATCAGGATATGTTAAGCAAAGCAGATGTATGTATGTCAGAAATAGAAAACTTCCATCAGGATATGTTAAGCAAAGTGAATGTATGTATGTCAGAAATAGAAAACTTCCATCAATGTATGTTAGACAAAGCGGATGTACGTGTGTCAGAAACAGAAAACTTCCTCGACACTGGAAATATTGTAATGTCCACCAAACTGTGTAACTTAGCAATCCACTTTTTAAAAAAATGTCTCCCTTATGCTAGTCTCCTGATTGGCGAATCATAAGTAATCAAGACCCTATTCTCATCTGTCCGTTGGTATCGCCAGTAACACGCCAAGCACGGCTAAAGGGGCAGGGATTGTCATAGTTCTCCATGGTTATGGAGTCTGCTAAAGAAGTACTGCACACATGGATTTTATCTCCACTCATGGATTTTAAAAAATGGCCGTCATAGCCCGCTCCCAACCTATACGATTTAGCTTTTTCCGTTAATACACCTACAGTCATGTGCAACGTGCTTTCAGATGTGATTCACCCTGCAAGTGGCATCCATTCATCCTTCCACTTATCCAAGTATTCCACGAAGTATTTATACATTGCCTGATTTGACTGAAACACGATGTGGCCACGCTTATAACATATTATTTCCTTCATTAGGGGTTTGTCCGCTGTTAGCTGCGCTATTCTTGCGCTCTTAAATGAGTCTTGTCAAGGTAACAGGAGAAATGAGATGAAATTTAAAAAGTAATTTCTAAAAGTCAGAAATCTTGACAGAAACATATATAAAAGATAGTCTACTTGCTTCAGTCCTTGGGTGCGCGAACGGTCTCATGGAGCCCGCGACGGGTCTTGGAGGTGCCCACGAAGGGTCATATTGGGTTTGTTTTTTAGCAGATTTAAGAAGAATGATGATAATACCATGGACAGCCGAGAAAACAAATGAAAAAAAGTTATCAATGAAGTTGGGCAAAAGAGAGAAATTATGACAAAATTCAGAACATGACAATCCAGATTTGTGGGATGTGTTTTGAGAAGAGGCAAACTAGAACACCCAGTGACAACGGGAAAACTTGAGGGACAAAGGGGCAGAGGAAGGCAAAGAAACAAGATATTTGAATGGCACAGAACACGGTCCAACACATATTTTATAGATAGAGCAACGGACAGGTGGTTGTGGGAAATCAGTGATGACCAAAGTCTGACTGGCATTGGCCCGAGAGAAAGGTCGTACTGGGGTGCGTTATTGGTTGTTAATTAAATACCACGTGACGAGAAAATGCTGGGGACCGCGGGAAATTATTACTGGCTTCCCGGGGTAAGCAACCTGCAAAAGCTTGAGAAACACTTGGCTAGTCCTCTTACTTACTGGACGCTGCATTGACGCACGAAATTCATTTACAGGGAAGCCACGGCTAGCCGGAGGCCAGCAGGGACGAATTAGAAATGGCCACATAACCAGGAGAAGCATAAAAGTGTATGCCAGAAAAGCTTATACCATCCAAATTACTAATTAACCCTGACAAAACTTACCCACATTTTGGCTTCACCTTGTCTGGCCAGACTGCCTTCAGTAAGACAGGTGAACACATAATGGTATCGGTACAGAACTTTATAAGAACTTTACAATATTTGGTTAACTTATTTTTTTATTTGCTAAAAAGAGAAATCACTTAATTATACGGTTATTATGACACAGAAATATGCAGCAAAATAAAAGAAACTAACTAATGTAGACCAAACTTAAAATTAGAATGTGAAGTGGAAGAAATCTGGACCCAGCAACATTGCTTGTTGCCACTGTGGCTGATTATGTAAATCAATCATTCGTAAAATCAGCCATGAGAGAAACTTCTAGACAAAATTATGCTCGGCATAAACCCCACAATAGCTGATATCTGCCTGCTCTAAAACCGTATTTCTAAAATGAAAAAAAAAGTCGAAATAACTAATGTGATATACATTGGAAAAAGAGAATTGTTTCGTTGCTTTGGAATGTGGAATCTGTCCATGAACATATTTTGTATTTACTGAGTTAATAAGTGTAGCTTTTTATTTCCGGCACTCATTAACTCTTTCGCTCCAACACAACACCGGCTGTTGCAAAACTTTGGGAATAAATCCTCAGAGCGATATGTAGACAGTCTAAGTAAAACGAAATGCAGCACATTTCTAATCCAAAACCATACTTCTAAATTATTGAGTAACGTTTTTTTTTCCTCCTGTTTCTTTCTATCAAAATTTGTCAGGAAATTTATTCTGACAGGGACTGGAAATTAATTCTGGGTTAAAAGAGTTGAAACAGACTATAAGTCAAACAACAGATAGAAGTTTAAAATATACGTTTTCTCTCTCTCTCTCTCTCTCTCTCTCTCTCTCTCTTTACCTTGAATGTAGCAGTTAAATCTTACACTCTTTTGATATGTTTTTCCTAATTTAATTTGTATTTTTGTACTAAATCAGGTGTGTGGGAGGATTGAAAGATGGAGTGATGAAGGGCAGAATGTAAGACGGGCCTGCGTGCCCAATTCTTTACCTTGAAAAATAAATAAAAATTCATTTTCTGAGTATCGTTATCAACCGATGCTAACATCAATGTCCTAATTTGAGCCTACGCAGATGTATGACTGATTGATTGACTGATTGATTTATTGATCATGTAAAGATCAAGGACGAATTATTGCCATCTGTAAGAATTTGTCTAAGGCTCAGAAGAAACAGAAACAGTTATTAGATGGTCATCTTACTCCACTGATTAATGTCTATAAACAGGTTATTTTTGTTCTAGATTTTAAATGAAATAGTTTACTGATATTCCTTTCTAATTTCGTATGTTCCGTTTCCAAGATTTAGTTGTATAAGGTAGAAAAAAGTAAAATCCACATTCCCACGCCATTAAAGCATACTGGGGATACGGTGTTGGGCCAGTATTTCCAAGACCTTCGGCACATGAACGTGTAATATGGTCAGTATCATGCCTGGCCGGCAATTACTTTCCCAGATTTCTCTGGTGCCCATTTTTAGACCCTGGGTGGACCCAGAGGCCTTTTCTCTGTGTGTGTAGCAGAAAAAAATCCAACTTCTGGGACTTGAACCCAGTATAACGGGATTAGCAGACCGAGCGACCCAACCACTCAGCCAACCAGGCCGTCCAGATTAGTCATATGCAAATATTAATTTACGCTGTGAAATAGTTTTAATATTCTGTCCTTGCATAATCTCCTGCTAGAATATAGACTATAGAATAATAGTTTATAGAGTAACAGACTATAGAATAATAGACTATATGGATTAACAGACTATAGAATAATAGACCATAGAGTAATAGACTATATAATAATAGACTATATAGAGTAACAGACTATAGAGTAATAAACTATAGAATAATAGACTATATAGAGTAACAGACTATAGAGTAACAGACAAAGAGCTGTAGTCTGAAGTGAATGTCCCTGGAACACGATGTAAAAAAATAACATGGAAGAAAAGATATCTAACAGCTATTATTTTTTGTTCTGGCTGCTGTTATTACTTCAGTGGAATCTAATGAGCAGAGTCCGCCACAATTTCATAATTTATTTTTCTTTGAAACTCACCGAGAACTTGATGATTTATTCATATGTTTGATGAATATTTGATTGTTGTGTAAACAAAAACCCAGGCAACAGCGAGCGCGGCTTCCCTTGGATCGACATGGACTAACATGACAATGGGTATTGATGATCCACGTTATTAAGAAGTCTTTGACTACTACCACGTGACAGTCCTTTGTCCTGGAGCTCGCGTAGAACAAAAATAGGACGATCCAAAAATACTAGGGTGGTGCCAGGCTTAGAGACTGTTTTAATTACAACAGAAGCCTTAATAACAGAGGCACACAACTGACAAGGGCCTAACTACCAGTCACATGAATATACAGATACGGGAGAGACCGCCTATGACCGTCCCTACTGTACAAGCGATATCCTGGGACAATAACCCGAAAGTCAGAAGCCTGATACAACAGGGAACTATTTTTTTTACCGCGGATTGTCCTGTGATTCTCCATTTGGGTTATTGTTAGACGTAGTTCAATCAGAAGAATACATGCAGCTGAAATGAGCCTGTTCAACATTTCTATTCCCGGACTTGCCAGTGTCCTAAATTTGACAATGAGAGCCGCCATATACTAGGATCACTCAATTCGCGACAATTGTCCATAACGGCTTCTGCACAGTACCAAAAGTAAGCCATGTTTGTGTAACAGCATTACATTACAGCAGCTGAACGTGTCTGCTTTAATTATTACAGTACAAATAACTGAAAGATAAGCAGACAATGAGAGAGAGGGAAAGCAGAGTAAAGCAACTCATATTTTGGAAAAAAAAAATAATCATGGCCTTCATCTCAGTCCTTTCATGTACGTTATCGTTGTATTATAATGCAAAAACTCTGTTTTTGTGTCTGTGCGTCATATGCTATTGTCGTTATTAACTTTCAAGTCTAGTATTGAAACACGTGCAGCAGTTATCAATTATATACGTTATTTGCGTCCATGCCTGATTTATGTGTGCTCCATAAACGTATTCATATTATACCAGCAAATTATCTCCAGATTTTACTTGAGAATCTTCAATAAATATAAATTGTTTCGTTTCATTTGTCCGTTCATAAGAAAGTTTTTTTTTAAAGCTCAACAAATTTCTTGTTTTATATGAGCCTTTGCAAAATCCCATTTTAAATTCGCTTATAACGCGCGGTGTATCAAAAAGACAGTTATGTTTCAATGTAAAGATAGAATTATACGAACATAATTATTATTTAACAATTTATCAATTGTTAAACATTTTATTAAACATTTCCATGGCAACTCGTTATCTATGATTTACTTTGGAAGAAACAGCTTAAACAGTTATCTGTCCCTTATTTTAAAAAAAAGAGAGAGAGAGAGAGAGAGAGAGAGAGAGAGAGAGAGAGAGAGAGAACATGTCTTACAATCTACTTTATTTACAACTCACTTGTTTATTTTCAAATATTTAAATGTTACGTTTTATGGTAGGCAGTACTTCCGGTCCTTGTTAAACCCACTGCCTTATGGGAGGCTCGGAGGTCAGAGGTTACCAGAGTAAACCCCGAAAGAAAATTCTGAAAAGAGGTACCCTGAGGCAGTTGCCGAAAATGGTGTTTAGCTTACGCGCCTTCTGGCATTCCCTGGCAGCTCTGCTAGGTTTTAAGATGCACGGACCTCGCTTGTCTCCCGGAGCCTGCGGGAAGATTCGAAAAGAGGAAAGTACGACACGAGTAAGACAGTTTCTGACTGGCCAGCGGAAGAATTATGTATGGAATGCAGATGCTAACCTCCCTCTTTTCGTTCACCTGAGAAGAGATGTGCAGCAGAACCTACGACCAACATCTGCCTACTTCTAAATCCGCGTTTAAGAGGGGAAAATGTAACTGTATGTTGTAGAGGCAGCCATGAGATGGACGTCCGAGAGAGAAACAGCCATGAGATGGACGTCTGAGAGAGAAACAGCCATGAGATGGACGTCTGAGAGAGAAACAGCCATTAGATGGGGGTCTGAGACAGAAACAGCCATGAGATGGACGTCTGAGACAGAAACAGCCATAAGATGGACGTCTGAGACAGAAACAGCCATGAGATGGACGTCTGAGACAGAAACAGCCATGAGATGGACGTCTGTGACTAACGGTCATGAAATTTACATCAAATATTCTTCCTTTTGGTCTAAATACTACATGAAATGTATGCAGAATGACTTAATTCAAAG
Source organism: Achatina immaculata (assembly GCA_009760885.1). Lineage (NCBI taxonomy): Eukaryota > Metazoa > Mollusca > Gastropoda > Stylommatophora > Achatinidae > Lissachatina > Lissachatina immaculata. Next base: position 26,695,602 of record CM019721.1, on the reverse strand, counting down.
CCCGATAAGCATCTGTATAATTTTTTCCTACGTATAATTAATAATACAAGTTGTCTCCAAACCGACCTGTGTGCTTAATGAAACTGAAACAAGATTCTAACATTTTGCCTGCCGCAGGGAGTGTGAAGTTTTTAGAGCTTTCACATTTCTAGGTCATAAAAGTATTCGAAGTAGGGATGCCAGCACCTTGCCCTCGCAGCGTTTGTTTTCCTAGGGAAACCCCAGGAACCCATTTTTTGAGGCTGGGTTGACCCAGGTGCCTGTTGGTCCGAAAAAAAATTCGAAATCGGACCTGGGACCTTTTAACCCACAGGCGAGTGCACTGACCACTGCGCCACCGCGGCACGCTGACAGAAACAAGATTAGAAGGGCAAAAACTTGCTTCTGTAATAAATCTTAACATAGGAAATGGTTACGAAACTGGTTTCTTCTTCTTCTTCTTCTTCTGCTTCTTCTTCTTCTTAAGGCGCCGTGCCGCCCTTAAACCCCTTGATCTCCACCGACATCGGCATGATATATTTTAAGACCAGATTCTCCATCCCATCGCGAACCCTAATCGCCTGTCCCACTGAGAGGTAGAACTGGGTCTTGGTCAGCTATGATTCCCAAGTCCCAATGCAAGTGGACACGAATGGCCAGCCATGGGTCGTTGACCGTTATTTCATCCAGCTTGACCACTCAAATCTTCGCCCTGACAGTCGAGTTCAGTCAAAAACGATCTTTCTTTTATCATTTAATTATTTTTCTTCGTTATTTTCACAGAAGAGAACAATAGATTTCGCGAGAAACTTACAAGAGGACATTCCAGAAAACAGAGGAAAAAGAAACCAAAACAATAAGAAAGTTAAGATGCTCAAAATATAAAAAAAAAACACGGAGAAAAGGAAGTTTTACAGTAAAGAACATGAAGAGTAAATTACAGCACCAGTGCGCCTCTTTTCTGCATGGCGCTGTTGGTATGCGCTCAGCTTGACCTAGAAACCTGGGAGGCAAAAGGTCAGAGCTGTGGGGTCGGGGGAAACTCTGAGGACAAGGTAAACTAACAAGATGGGGGTAAAGTTGTTTAGTTCCATATGAGGTCTGTTATTTGTTGGTGGTTTCGTGTGTCTGTGTGATAGATAGATAGATAGATAGACAGACAGACAGACAGACAGACAGACAGACAGACAGACAGACAGATAGATAGATAGATAGATAGATAGATAGATAGATAGATAGATAGATAGATAGACAGACAGACAGACATAGATAGATAGATAGATAGATAGATAGATAGATAGATAGATAGATATCCTCCTATTCTCTGAAAACTGCCAGCCGGTGTTCTTTGCAGACGATGCAGTGAAGATGTTGAGGTACAGTGTCGTGTCGGAATGAGAACCGGTTGCGATGGTTAAATTTTCAGTCCTTCGACCGAGCTAAAAACATCGAAAAGGTCTGCAATGCTTCTTTAGCAGACTCCACTACCATGACAGTTACGGCGATCCCCTGTCCTTTTACCCAAGGTAGCTAACTAAACGAAGAGGTGGGACAAGGGTCTTGGTCAGCTGTGGTTCGCCAGTCTTGACGCTAGCATGTCAGCTTTGGTTCGCCAGTCTTGACGCTAGCATGTCAGCTGTGGTTCGCCAGTCTTGACGCTAGCATGTCAGCTGCGGTTCGCCAGTCTTGATGCTAGCATGTCAGCTGTGGCTCGCCAGTCTTGATACTAGCATGTCAGCTGTGGTTCACCAGTCTTGACGCTAGCATGTCAGCTGTGGTTCGCCAGTCTTGACGCTAGCATGTCAGCTGTGGTTCGCCAGTCTTAACGCTAACATGTAAGCTGTGGTTTGCCACTCTTGACGCTAGCATGCCAGCTGTGGGTTTCTGCCAGCCATATCGGACAACTCCCTTTCCCTTCCCCCTCATTCATATGTACGTTGTGAAACAGCTAACATAAGGGTATAAAGTACACATATAAGCTCTCAATGTGTACACTGAAACATGAACAGGTAAAAGCTTCAATAGAGGAAACAAAACCAAAAAAAAAAAGAAATTCTCCAGTAAAAGCAAGAGGACAATGGCTCTGGGGGAACTGGGTGTAAGCAGGCACAACGGTTCACCTCGCCATGAATGTACATCTCGCTGGCCTTCTTCTTCTGATCTACAGGTATACGTGCCGAAAATACACCTGTAGGTTGGAGAAACAGTTCATTTTCTGAGATAATGTCGTCTTTTGCCCGCGTTCTAAGACATCTATCTGGAGGTTTACAGTAGAATGCAGCGATTACTGTGGCATTGGTAGTAACTTTATAGTAGTAGTAATAGTAGCAGCAGCAGCAGCAGTAGTAGTAGTAGTAGTAGTAGTAGTAGTAGTAGTGGTAGTAGTAGTAGTAGTAGTAGTAGTAGTAAAATGAAAGTAGTGAAGCAGTAAAAACGTTATAATAAAGATAAGAATGTCGTAGTGGGTGCAGTATTAACAGTAGCACTAATAATAACAGTGGGTGTAGCACTAATGGTAGCAGTGAATGTAGCAATAATAACAGCAGTGAGTGTAGCACTTATTAAAGCAATATTCAGATGTTTTGTTCTAATTATATTTCTTGATTAATTTTTTTTCATTTTTTGGTTATTTCATTAACATAGTTTTATGTGATCATATACTTTATCTCCTCTCTCTCTCTCTCTCTCTCTCTCTCTCTCCCTTTCTCTGGTCCTTCTACTAAGTTAATTTCACTGTGACAAACGCTTTTGTACGTCTTAACTCTCTTTTGTTCTTCTAATACACCTATACTTTATCTCCTCTCTCTAATTCTTCGTCCTGTAAGTGTGTGTGTATGATTAAGGCTCACGCCGAAACGTCACAACTTTGTAATCATTAAATAATAATTCTGTTCCTAGTTTACACATTTTAATAACAACAATGAGTGTAGCACTAATTGCAACAGTGCTTGTATCACTAACTGTAGCAATGACTGTATCAGTAACTATAGCAGTGAGTGTACCACTAACTATAGCAATGCTAGTAGCACTAATAATAGCAATGCTAGTAGCACTAATAATAGCAATGCTAGTAGCGCTAATAATAGCAATGCGAGTAGCACTAATAATATCAATGCCAGTAGCACTAATAATATCAATGCCAGTAGCACTAACAATAGCAATGCTAGGCGCACTAATAATAGCATTCATGATTTTAGTAATACGTATGAAGGAGCAGTTGCAGACAAGGCGATCTTCTTGCGACATTTTCAAAGGGAAAAGGCTACAAGTGACGGATCTCCATCTTTGCTTTGTTTTGTGTTCATCTGATAGACAGGCCAAAATGAATCGCGTCCTTCGCTTGATGTTGTCCATACATGACTCTTTGTAATCCTTTAACTCTTTATTTTTTACCATTCAACATTTTTCTCGAGTATTGTTTTAAGCATATTATGAAACATTATTGTTAGCAGATTCATAATGTATTTTCTGACGTCATGTGCTATCTTGGACTAGATCTGTCTTCTTACAGGTAGTTCGCCAAGTTTTCCTGTTTTCGGCGAGCTTTTCAACCTCATCAAGGGATTTTATGCCTACTAATTTGGCCTCTCTTAACAAAGTCCTCTTTAGAGTTTCACATGGTCGACTTCTTTGTCTTCGGCCTGTTGTGTTCAATTTGATGGCCTGTTTCGGGATTATAGACCTGTCTACACACTAATAATTAGTATGTAAGTACACTATATTAAAAATTAACTATATAACTATATACAAAGCCATTGCAGTATAGATATAATAACAAAATGTTAAAACTATTTAAGAAAAAAGCAGGAACAGCTTTACCAATTTACGAGCACACAGATCTGTCTACGTTTTTATCTTTACAGCATTTTTTGGTCATTTACAATGGTGATTATATACAGACATGAAATAGTATGATCTATATTGTATACCTGTTGAGAGAGAAAGAGAGAGAGAGAGAGAGAGAGAGAAATAAAGTGAGAGAGAGCACGAAAAAAAATTTATTTGTAAAGGTTAATCTTTTTGGCCAATGAGGCTCTTGTGACATTCTGCACTTTAACTATAAAACTTTCACTTCATTCCAGACATTCTGCGTGTTGACTTATCCAAATAACGAGCATAATTAAAGTTGAAATGAGACAACTGAAAGAGCCAAACACTTGAACTTTCCAGTCTTATCCACGAGCTCACTACAGGAACTAGCTACACACATTCATCAACGTTACTGAGGATGAAGACGCTTGTCCGACGAGCCAATCAGCAACTCATCCTGACATGCCAGCGTAAGGGTTAGCGAAACCATAGCTGACCAAGACCCTGCCCTACCTCTCCGTTGGTATCCCCAGTAACAGGCCTAGCTTGGCTAACGGGGCAAGGGATCGCCATAGTCCCCATGGTGATGGAGTCTGTTAAAGAAGCATTTCACACCCCCCTGCTTTTTAGCCATACTCCGGGACTCACAAAGTCGCTGCCATAACCCACTCCCAAGCCTATACCAAAATGGTTAAGAATTGGGCACGCAGGCCCGTCTGACATTCTGCCCTTTATCATACAACTTTCACCCTGTTCCAGACATTCTGCAGATATGCTGCTCATATGACAAACATAATTAACAATAAAGTAACTACATACACATAAAAATGACTAACTACATACACAAAAAAATGACTAACTACATACACATATAAATGACTAACTACATACGTATATAAATGACTAACTACATACACATATAAATGACTAACTACATACACATATAAATGACTAACTACATACACATAAAAATGACTACCTACCAAGCAAAAATTTCAGTACTATTCAGAATAAACAATTAACTGAAGAGAGAGGTAGAGAGACAGAGAGAGAAAGAAACAAGAGAAAGAGAAGGGAAGGATTAATTATTTTTTTGTAAGCGTGGCAGCCTTTTCTGTGGAAATATTTTTGCCGTGAAACAAATTCCACGGATAGCGGAGTAGGATAAAGTAGCAAGCAATACAAATACAAAGTAGTACTGTAGGAACAGGAGTAGTATTTCCATGAAGAACATTAATGACGGGGTCAAAACAATAAGGGCGTGCGCGCGTACAGCGGGGGATGGTGGGGGTGGGGCGTGTGTGCAAAATGTTTATTGGTTGGGGCTATTCGGTATTAAAAACAAGGGCGGACAAGGCGGACAGGGCTGGGGTGCTGGGGGGGGGGGGGGTAAGGGCGGGGAGGGAAAAGGGGGAGGGAGAAGGGGGGTGTTTAAGGAAATCCAAAAGGGGATCTGAGCTATCTAGGTCACGAGCCAGATGACCTAGTTTCATGTCCAGGTCTCTTGTGGTGTAAAATGCGCAGTAAATTCCATGTCGTTGGCCTTTTATTTGCACAATAACTTAATTTCTTTACCTGCTTGCCTCCTCTCCCGCCAGGCAGTTATTTCCATTTCCTTTGTTCATTTCTTTTCAGACTTTTTGTCTTAATTATTCCCCCGTCTGTTACAAGAAAAAAGTAAAAAATGCAAAATAATAATCTCCTTTAGAAATTGAATTTATCAGCAACTTCATATGGCTACTTCAGATACCCGTAATACAGTAGACTTCGCCTGTTTTCTTCCCCCTCGTTGTATTCTGTTTGCTAGGTGAAGTTTTTAGGCAAATTAACTTTTTAAAAACTCTGAACTAACATTTACAAGAATTAATTATCATTTCTTTTTTTTATTTTAATAGTTGTTTTAGAAAAGAAAAAAAAAAAACCCAGAAAATCTAGACGACGTGTTTTGACACAAAATTACAGGCCCAAGAATCGCGCCAAGAAACGCCCGGACAAAATTCAGAAAACGTGAATGTTTTGACTGGTTTACATTTGTCGGTTTTACAGTATGGTATTTCTTTAAAAAAAAAAACAAAACACTGGTGTCAAATTAACGATCGTTAATCCGCTGTCTACAGTTTCTTTCCTGGCGTAGGTTTCTTTCTTTGCTTGAAGATTTTGTTTATGTCTCTTCTGCACCTGAGCTGCCATGTTTCTTACCTTTGTCTCTATGTGTGTGTACACCACACCTCTGAGGTGCGCATTTACGTGTACATGTATGTACATACGTGCAGGCGAAAACGCACACGTGCGTGTGTACTTTTACACACAGGAGCACACAAATTGCATGTGCCACATGCTCGTTTGATCAATTTTTATCCACGCTCGTAAGTGACGTCACATCACTTTTCCTGAAGTTTCTCTTTTCTCTCTCTCTCTCTCTCTCTCTCTCTCTCTTTCTTTCTTTCTTTCTTTCTTTCTTTCCCTCTCTCTTTAATCCTAAGTGTAGCCAACGCTTAAACAATATTGTTTCAGTTAAACTTCTTTTTTTTAAAGAAAAGCTTTGCATATTCTGCTGCACATCTTTGGAATACCCTCCTATCCTGTAGGAAAAAAAACATCACCTATAATCCTTCCTACAACTACAAACTTTTCCACTATATACTTAATGTCGACAACATGCCCCCATGATTAAAAACGTTTACATGTTATTTTAGTCTCTTTACAGACCCTGAATTTAACTGGTTTTTTTTTTTTTTTTTGTTGGGGGGGGGTCCTGATTAGAAGTGAAAAGTAGTTTGGTAGACATTCGTTAGTGCGAGACTGCGAGAACAATATTTTTACATATATGTAGTCATTTTGTTTACCATCGATGGCAAAGAACTGAAATAGTTGATAGATTCAAGTACTTAGGAACAATTATAACAGCAGCTGATGGGAAATGTCACAACAAAATAAAAAGCACACGTGCTCAGGCCAAGTCGGCATTCCAGAAAATGAGAAACATCTTGTGCAACAGATCCTTATCAATGGAAACAAGATTCTGAGTTCTCTAAATGTTACATCGAGCCAATTTTATTTTATGGATGTGAAGCATGGTCCATGAATAAGAGAGTACAGCGAGAAATGGAGGCCATAGAAATGTGGTTCATAAGAAGGATGTTGAAGATACCATGGACTGCCAAGAAAGCCAACGAAGAAGTCTTTAGAGGCTGGAGTTAAAAGGCAAATTATAGCAAAGATCAGAGGCAGACAAGCGAGATTTGTAGGACATTTTCAGAGAAGAGGAAAATTGGAACACATTGTGGCAACTGGAAAAACTGAAGGAAGAAGAGACAGAGGAAGACAGAGAGAGAAGTTACTGGATGGGCTGTCTGTGTGGCTAGGAAGAAAGTCACCGGCGGATCTCATAATCAAGTTTAAAGACAGGGAATTGTGGAGAGAAATGATCGTCTACGCCACTTGATTGATTGAGTCATTGTGTGCCTTGGATGCATGGAAAAGAATGAAAGTTAAATGTTTTGAATTATTTATTTTTTGTCAACTTTGCAGATGTTAATTATGTTTATTTGCAACATATTTGTAGAACGTCTGGAACAGAGAGAAAGCTGTGACACAAAGGGCCGAGTGTCACTCGCAGCTGCCTGCCCAGTTCTTAACCCTTTGAAATAAAGATCAGTCAATGTCTCTCCTCTCTCTCTCTCTCTCTCTCTCTCTCTCTCTCTCTCTCAGTTCCTTTATCTCTCATCCTGTCACACCACACTATTTCTCTTTTCACTATTTTTCTCATCAGTAAAAGCCCATTTCTTTTGCAGCTTGTTCCCTTGGTCTTCTGACTTACTTAACATTTTCTTGTGTTTTCTCTCTTAATTTCACCATACTCTGACGGAACCCTCAACAGATATTAAATCTATTGCCCACCTATTGTCTGTGTAGAGTGCAAGTTTGGGCCATTAATTCTCTGCAGACAGAGTACTAGGCTTGGGTTCTTAAATAAATTATTTTAAGAGAAAAAAAGGCTATTATACACCCAGCCATCTTACACCTGCTAGTGGATACTGCACTGTTTCTCGTTACTGAGCGGTTGCATGCCCTGCTGGAGTCTGTGGGTCGAGTCCCAGGTAATTTTTCTTGTCAGTTTTTTTCATTCTCTAACGCTGAAAGCGCTTTCTTTAGTGTTTGTCGAATGTAAAAAGCTTCGTTGCTCATCAACAACAACAAAACTGAGATAATTGTTTTTAGTTTCTTCATTGTTTTATAGTAATAGTAGCAGTAGCAGTAGTAGTAGTAGTAGTAGTAGTAGTAGTAGTAGTAGTAGTAGTAGTAGTGGTAGTAGTAGTAGTAGTAGTAGTAGTGGTAGTAGTAGTAGTAGTAGTAGTAGTAGTAGTAGTAGTAGTGTTGGTGGTGGTAGTAATAGTAGCATTAGAAGCAGTAGCAGTTGTAGTAGCATTATTATTATTATCGTTATTATTGTTATTATTATCAGTAGTAGTAGTAATAGTAATAGTAGTAATAGCATAAGTAACAGTAGCATAAGTAGCAGTATCTGCAGTAGTGGTAATAGTAGTAGCATGATTATTATTATTATCACTATTAAGGTAAAGGTAATCCTGTCATGCCTTAGAGGCACATAGGGATATGGAGTTAATGCCCATATTTTCCTTGACCTGTCGGCACACTAGAGGGTGATATGGTCAGTTTCACGCCTGGCCGCCTTCCCTTCCCCAACTCCAGAAGAAGTCGGATTCCCATTTCTATAGCTAGGTGACTGGGGTGCCTCCGGCCGGATTCGAACCCCCGACCTTCACCATGAGAGACCAGTGTACTAACCACTTGGCCACTAAGACACCCCAGTGTTATTATAATCAGTAGTAGTATAATATGGTCTGGTAAAGAATATCATCATGAAGGAGGAGTAGCATTGATTATAACAAAAGAAGCATCAAGAGCATTGCTGAAATGGACCCCTATAAATGAGAGATTATTATATGCACGCTTCAACTCAAGATTCCCGAAGCTGACTATTATAGTTTGTTATGCACCAACAGAACCAGCTGAATGCAAATTAAAAGAAGATTTTTACAACAGCCTCCAAGCACAGTAGAAAAAGTACCCAAGCTTGATATGCTACTATTGATGAAAGATGCCGGCGATGGTTGGGACATGTGCTCCGAATGACTGATAACTCACTACCAAAAACAGCACTAATATCGACACCACAGGGGAACAGAAGTAAGGGTAGACCAAAAAGAGACATGGAGAAGAACAACAGAGAGGATGTTGAGCAACAGAGGGCTCACCTGGGCAAGAGCAGAAAAAAAGACAAAGGACAGGCATTTGTGGAAAACCTTTGCGGAAGCCCCATGTGCCCTGGGCACTTAAGGTTCAGAGAGAGAGAGAGAGAGAGAGAGAGTAGTAGTAGTAGTAGTAGTAGTAGTAGTAGTAGTAGTAGTAGTAGTAGTAGTAGTAGTAGTAGTAGTAGCATTAGTAGTAGTAGCATTAGTAATAATAGTAGTAGTACTACCATTAATAATAGTAGTTGTGGTGGTAGTAGTAGTAGTAGTAGTACTAGCATTTGTAGTAGCAGTAGTAGTAGTAGTATTAGTGGTAGTAATAGTAGTAGTAATAGTAGTAGTAGTAGTAGTAGTAGTAGTAGTAGTAGTAGTAGTACTAAAGAAGCTGTGGAGAGGGACAGACAGAGCTACAAAAATAAGATTTTTAAACACATGCATCTTTTCCATCGTAACATATGCCTGTGAGACATGGACACTTAACAAAACAGCTGAGGAACACATAAATGCCTTTGAATGTAAATGCTACAGAAAAGTTCTTCAAGTATCATGGACACAGAAAAGAACAAATATATCCGCACTACAAGAACTTAATATTGAAGAAGGCTGGCTAGTAAAGAGGATTAAATAGAGAAAACTTAAATATTTTGGAATCATTAAACGTTATAATAATCTAGAGAAGACCGTCTTGGAAGGGAACACAATAGAAAAAAAGAAAGAGGAAGACCGAGGCGAAGACGGATGCAAGACATGGTTGATGATCTGCAAATGGATGCATCAGCAGCAGGCCATCTTGCTCACAACCGAGAGGCCAACAAGAGTGCTGTTAGGGAGGCAAAGTTCCGCAAGGGACATGCAAATGAATGAATGAAGTAGTAGTAGTAGTAGTAGTAGTAGTAGTAGTAGTAGTAGAAGTAATAGTAGTAGTAGTAGTAGTAGCAGTAGTAGTAGTAGTAGTAGTAATAGCACTAGCAATAATAAAAATAAATAATAACAAGAGACATTGATTGTTTCTCACATATGATTACTGTCTCTTTCATAATTATGAAAAAAATCCATATTTCTTTAAGTTTACTTTCGGCTGCATATCACAAAATATTCTCCATTATTCTCTATCTTTGATTTTTATAATGAATAATAACAGTAGTGTTCGAACCCATGCTCCCTCTGGATAGGTGGCCTTAAGAGAGTGATAGGCTGATATTACATATATAGGTTCATTTTAAGAAGCTCAGTCCATGCAAATCTTTACTGTTTATTGGCTGATCTATCTATCTATCTATCTATCTATCTATCTATCTATCTATCTATCTATCTATCTATCTATCTATCTATCTGTCTGTCTGTCTGTCTGTCTGTCTGTCTGTCTGTCTGTCTATCTATGTATCTATGTATCTATCTATCTATCTATCTATCTATGTATCTATGTATCTATGTATCTATCTATCTATCTGTATGTATGTCTGTCTGTCTGTCACTCTGTCTGCCTGTATGCCTATCTGTCTATCTATCTGTCTGTCTGTCTGTCTGTCTATCTATCTATCTGTTTGTCTATCTGTCTGTCTGTCTATCTATATGTCTGTCTGTGTGTCTGTATCTGTTTTTTGGTCAGTCTTCTGATTTTTTTAGTCTTTCAATTTGTATGCCTGCGTGTCTGTCTTTTAATCTTTCTTCTCCCCCTCACCCCCACCCCCAATACCCGTTCGATTTATCTAGTCTTATAATCAAACATTTCCAGACATTGGCATTTCACTAATGTAGGTCAGTGGTGCGAACGTCTTTGCCACAGGCATCTAAGCTCTGTCCTTACCCCCGTGCTGTTCTGTGTTGCTCAAGATGTTGTCTATTAGGACACCAGATATAATAACAGAACAAAAAAAAAAAGCTCCTGTAGGAATACATCAAAGGAAATAATGGGAGTTTTTTTTTCGTTGAAATATTGCCTACATTAATGAAAAAATGTAACCGTTTCCAAGAGACTCCATTGAGAATTTAAACAAATGTGAGGAACTGAAACCTGCAGTGAACTATACTGCATTGAACCCGTCCAGTTTTCATTGCGTTTTAAGAGGAATAAATTACAATATATATATATATATATATATATATATATATATATATAAATGAAGTCATGTATGGTCCAAGTTCGTATCATGTTCTCTCCAAGCATGATTTATGCTTAAAGTTTATATAATCTTTTATACACGTCCGTATTCTGTTTTTTTCCCCCAAACTTGTATCAGGTAATCTCCAAGTTTATAGCATGTTTATTTCCAAGATTGCATCATGTTTTATACATGTTTGTATTACGTTTTATCCAAACTCGATATATCGTTTACTCTCCAAGTGTGTATCATGTTTTCTCTAAGTTTGTATCATGTTTTATACATGTTCGTATTATTTTTTTTTCTAAGCTTGTATCAAGTATCTTGTATCAGGTCTGTATCATATTTTCTCCAAGCTTATATCACGTTTTCTTCATTTTTGAATCATGTTTTCTGCATGTTCTATTCTTTTTTTTTTCATACAGTAAGAAGAAAACATTTATTCCTAAAGAGAAATAAGCACTGACTACAAAAAAGAAAAAAAAAGAAAGAAAGAGGAAGAAATACTGACCCCAAGGAAGAAATGAACTGTAACTGTAATCAGAGACTAACATTCCCGCTCTCCGGGCATTCCCATGCATGCTCCGCCTTCCGTTCCAACATCGACTGAAGTGTGCGCCTACTGATGGGGCCAGCCACTAGTTGTAAGTAACGCAAGCTAAACCACTTCATTCGCAAAAAAAAAGTCCACTTCTCCTCTTCTTCCCCCAGTTCGACCATCCTCCTGATGCTGCTGTTGTCATGCAACCTGATATCGTCCTCCATGCGCAGCCCATCCAAGATGGCTCTTGCAGTCTCCTCCTTGCTCCCCGAATTGACGCCATGTCTGCCAGCTTGTCTGCTTTCTCATTGCCTTTGACTCCCGCGTGACCCAGGCAGTAGATCCACTTCAGACTTGGATAATCGACAGCCCTCTAGAAGCTGGACCCACTCCCTCCGAGGAAGAAAGGAGGAATCATTCCAGCGTGTGGGGGAAACTTGATTCCCAAAGAAGCTCACATTTCCAGAACAAAATAAGCCTCTAGAACAGTCTGTTACCGCTTACAGCCTGGCTAGTGATGAAAAGTTCTAGATGTTCTCCTGGTGATGGAGTGTATCCACAAGTATGATTCTTAGTACTGCTCCAGTTGTGTGATGCCCTTTTGAAGTTATGTAGCTGCGAACTCGAAACCCTAGGCAACTGATCACGTGGAGGGGGAGACGACTGGATAGTTAAGATATGGAACTTTTGAGCCCATGATGACTGTAGTTTGTTGCACTTTCTGGGTCATCACCCAATGTAAGGTCTGTGTAACGGCTTCAACTTCCAAGAAGAAGAAGAGTCATGAAAATTAAATAAGATGATAAGTGACATTCACTCACTCACTCACTCACTCATTCACTTACTCACTCACTCACTCAGTCAATCAGTCAGTCACTCTCTCACTCAGTCACTCATTCACTCATTTATTCACCCACCCAGTCACTCACCTACTCACCCCTCACTCACTCAGTCAATCGCTCACTCACTCACTCACTCATTCACTCACTACCTCACTCAGTCACTCATTCTCTCACTCATTCACCCACCCAATCACTCACCTACTCACCCAATCACTCACCTACTCACCCAATCACTCACCTACTCACCCAATCACTCACCTACTCACCCACTCACTCACCTACTCACCCAATCACTCACCTACTCACCCAATCACTCACCTACTCACCCACTCACTCACCTACTCACCCAATCACTCACCTTCTCACCCACTCACGAACCGACTCACTCACTCCCTCATTCACTCACTCTATGCAAGAATATAATCATTTCTACATTTTCTTTGTATTCATTTTTTTGGTTACTCCCTCATCCTTGCTGTTTGTATATCCTACCATTACATTCTAAAATATTACTACTGCTTTCCCTCTCGTGAGGATCACATTACACCTTGACATTCAAATGTAAGGATGACACAGACAGATGCGCATACACTTGACACCTTTCACACAAACTGTCTGCCTGAGATCAAAGAAGTGTTCTAGGCACATACCATAAGCAGTGACCTCTTGTTAAGAGAGACAAGACATACGACAGCGCTGTCAGCAGTGACTGAAGGGTGAAGGTGGTAATAAATTGGCCACAGTATGAAAGTGACAGACGAATCCTTCCCACGAAAAGCGTTGATATGGACTCTAGTGGGTAGAAAAGGAATTAGACAACCCAAAAGAGGTTTGGAGGAGGAATACAGCAGAGAAAATGCTGGTAAAATAAGAGATTGACAGGGGAGACACACGAGATGGTGAAGAAGGACCGAGAGAAGTGGAAATCTCTTGCTACCAGCAACCCCGTGTGTATTGGGCATCGAAGGGACTAGCGAGAGAGAGAGAGAGAGAGAAAGGAGAGGGAGGAAAGAGAGAGGGAGGAGATAGAGAGAGGAGAGAGTCAGGGAGAGGAGAGAGAGGAGAGAGACAGGGAGAGGAGAGACATGAGAGGGAGAGGGAGAGAGAGGAGAGAGACAGGGAGAAGAGAGAGGAAAGAGAGAGAGAGGAGAATGGAGAGAGAGTGATGAGACGTAGAGAGGAGAAAGAGAGGAGAGAGAGATAGAGACAGATAGAGAGAGACAGAGATATATATAGAGAGAGAGAGGTTGAAATATAAACATTGGCAGCTTCCATACGTCAGGCCATCCCAGTCCTAAGATATGCCCAGTTTCTGTGACCCATATTTCTTCTTCTTCTTCCCATCTTAAGATCCGACTTACGTCAAAGCATAAATGTCACAAACGATTCTGGGCGGGCAAATGTACTCCCCACGTGGATGCTTGTTTTTGGTGTTTCGTGCCGGAGAACAGATAATTAAGAGAGAGAGAGAGAGAAAGAGAGAGAGAGAGAGAAGACAACTGTGTCAAGGTGACCAGTAGTCTGTGTCTGCAGCAGGGGAGATAAAGTGCATTTCTTCTTTTTCTTCAGATTTTCTGTTGTCGTTTTTGTTTATACTCTCTTTCCCCTTCATTGCTTATATTTCTGTTATTATCTTTCAAATGTTCTTATCTTCTCTTTAAATATTATTATTTTTTAATTCTATGTTTTGTCTTTACCCTTTATTGTTCTTTTCTTAAATCTATGTTTATCTTTCCATTTATTGTTTTTTAAATTCATGTTTATCTTTCCACTTTATCCTTTTTTTTTTACTCTGTATTTATCTTTCCATTTTATTTCTCTTATCTGCATTATTCTCTATTCACATTTTGGTCGTTTTGCGTTATTCTCTTTTCGCTCTGTTGATCTTATTTGTGTTATTCTGCTTCCACTTTATTGCTCTTATTTGTATTATTATCTTTTTTTTTTTACTTTAGGGCTCTTTAATAATACGTCAGTCATTTGACATGTCCTTTGCGGAACTTTGCCTCCCTAACAGCTCTCCTGTAGGCCTCTCGGTTGTGAGCAAGATGGCCTGGTGCTGATGCATCCATTAGCAGATCATCAACGATGTCTTGCAGCCATCTTCGCCTTGGTCTTCCTCTCTTTTTTTCCCATTATGTAGCCTTCCAAGACTATCTTCTCTAAATTATCATTACGTTTAATGTGTCCAAAATATTTAAGTTTTTTTTCTTTAATCCTCTTTACTAGCCAGCCTTCTTCAATATTAAGTTCTTGTAGTGCGGATATATTTGTTCTTTTCTGTGTCCATGATATTTGAAGAACGTTTCTGTAGCATTTACATTCAAAGGCATTTATGTGTTTCTCAGCTGTTTTATTAACTGTCCAGGTCTCACAGGCATATGTTGAGATGGGGAAAATGCATGCCCTTAAAATCTTATTTTTGTAGTTCTGTCTGTTCCTCTCCACAGATTCTTTAGTTGTTTTACTTTCTGAAGAGCGATAGATGTCCTCCTTTTAATTTCCCTCATTGTATTTCCGTTATTAGTTACTAATGAACCAAGATATTAAAAACTCTCCACCTCTTCCAGTTTTTCCTCATTGATACATATGTCAGCTGCCTTGTTTGTTTTGTCAGTTGTCATCAAGTTAGTTTTCTTTGCATTAAGATAGAGGTTTTGCTCTTCGCTGTTCTTACGGACGGACATAATTAGTTTTTCCATTAAACTTGAAAGTACATTATTGTAAACTGCATCAAATCAGAAACAGTTGGTTATTCTAACTTCAGGCCTTGCGACCAGTTTCAGGCCAAGACCCTGTGTCAGTCTCACTGAGCTCTGCCCGCCATGTTACAACAGCCTGACGAAAAGAGATATAACTGGGAAACTAATCATTAAATTTTCTCTAGGTGAATCTGAGTCTGTTTTTTTAAATTCTGCCACGTGAAATGAGAAAAACGTTTGTGTGTTCTGTTATCACCATCATCATCATCATCATCATCATCATCAGCAGCAGCAGCAGCAGCAACATCGCTTGTGGAAATATTTGACTCTGTGAAACTGAAACAACGAAATAATGAAAAAAGGTAACAACAAGATAATCAAAACATTTTACCCACGTAAAGGCACATGATAGTGCTGTAAAAGTCAGAAAATCCGGTTGCCAGAAAACCAGACCACACGAGAACCCAGTCTATTTTTTTTTCGAAAACCCACGAACTTTTTGAAAACTTTTCCAAAGGTTTACAAACTGACTATGACGTTACAATCCAAACGGCGCTACCGTGTAGATGTGACTGGAAACCAAGAATGAAACGCCAAAGGATTTTTTACACATAATAAAGAAAGCGTGACCGTTCTTATATCTGCTACTGCAGTGTTTCCCAATGTGGGGTGCGGGGGAGGGGTATCCAATTAGAACATATTTATATTATATTTTTCAGGGCATCAAAAATGTAGTATATATATATATATATATATATATATATAATATATATATATATATATAAACTTAAATATTTTGGACACATTAAACGTCATGATAATTTAGAGAAGACCGTATTGGAAGGATACATAATGGGAAAAAGAAGATGGCTGCAAGACATCGTTGACAATCTGCAAAGAGATGCCGCAGCAGCAGGCCATCTTGCTCACAACCGAGAGGCCTACAGGAGTGCTGTTTGGGAGGCAAAGTTCCGCAAGGGACATGCAAATGAATGAATCTCTTTGGAGCTTTGACGTGGGGGCATGATCCAGAGAAAAAAAAAAGGCTGGGAAACACTGTGCTACTATTTCAGGGCAGTACTTTTGGTGGTTGGCAAATTTCAGCGCCCGCGTGCGTTTAAAGGGATTTTGCACTGACCTGTGACCTATAAAGCCCACAGAAATGCTTGGCTGGACAAAGATTTATTTCGTGATTGATTTGTTTATGATTTTGCTCCCCCATTTCGTCAGTCATTTGACATGTCCTTTGCGGAACTTTGCCTCCCTAACAGCTCTCCTGTAGGCCTCTCGGTTGTGAGCAAGATGGCCTGGTGCTGATGCATCCATTAGCAGATCATCAACGATGTCTTGCAGCCATCTTCGCCTTGGTCTTCCTCTCTTTTTTTCCCATTATGTACACTTCCAAGATGGTCTTCTCTAAATTATCATTACGTTTAATGTGTCCAAAATATTTAAGTTTTTTTCTTTAATCCTCTTTACTAGCCAGCCTTCTTCAGTATTAAGCTCTTGTAGTATAGATATATTTGTTCTTTTCTGTGTCCATGATACTTGAAGAACTTTTCTGTAGCATTTACATTCAAAGGCATTTATGTGTTTCTCAGCTGTTTTGTTAAGTGTCCAGGTCTCACAGCCATATGTTGAGATGGGGAAAATGCATGCCCTTAAAAATCTTATTTTTGTAGTTTTGTCTGTTCCTCTCCACAGATTCTTTAGTTGTTTTACTTTCTGAAGAGCGATAGATGTCCTCCTTTTAATTTCCCTCATTGTATTTCCGTTATTAGTTACTAATGAACCAAGATATTAAAAACTCTCCACCTCTTCCAGTTTTTCCTCCTTGATACATATGTCAGCTGCCTTGTTTGTTTTGTCAGTTGTCATCAAGTTAGTTTTCTTTGCATTAAGATAGAGGTTTTGCTCTTCGCTGTTCTTACGGACGGACATAATTAGTTTTTCCATTAAACTTGAAAGTACATTATTGTAAACTGCATCAAATCAGAAACAGTTGGTTATTCTAACTTCAGGCCTTGCGACCAGTTTCAGGCCAAGACCCTGTGTCAGTCTCACTGAGCTCTGCCCGCCATGTTACAACAGCCTGACGAAAAGAGATATAACTGGGAAACTAATCATTAAATTTTCTCTAGGTGAATCTGAGTCTGTTTTTTTAAATTCTGCCACGTGAAATGAGAAAAACGTTTGTGTGTTCTGTTATCACCATCATCATCATCATCATCATCATCAGCAGCAGCAGCAGCAGCAACATCGCTTGTGGAAATATTTGACTCTGTGAAACTGAAACAACGAAATAATGAAAAAAGGTAACAACAAGATAATCAAAACATTTTACCCACGTAAAGGCACATGATAGTGCTGTAAAAGTCAGAAAATCCGGTTGCCAGAAAACCAGACCACACGAGAACCCAGTCTATTTTTTTTTCGAAAACCCACGAACTTTTTGAAAACTTTTCCAAAGGTTTACAAACTGACTATGACGTTACAATCCAAACGGCGCTACCGTGTAGATGTGACTGGAAACCAAGAATGAAACGCCAAAGGATTTTTTACACATAATAAAGAAAGCGTGACCGTTCTTATATCTGCTACTGCAGTGTTTCCCAATGTGGGGTGCGGGGGAGGGGTATCCAATTAGAACATATTTATATTATATTTTTCAGGGCATCAAAAATGTAGTATATATATATATATATAATATATATATATATATATATATATATATATAAACTTAAATATTTTGGACACATTAAACGTCATGATAATTTAGAGAAGACCGTATTGGAAGGATACATAATGGGAAAAAGAAGATGGCTGCAAGACATCGTTGACAATCTGCAAAGAGATGCCGCAGCAGCAGGCCATCTTGCTCACAACCGAGAGGCCTACAGGAGTGCTGTTTGGGAGGCAAAGTTCCGCAAGGGACATGCAAATGAATGAATCTCTTTGGAGCTTTGACGTGGGGGCATGATCCAGAGAAAAAAAAAAGGCTGGGAAACACTGTGCTACTATTTCAGGGCAGTACTTTTGGTGGTTGGCAAATTTCAGCGCCCGCGTGCGTTTAAAGGGATTTTGCACTGACCTGTGACCTATAAAGCCCACAGAAATGCTTGGCTGGACAAAGATTTATTTCGTGATTGATTTGTTTATGATTTTGCTCCCCCATTTCGTCAGAGTTTAAGAATACTGGGGCCGCCTGCACATACATAGTGCCTGCTACTTCTCAACAACTGGAGGGCCCGGTCCCCACAGTGTAAACTTCTGCTTTCATTTGTATGTCTTATTTTCTGTTTGCGTTCTTTAGTTGTTTTACTTTCTGAAGAGCGATAGATGTCCTCCTTTTAATTTCCCTCATTGTATTTCCGTTATTAGTTACTAATGAACCAAGATATTAAAAACTCTCCACCTCTTCCAGTTTTTCCTCCTTGATACATATGTCAGCTGCCTTGTTTGTTTTGTCAGTTGTCATCAAGTTAGTTTTCTTTGCATTAAGATAGAGGTTTTGCTCTTCGCTGTTCTTACGGACGGACATAATTAGTTTTTCCATTAAACTTGAAAGTACATTATTGTAAACTGCATCAAATCAGAAACAGTTGGTTATTCTAACTTCAGGCCTTGCGACCAGTTTCAGGCCAAGACCCTGTGTCAGTCTCACTGAGCTCTGCCCGCCATGTTACAACAGCCTGACGAAAAGAGATATAACTGGGAAACTAATCATTAAATTTTCTCTAGGTGAATCTGAGTCTGTTTTTTTAAATTCTGCCACGTGAAATGAGAAAAACGTTTGTGTGTTCTGTTATCACCATCATCATCATCATCATCATCATCAGCAGCAGCAGCAGCAGCAACATCGCTTGTGGAAATATTTGACTCTGTGAAACTGAAACAACGAAATAATGAAAAAAGGTAACAACAAGATAATCAAAACATTTTACCCACGTAAAGGCACATGATAGTGCTGTAAAAGTCAGAAAATCCGGTTGCCAGAAAACCAGACCACACGAGAACCCAGTCTATTTTTTTTTCGAAAACCCACGAACTTTTTGAAAACTTTTCCAAAGGTTTACAAACTGACTATGACGTTACAATCCAAACGGCGCTACCGTGTAGATGTGACTGGAAACCAAGAATGAAACGCCAAAGGATTTTTTACACATAATAAAGAAAGCGTGACCGTTCTTATATCTGCTACTGCAGTGTTTCCCAATGTGGGGTGCGGGGGAGGGGTATCCAATTAGAACATATTTATATTATATTTTTCAGGGCATCAAAAATGTAGTATATATATATATATATATATATATATATATATAATATATATATATATAAACTTAAATATTTTGGACACATTAAACGTCATGATAATTTAGAGAAGACCGTATTGGAAGGATACATAATGGGAAAAAGAAGATGGCTGCAAGACATCGTTGACAATCTGCAAAGAGATGCCGCAGCAGCAGGCCATCTTGCTCACAACCGAGAGGCCTACAGGAGTGCTGTTTGGGAGGCAAAGTTCCGCAAGGGACATGCAAATGAATGAATCTCTTTGGAGCTTTGACGTGGGGGCATGATCCAGAGAAAAAAAAAAGGCTGGGAAACACTGTGCTACTATTTCAGGGCAGTACTTTTGGTGGTTGGCAAATTTCAGCGCCCGCGTGCGTTTAAAGGGATTTTGCACTGACCTGTGACCTATAAAGCCCACAGAAATGCTTGGCTGGACAAAGATTTATTTCGTGATTGATTTGTTTATGATTTTGCTCCCCCATTTCGTCAGAGTTTAAGAATACTGGGGCCGCCTGCACATACATAGTGCCTGCTACTTCTCAACAACTGGAGGGCCCGGTCCCCACAGTGTAAACTTCTGCTTTCATTTGTATGTCTTATTTTCTGTTTGCGTTGTTTAAAATTGTTTCAAGCATTTCTCGCTCTTTTTTTCTTTGGCTAATTTTTTTTTTTACTTACATCTTCTTTGTCCGATACTGATCTTGGTTTTCCCAGCAGAATCTGACCACCAGGGAGAAACACAATGACCACCAGGAACAAATAGTGACAACCGTGGGCAAACAGTATGACCACCACGGACAAACAGTATGACCACCATGGAGAGAGAATATGACCACCAGGGACAAATAATATGACCACGTGGGAGAGAGAATATGACATCCAAGGGCAAATAATATTAGAACAAGGGACTAACAATTTGACCACCAGGGACAAACAATATGACCATCAGGGACAGACAGTATGACCACCAGGGACAAACAATATGACAACTAGAGACAAACACTATGACCACCAGGGAGAGAGAATATGACCACTATGGACAAACAGTATGACCACCAGGGATAAACAATATGACCACCATGGGCAAGCAGTATGCCCACCATGGACATGTATGCAGGAAACTCTCTACCGTAGAGAGCGGAACAACAACACAACTCCTTCAGATCATCAGAGGAAGTACCCCCCCCCCCTCAGACAAGTGTTTCGGCCCTTTAAACTCCTGACACTCTAAGGGGGGTGGGCCCCTCTGGGTCATGACTCCCAGAGGTCTTGTGAGTTGTTGCTTTTTTTCGGTCCCAGGATCGAACTCATGATCTTCCAGTTGCCACGCGTCTTTAGCGATTTAGCTATGGAGGACTGGTATTGGTTGTGGCAAATGAAATTACTTATGCTCCCAATGCTTGTTTCGCATACTCCACAGCCAGCATGAGGCCTTTTCTGCTGTTTCTGAAAGGCTTCTCAATGCCCTTGCTCTTGCTTGTCCCTTTATGCCCAGTTGCTTACATAGGTCATATGCTGATGTTGCTACGAATCCTCTTGCTCCCACTTCTACAGCTATCATTTTTGCCCTGATGCCTGCCCCCTGCCTCAGTTGCTTGACCAGATCACTGTACTTCTCCAATTTGAATAAATGCTGTTCCTCTATTCTAGTTTCGTATGGGACCGTAAGCTCGATCATTATTAATTCCTGTTTTCTGTGGAGTACACTACAATGTCCGGTCGCATTCCTGTGTTCTTAATGGCAGTCGGATATTCTCGTCTTTCTGGAAGGTCCGCTGTCACTTCCCAATCATTTGTACCATCTAGAAGTGATGGTAAGGGAATGTCCCTGATTTCAATATTTGATGTCGTACCAGCACCTATGAAGTATTTAGGTGGGACCTCAACTCTTTTCCTGTTATTTGCTTTATCGTTTGCCCTGTCTACAATGGCTACTAGTTCCTGCAACACTCTGTTGTGCCGCCAGGTGTACCGTCCTTGCCCTAAAGACACTCTACATGCTGACAGCACATGTTCCAATGTTTGCCTTTCGTTGCAGAGAGGGCACTTTGTATCTTCTGATACACCCCATTTGTATAGGTTGGAGCCTGTAGGCAGAAGGTCATAAGTAGCTCTGATGATGAAGCTGAGCCTCAAGGGTGCCATTTTCCAGATGTCATTCCATGTTAGTGATCTCTGCAGGACTTCCTCCCATGTTGTCCATTGCCCTTGTTGTGATTGTTGGACTGCCTTCTGGACCCGCTTGTCATCCTCTGAATTCCTTACCTCGCTGATGATCATATCCCTTCTTTCCTTGCAGGAGGCCTTTGACCACCACTTGATTTCACCATGACCAAATCCCCTTTTGTTGGTCTGGGTGTACCCTATTACTTCTTTCAGCTCCTGCGTTTCCCTTGCTGTGGTCACTTCCTCACCTACTTTCCATTTTCGTCCAGTTCTAAGTGTTGGCTGCACTTCTCGTACCACCGGATCTGTAGATTCTTGTAGCATCATTGCAAGTCTTGTTTTTCCTACCTTGTATTCTTCAACCACAGATCTGAAAGGCAGCTGCAGTTTGCTCTTCTTGCAGTACAGCGCTACATCAGTTAATCCTGGTGGTACGCCCAACCACTTTCTTATGGCTTTATTTATCTTTCTTTCGACTGCCTCTACTGTGCTGGTACTTACTTCGTAAATGAGTAGTGGCCACATCAGTTTTGGAATCAGCATGAACTGGAGGCACCATATTTTGAACTTACCCAGTAGCCTGCTTTTGTCTATGATGCTCAGTCCATTCTGCGCCATTTCTATAACCTGCTTCACAGCGCTTGAGTCCTTCATGGATGCATCATATACTCTGCCAAGGCTCTTCACTGGCTCTTCCCCTACAGTTGGGATAATTTGATTTGCCACTGTGTACGATCTTTCTATCACTTTCCCTTTCATGAGTGACAGGCTTCTTGACTTCTTTGGCTTGAAGCTTATGCGGCACCATATGATAAGGCTTTTCAAACGCTCTAAGCTTCTTTGGTGCCTGTGCTTCACTGGTTGTTATTACTGTTGTGTCATCCATGAATGCTTTTAGTGACCACCAGGGACAAACAATATGACAACTAGAGACAAACACTATGACCACCAGGGAGAGAGAATATGACCACCATGGACAAACAGTATGACCACCAGGGATAAACAATATGACCACCATGGGCAAGCAGTATGCCCACCATGGACATGTATGCAGGAAACTCTCTACCGTAGAGAGCGGAACAACAACACAACTCCTTCAGATCATCAGAGGAAGTACCCCCCCCCCCTCAGACAAGTGTTTCGGCCCTTTAAACTCCTGACACTCTAAGGGGGGTGGGCCCCTCTGGGTCATGACTCCCAGAGGTCTTGTGAGTTGTTGCTTTTTTTCGGTCCCAGGATCGAACTCATGATCTTCCAGTTGCCACGCGTCTTTAGCGATTTAGCTATGGAGGACTGGTATTGGTTGTGGCAAATGAAATTACTTATGCTCCCAATGCTTGTTTCGCATACTCCACAGCCAGCATGAGGCCTTTTCTGCTGTTTCTGAAAGGCTTCTCAATGCCCTTGCTCTTGCTTGTCCCTTTATGCCCAGTTGCTTACATAGGTCATATGCTGATGTTGCTACGAATCCTCTTGCTCCCACTTCTACAGCTATCATTTTTGCCCTGATGCCTGCCCCCTGCCTCAGTTGCTTGACCAGATCACTGTACTTCTCCAATTTGAATAAATGCTGTTCCTCTATTCTAGTTTCGTATGGGACCGTAAGCTCGATCATTATTAATTCCTGTTTTCTGTGGAGTACACTACAATGTCCGGTCGCATTCCTGTGTTCTTAATGGCAGTCGGATATTCTCGTCTTTCTGGAAGGTCCGCTGTCACTTCCCAATCATTTGTACCATCTAGAAGTGATGGTAAGGGAATGTCCCTGATTTCAATATTTGATGTCGTACCAGCACCTATGAAGTATTTAGGTGGGACCTCAACTCTTTTCCTGTTATTTGCTTTATCGTTTGCCCTGTCTACAATGGCTACTAGTTCCTGCAACACTCTGTTGTGCCGCCAGGTGTACCGTCCTTGCCCTAAAGACACTCTACATGCTGACAGCACATGTTCCAATGTTTGCCTTTCGTTGCAGAGAGGGCACTTTGTATCTTCTGATACACCCCATTTGTATAGGTTGGAGCCTGTAGGCAGAAGGTCATAAGTAGCTCTGATGATGAAGCTGAGCCTCAAGGGTGCCATTTTCCAGATGTCATTCCATGTTAGTGATCTCTGCAGGACTTCCTCCCATGTTGTCCATTGCCCTTGTTGTGATTGTTGGACTGCCTTCTGGACCCGCTTGTCATCCTCTGAATTCCTTACCTCGCTGATGATCATATCCCTTCTTTCCTTGCAGGAGGCCTTTGACCACCACTTGATTTCACCATGACCAAATCCCCTTTTGTTGGTCTGGGTGTACCCTATTACTTCTTTCAGCTCCTGCGTTTCCCTTGCTGTGGTCACTTCCTCACCTACTTTCCATTTTCGTCCAGTTCTAAGTGTTGGCTGCACTTCTCGTACCACCGGATCTGTAGATTCTTGTAGCATCATTGCAAGTCTTGTTTTTCCTACCTTGTATTCTTCAACCACAGATCTGAAAGGCAGCTGCAGTTTGCTCTTCTTGCAGTACAGCGCTACATCAGTTAATCCTGGTGGTACGCCCAACCACTTTCTTATGGCTTTATTTATCTTTCTTTCGACTGCCTCTACTGTGCTGGTACTTACTTCGTAAATGAGTAGTGGCCACATCAGTTTTGGAATCAGCATGAACTGGAGGCACCATATTTTGAACTTACCCAGTAGCCTGCTTTTGTCTATGATGCTCAGTCCATTCTGCGCCATTTCTATAACCTGCTTCACAGCGCTTGAGTCCTTCATGGATGCATCATATACTCTGCCAAGGCTCTTCACTGGCTCTTCCCCTACAGTTGGGATAATTTGATTTGCCACTGTGTACGATCTTTCTATCACTTTCCCTTTCATGAGTGACAGGCTTCTTGACTTCTTTGGCTTGAAGCTTATGCGGCACCATATGATAAGGCTTTTCAAACGCTCTAAGCTTCTTTGGTGCCTGTGCTTCACTGGTTGTTATTACTGTTGTGTCATCCATGAATGCTTTTAGTGGTGGCATTTGACATCCATTTCTGAATCTTGGGCCTTCTGCTGCTCCTTCTGCTGCTCTTAGGATTACTTGCATGGCTAGTACGAACAGTATGGGAGATATTGTACAGCCCATTGCAATTCCTACCTGGAGCTCGATCCATCTTGTAGTATATCCTGATGTTCCAAATCTCATGAGGAACCCTGTGAAGTACCTTTTCAGCGTATTTGTGATTTCTTTTGGCACATGATACATGTTTAGTGCTAGCCATATCATCTGGACAAACAATATGACCACCATGGACAAACAGTATGACCACCATGGAGAAACAGTATGACCACCATGGACAAACAGTATGACAACCAGGGAAAGAGAATATGACCACAAGGGACAAACAGTATGACCACCAGGGAGAGAGAATATGACCACCAGGGAGAGAGAATATGACCGCTAGGGAGAGAGAATATGACCACCAGGGAGAGAGAATATGCCCACCAGGGAGAGAATATGACCACCAGAGAGAGAGAATATGACAACCAGGAAGAGAGAATATGACCACCGGGGAGAGAGAATATGACAACCAGGAAGAGAGAATATGACCACCAGGGAGAGAGAATATGCCCACCAGAGAGAGAGAATATGCCCACCATGGAGAGAGAATATGACCATCAGGGAGAGAGAATATGGCCACAAGGGAGAGAGAATATGTCCACAAGGGAGAGAGAATATGCCCACCAGGGAGAGAGAATATGCCCACTAGGGAGAGAGAATATGCCCACTAGGGAGAGAGAATATGCCTACTAGGGAGAGAGAATATGACCAATAGGGAGAGAGAACATGACCACCAGGGAGAGAGAATATGACCACCAGGGAGAGAGAATATGACCACCAGGGAGAGAGAATATGACCACCAGGGAGAGAGAATATGACCACCAGGGAGAGAGAATATGACCACCAGGGAGAGAGAATATGACCACCAGGGAGAGAGAATATGCCCACCAGGGAGAGAGAATATGCCCACCATGGAGAGAGAATATGACCACCTGAGAGAGAGAATATGACATCCAAGGGCAAATAATATTACCACAAGGGACTAACAATTTGACCACCAGGGACAAACAATATGACCACCAGGGAGAAACAGTATGACCACCATGGACAAACAGTATGACAACCAGGGAAAGAGAATATGACCACAAGGGACAAACAGTATGACCACCAGGGAGAGAGAATATGACCACCAGGGAGAGAGAATATGACCGCTAGGGAGAGAGAATATGACCACCAGGGAGAGAGAATATGCCCACCAGGGAGAGAGAATATGACCACCAGAGAGAGAGAATATGACCACCAGGAAGAGAGAATATGACCACCGGGGAGAGAGAATATGACAACCAGGAAGAGAGAATATGACCACCAGGGAGAGAGAATATGCCCACCAGAGAGAGAGAATATGCCCACCATGGAGAGAGAATATGACCATCAGGGAGAGAGAATATGACCACTAGGAGAGAGAATATGTCCACAAGGGAGAGAGAATATGCCCACCAGGGAGAGAGAATATGCCCACTAGGGAGAGAGAATATGCCCACTAGGGAGAGAGAATATGCCTACTAGGGAGAGAGAATATGACCAATAGGGAGAGAGAACATGACCACCAGGGAGAGAGAATATGACCACCAGGGAGAGAATATGACCACCAGGGAGAGAGAATATGACCATCAGGGAGAGAGAATATGGCCACAAGGGAGAGAGAATATGTCCACAAGGGAGAGAGAATATGCCCACCAGGGAGAGAGAATATGCCCACTAGGGAGAGAGAATATGCCCACTAGGGAGAGAGAATATGCCTACTAGGGAGAGAGAATATGACCAATAGGGAGAGAGAACATGACCACCAGGGAGAGAGAATATGACCACCAGGGAGAGAGAATATGACCACCAGGGAGAGAGAATATAACCACCAGGGAGAGAGAATGACCACCAGGGAGAGAGATATGACCACCAGGGAGAGAGAATATGACCACCAGGGAGAGAGAATATGACCACCAGGGAGAGAGAATATGCCCACCATGGAGAGAGAATATGACCACCTGAGAGAGAGAATATGACATCCAAGGGCAAATAATATTACCACAAGGGACTAACAATTTGACCACAAGGGACAAACAATATGACCATCAGGGACAGACAGTATGACCACCAGGGACAAACAATATGACAACTAGAGACAAACACTATGACCACCAGGGAGAGAGAATATGCCCACTAGGGGCAAACAATATGACCACCTGAGAGAGAGAATATGACCACCAGGGGCAAACAATATGACCACCTGGGAGAGAGAATATGACCACTAGGGAGAGAGAATATGACCACCAGGGAGAAAGAATATGACCACCAGTGGCAAATAATATGACCGTCAGGACAAAAAGTATGTCCATTATGGAGAAATAAATCTGGTCACTGGAGAGGAAGAAATTGAGCTATATCTCCTTCGTGATAGATTGTAGGATGTCCATCTCCGCATAAGTAGCCTATACCGAGGACCTCACTTGTGCTCTTGCGACAATGGAACAAACTTTAAACGAAATACGAGGTTCCAAACTTGTAATCTCACCTCAGTCAGAATTTGAGATTTTATAGACACACACACACACACACCCACACACACACACACACACACACACACACACACACACACAGATATTCAGCTATTTTTGTTGCCCAGAAAATAAAAGCAAGGTGGTCTGACATTGATTACCTGTTGCATCTACTTCAAATGTCCTTTTCAACAACATCTGAGTTTCATGAAACTTCAAGTGTTGCCGAACCATAGCTGATCAAGACCATGTCCCACCTCGCCGTTGGTACTTCGATTAACAAGCCTAGCCTGGCTAAAGGGGCAGGGATCACCATAGTCCCCTGGGCAGAGATCACCATAGTCCCCTGGGCAGAGATCACCATAGTCCCCTGGGCAGAGATCACCATAGTCCCCTGGGCAGAGATCACCATAGTCCCCTGGGCAGAGATCACCATAGTCCCCGAGGCAGAGATCACCATAGTCCCCTGGGCAGAGATCACCATAGTCCCCGAGGCAGAGATCACCATAGTCCCTGTGAGTTAGTCTGCTGACCAAGCTCTGCACATCCTCTGCTGTTTACCTCCAGTCAGGAGCTGAAATAAATGGCTGCCATGACCCGTCCCCAGGCTGACAGGCTGTTGTGCCTCAATGTCTTCACCGCATCGCCTGTAAAGAACATAAGCTCGCAGTTCCATGGAAGAAGAAGAAGAAGAAGAATAAGAAGAAGAAGAAGAATAAGAAGAAGAAGAAGAAGAATGATACCCTTGCTTGGTTGCAATGATTTCTCATGGTTTTTATTTTCTTCCTAAGGTACCCTCTCTGAAATCAGTGACCTAATTATGAATCTGTCTGTGATGTTAATATTTAAGTAAAAAAAAAAAATAGTACCAGTACTTCAAATACTGAGAACACCAGCAGTCCAAGGAGTAATATAATTACAAATTTTTAACAAAATTACGCCTTAATGCGTCTGTTTGCCTGGTCATTGTATCTGGTTATAATCTCGGGCTAGGCCTACTGTTAGAGACACTGCCATGCTCACTTAGAGTAAAACTGGGGGGTGTTTAACTACCGGCGTAATTAACGGTTCTAAAAATATTATTTATAGGTGTCCCTTTTTTTTCCCCCTCTCCTGGAACTACAAATCTGAGGTCTTTTTTTTGTTTTTTGTTGCTGATGTCATGTGTAGATCTTGAAGCTCAGACATGGAGTCGGATAAGGAGTGGTTAACTGTGGTTTGCTCAAATACAATGAATGATTACAGGAACCAAGACTCCTCGGGTAAATTTCATCACCACGAGAATCACATCACCACGAGAATCACATCACCATGAGAATCACATCACGACCTACCCAGTTTGCCAGACTCCAGGAGCTCAGCTATTTCCTGGAACTTCACTCCTCTCCAAAATACCTCGTAGGTCATTACGACCTTGCCGTGAATTTAAAACTGTCTTCTGTCATCTTGTATAGTCAGAAGAAGATGTCACAAAAAGGTACCTTATGTGCTATCAAATAACAAAAGAAAAAAATGTCATACACTCTAAGCAGCCGAAATATACTGGCCATAGTAACAGACATAATTGTACATTCTAGATCTTATTAGATGGAACGATGGAAGGGAAACAAAGGAGCCAGAGCCAGAACTACTTAAAGATGTAAGTGGAAAGATAACGCACGAGAGTGGAGATGTAGGTGGAAATATAACGCCTGAAAGTGGAGATGTAGGTGGAAAGATAACGCACGAGAGTGGAGATGTAGGTGGAAAGATAACGCACGAGAATGGAGATGTAGGTGGAAAGATAACGCACGAGAATGGAGATGTAGGTGGAAAGATAACGCACGAGAGTGGAGATGTAGGTGGAAAGATAACGCACGAAAGTGGAGATGTAGGTGGAAAGATAACGCACGAGAATGGAGATGTAGGTGGAAAGATAACGCACGAGAGTGGAGATGTAGGTGGAAAGATAACGCACGAGAATGGAGATGTAGGTGGAAAGATAACGCACGAGAATGGAGATGTAGGTGGTAAGATAACGCACAAGAGTGGACATGATACAACCTGGACTGACTGCACCATCAAGGCGAGGGAGAGAAGATGTTGGGGACTCATTACCACCAACCGTCGTACTGAAGACGCCACATGATGATGATGATAAAAATAAGCACCCCAAAGGTGCAGAAAAGAAATCCGTGGTCCGGATAAGTGAAGCTAGAATGATCAAGACCCTGTCCAGCCTGTGCTCTGCGCTCATGGTAAATGAATGCTGTGTGTTACCATAAACGCGTGGTAGACATATTCTTAAGGAGTGGAGCTCGCTCAGCAATCAGCTACAAAAGTAAGGAATCATCCTTCTTTAAAATATGACATACTTATTTACGTTTTCGTAACTTCTTTTTTAACAACAAAAGCAAACATGACAAGAACAATAACAACAAAAACAAACATGACACGGAGAATAACAACAAAAACAAACATGACACGGACAATAACAACAAAAACAAACATGACAAGAACAATAACAACAAAAACAAACATGTTTACCTCCAGTCAGGAGCTGAAATAAATGGCTGCCATGACCCGTCCCCAGGCTGACAGGCTGTTGTGCCTCAATGTCTTCACCGCATCGCCTGTAAAGAACATAAGCTCGCAGTTCCATGGAAGAAGAAGAAGAAGAAGAATAAGAAGAAGAAGAAGAATAAGAAGAAGAAGAAGAAGAAGAATGATACCCTTGCTTGGTTGCAATGATTTCTCATGGTTTTTATTTTCTTCCTAAGGTACCCTCTCTGAAATCAGTGACCTAATTATGAATCTGTCTGTGATGTTAATATTTAAGTAAAAAAAAAAAAATAGTACCAGTACTTCAAATACTGAGAACACCAGCAGTCCAAGGAGTAATATAATTACAAATTTTTAACAAAATTACGCCTTAATGCGTCTGTTTGCCTGGTCATTGTATCTGGTTATAATCTCGGGCTAGGCCTACTGTTAGAGACACTGCCATGGTCACTTAGAGTAAAACTGGGGGGTGTTTAACTACCGGCGTAATTAACGGTTCTAAAAATATATTTATAGGTGTCCCTTTTTTTTCCCCCTCTCCTGGAACTACAAATCTGAGGTCTTTTTTTTTTTTTTGTTGCTGATGTCATGTGTAGATCTTGAAGCTCAGACATGGAGTCGGATAAGGAGTGGTTAACTGTGGTTTGCTCAAATACAATGAATGATTACAGGAACCAAGACTCCTCGGGTAAATTTCATCACCACGAGAATCACATCACCACGAGAATCACATCACCATGAGAATCACATCACGACCTACCCAGTTTGCCAGACTCCAGGAGCTCAGCTATTTCCTGGAACTTCACTCCTCTCCAAAATACCTCGTAGGTCATTACGACCTTGCCGTGAATTTAAAACTGTCTTCTGTCATCTTGTATAGTCAGAAGAAGATGTCACAAAAAGGTACCCTATGTGCTATCAAATAACAAAAGAAAAAAATGTCATACACTCTAAGCAGCCGAAATATACTGGCCATAGTAACAGACATAATTGTACATTCTAGATCTTATTAGATGGAACGATGGAAGGGAAACAAAGGAGCCAGAGCCAGAACTACTTAAAGATGTAAGTGGAAAGATAACTCACGAGAGTGGAGATGTAGGTGGAAAGATAACGCACAAGAGTGGACATGATACGACCTGGACTGACTGCACCATCAAGGCGAGGGAGAGAAGATGTTGGGGACTCATTACCACCAACCGTCGTACTGAAGACGCCACATGATGATGATGATAAAAATAAGCACCCCAAAGGTGCAGAAAAGAAATCCGTGGTCCGGATAAGTGAAGCTAGAATGATCAAGACCCTGTCCAGCCTGTACTCTGCGCTCATGGTAAATGAATGCTGTGTGTTACCATAAACGCGTGGTAGACATATTCTTAAGGAGTGGAGCTCGCTCAGCAATCAGCTACAAAAGTAAGGAATCATCCTTCTTTAAAATATGACATACTTATTTACGTTTTCGTAACTTCTTTTTTAACAACAAAAGCAAACATAACAAGAACAATAACAACAAAAACAAACATGACAAGAACAATAACAACAAAAACAAACATGACACGGAGAATAACAACAAAAAACAAACATGACACGGACAATAACAACAAAAACAAACATGACAAGAACAATAACAACAAAAACAAACATGACACGGACAAGAACAACAAAAACAAACATGACACGGACAATAACAACAAAAACAAACATGACAAGAACAATAACAACAAAAACAAACATGACACGGACAATAACAACAAAAAACAAACATGACAAGAACAATAACAACAAAAACAAACTTGAAAAGAACAATAACAACAAAAACAAACATGACAAGAACAATAACAACAAAAACAAACATGACACGGACAATAACAACATAGAACAATAACTGAACTAGCAATGCCAACAAAAAAAAAGAAGAATAAGAAACATTTTTTCAAACCAGCGACAATAACAACAGTTATCATAGAAACAAAACCAATAGCAATAATAAAAACAACAGGAATAACAAAATAACAGCAAGAACAAGAAAAGCTGCCTGGCACGGAAGGTACCATGATCAACAAGGTGGTTCTTCCGTCCAGGTTCAGATTTTCATCTAAAAACCCTCACCACCGCCCGCTGGTACAATTATCTAGCAGCACCATGTGGTGTTTTAAAATAATAATAATAATAATAATAATAATAAATACAAGAACAAAACTGTTAATGAGCATACATTTACTCACACTTGATGGAACTATCCGGTTGTAAGGATTGCCAGGTTGACAAAAGCAGACAAATAAAAATTGATTTATAAAATTTCTCACAGAGAGAGAGAGAGAGAGAGAGAGAGAGAGAGGGAGGGAGGGAGAAAGAGAGCATTACTAGCAATGGAAACTGACGTAGAATGATACCCTTGCTTGGTTGCAATGATTTCTCATGGTTTTTATTTTCTTCCTAAGGTACCCTCTCTGAAATCAGTGACCTAATTATGAATCTGTCTGTGATGTTAATATTTAAGTAAAAAAAAAAAATAGTACCAGTACTTCAAATACTGAGAACACCAGCAGTCCAAGGAGTAATATAATTACAAATTTTTAACAAAATTACGCCTTAATGCGTCTGTTTGCCTGGTCATTGTATCTGGTTATAATCTCGGGCTAGGCCTACTGTTAGAGACACTGCCATGGTCACTTAGAGTAAAACTGGGGGGTGTTTAACTACCGGCGTAATTAACGGTTCTAAAAATATATTTATAGGTGTCCCTTTTTTTTCCCCCTCTCCTGGAACTACAAATCTGAGGTCTTTTTTTTTTTTTTGTTGCTGATGTCATGTGTAGATCTTGAAGCTCAGACATGGAGTCGGATAAGGAGTGGTTAACTGTGGTTTGCTCAAATACAATGAATGATTACAGGAACCAAGACTCCTCGGGTAAATTTCATCACCACGAGAATCACATCACCACGAGAATCACATCACCATGAGAATCACATCACGACCTACCCAGTTTGCCAGACTCCAGGAGCTCAGCTATTTCCTGGAACTTCACTCCTCTCCAAAATACCTCGTAGGTCATTACGACCTTGCCGTGAATTTAAAACTGTCTTCTGTCATCTTGTATAGTCAGAAGAAGATGTCACAAAAAGGTACCCTATGTGCTATCAAATAACAAAAGAAAAAAATGTCATACACTCTAAGCAGCCGAAATATACTGGCCATAGTAACAGACATAATTGTACATTCTAGATCTTATTAGATGGAACGATGGAAGGGAAACAAAGGAGCCAGAGCCAGAACTACTTAAAGATGTAAGTGGAAAGATAACTCACGAGAGTGGAGATGTAGGTGGAAAGATAACGCACAAGAGTGGACATGATACGACCTGGACTGACTGCACCATCAAGGCGAGGGAGAGAAGATGTTGGGGACTCATTACCACCAACCGTCGTACTGAAGACGCCACATGATGATGATGATAAAAATAAGCACCCCAAAGGTGCAGAAAAGAAATCCGTGGTCCGGATAAGTGAAGCTAGAATGATCAAGACCCTGTCCAGCCTGTACTCTGCGCTCATGGTAAATGAATGCTGTGTGTTACCATAAACGCGTGGTAGACATATTCTTAAGGAGTGGAGCTCGCTCAGCAATCAGCTACAAAAGTAAGGAATCATCCTTCTTTAAAATATGACATACTTATTTACGTTTTCGTAACTTCTTTTTTAACAACAAAAGCAAACATAACAAGAACAATAACAACAAAAACAAACATGACAAGAACAATAACAACAAAAACAAACATGACACGGAGAATAACAACAAAAACAAACATGACACGGACAATAACAACAAAAACAACATGACAAGAACAATAACAACAAAAACAAACATGACACGGACAATAACAACAAAAACAAACATGACACGGACAATAACAACAAAAACAAACATGACAAGAACAATAACAACAAAAACAAACATGACACGGACAATAACAACAAAAACAAACATGACAAGAACAATAACAACAAAAACAAACTTGAAAAGAACAATAACAACAAAAACAAACATGACAAGAACAATAACAACAAAAACAAACATGACACGGACAATAACAACATAGAACAATAACTGAACTAGCAATGCCAACAAAAAAAAAGAAGAATAAGAAACATTTTTTCAAACCAGCGACAATAACAACAGTTATCATAGAAACAAAACCAATAGCAATAATAAAAACAGCAGTAATAACAAAATAACAGCAAGAACAAGAAAAGCTGCCTGGCACGGAAGGTACCATGATCAACAAGGTGGTTCTTCCGTCCAGGTTCAGATTTTCATCTAAAAACCCTCACCACCGCCCGCTGGTACAATTATCTAGCAGCACCATGTGGTGTTTTAAAATAATAATAATA
The DNA here is from genome assembly GCA_009760885.1 of Achatina immaculata. NCBI lineage: Eukaryota > Metazoa > Mollusca > Gastropoda > Stylommatophora > Achatinidae > Lissachatina > Lissachatina immaculata. The sequence continues at coordinate 26,661,376 of CM019721.1, read as the reverse complement.
ATAATAAATACAAGAACAAAACTGTTAATGAGCATACATTTACTCACACTTGATGGAACTATCCGGTTGTAAGGATTGCCAGGTTGACAAAAGCAGACAAATAAAAATTGATTTATAAAATTGCTCACAGAGAGAGAGAGAGAGAGAGAGAGAGAGAGAGGGAGGGAGGGAGAAAGAGAGCATTACTAGCAATGGAAACTGACGTAGTATGAACACTGGCTTTAAACATGATGAATCTTGTCGAAACACAGAAACTAACAGACAGATCTCTGAATCCCTGGAAACATTTCTGAAAAAGAAAACAGAAAACAAATAATGAAAGAAAAGAAGCAAAAACAAAGGCTAGCAACTAAAGAAAACGTCACTGTGTAATTCACGCCTGGGACCCACAATATTTAAGCTTGAGAACCCCTGAAGAGAATATTTACAGCTGATTTCTTTTTTAAAAAAAAAGATATAGTTGCTTACTGAGGAGTTGCAAAATCCCATTTTATACTTTTTCTAATCCCGTCAAATCCGTTGGTGAATCCTCTACATTAGAGTGGAGAACTATACAATGTTACACCCATATTGTTAATATTACACACTGAAAATATATAGTTTGATTTGTTAGATTTTCTAGTACGTCATACAAACGAGCTATATATTATATACACTTTTACAATACCTCCTTTGAAATTTCCCATGGACTGAAAAGGAAAAAAACACTGCAATTAGTGCATTTTATCAGCAGTAGAACTTGTTAGTGATGTTTTGCTGATATCAGAAAAAAAGAAAGAAAAAAGCTTATGAAGACTTTCATTTACGAATGAAACCTTGTCTGTATACGGCCATATTGTTTCTCTATAACAGCAGGTGTGTTACATTACTTACTAAATTCTCAAAAGATGGGTTAATCTATCTATCTATCTATCTATCTATCTATCTATCTATCTATCTATCTATCTATCTATCTATCTATCTATCTATCTATCTATCTATCTATCTGTTTTCTCTGTCTTATCTATCTGTCTTGCCAGTCTGTCTCCTTGCCTTGTCCATCTTGTCTGTCTGTCTTGCCAGTCTGTCTGCTTTGTCTGTCTCTTTGTCCAGCCTGTCTGACTCGTCTGTCTGTCCAATCTCTCTGCCTTATCTTTCTGTTTTTTCGTATCTGTCTGTCTCTGTACTATCACGGCATATTTTAGTTACCTGGTCTGTGTTTATATCTATAAACAAAAACAAAAATACGACATCATCATCAGGTGCCAGGTAAGTAGGCTTTGGCGGTGATGTTTTTCCACAGATCTCGTTCCTTGATTCTTTTCCATCAAGTCAGCTGGTGATTGTCATGTTGTTGGGTCGCGCTGGACTATCCATGATGTATTTTTCTTCCCTTTGTCTTCGCTGTATCTCTTCCCATTTAACTTCCCTGTTGCTATGGTGTTTTCAAGCCATCCCCTTCCCTCTGCTGTCCAATGAATCATGACTGTCACATATGTACAAATGTGTAAACTTGTCTCAATCAGTTTATAAACCACACTTCCCATTTACAGCCGACATCAATCAATATCTACATCACCAAAACTTCAAAAGTCTAAACAAAACTGCGAAAAGAAATGAAACAAAGCAAAGTTCTTTGTTAAACAACAGAGAGGCTACGTCTTGCTTTGTGCTCCGGCGAAATCATTTGAGCTTCTTGTACCTCTCTGGTATCATAACTCTTTTGTCTTTTATAAATAGGAAACAACGACGCTTTCGTACGGTAAAGTAAGAGAACACAGTTTTGTAGGATTAGACCTAGAGAAAAAATAGTAGACAAAGCACTTTAATGAGTGTGACAGAAAGAAAAATCACAAGAGAATTACCTGGGATTCGAACCACGGACTCCGGTAGGACGAGCAACCGTCTAGCCACCAGAGAACAGCGTACTAACGAACTGCGCTATCTCGCACTTCCCAAATGATAGCGCCTTTGTCACTCTCTCTGTCTATCTGTGTCTCTCTCTCTCTGTCTCTCAGAATCTCGCATCTCTCAAATGATAGCGTCTCTCTCTCTCTCTCTGTCTCTCACAATAGAAACAAAACCAATAGCAATAATAAAAACAGCAGTAATAACAAAATAACAGCAAGAACAAGAAAAGCTGCCTGGCACGGAAGGTACCATGATCAACAAGGTGGTTCTTCCGTCCAGGTTCAGATTTTCATCTAAAAACCCTCACCACCGCCCGCTGGTACAATTATCTAGCAGCACCATGTGGTGTTTTAAAATAATAATAATAATAATAATAATAATAAATACAAGAACAAAACTGTTAATGAGCATACATTTACTCACACTTGATGGAACTATCCGGTTGTAAGGATTGCCAGGTTGACAAAAGCAGACAAATAAAAATTGATTTATAAAATTGCTCACAGAGAGAGAGAGAGAGAGAGAGAGAGAGAGAGGGAGGGAGGGAGAAAGAGAGCATTACTAGCAATGGAAACTGACGTAGTATGAACACTGGCTTTAAACATGATGAATCTTGTCGAAACACAGAAACTAACAGACAGATCTCTGAATCCCTGGAAACATTTCTGAAAAAGAAAACAGAAAACAAATAATGAAAGAAAAGAAGCAAAAACAAAGGCTAGCAACTAAAGAAAACGTCACTGTGTAATTCACGCCTGGGACCCACAATATTTAAGCTTGAGAACCCCTGAAGAGAATATTTACAGCTGATTTCTTTTTTAAAAAAAAAGATATAGTTGCTTACTGAGGAGTTGCAAAATCCCATTTTTCTAATCCCGTCAAATCCGTTGGTGAATCCTCTACATTAGAGTGGAGAACTATACAATGTTACACCCATATTGTTAATATTACACACTGAAAATATATAGTTTGATTTGTTAGATTTTCTAGTACGTCATACAAACGAGCTATATATTATATACACTTTTACAATACCTCCTTTGAAATTTCCCATGGACTGAAAAGGAAAAAAACACTGCAATTAGTGCATTTTATCAGCAGTAGAACTTGTTAGTGATGTTTTGCTGATATCAGAAAAAAAGAAAGAAAAAAGCTTATGAAGACTTTCATTTACGAATGAAACCTTGTCTGTATACGGCCATATTGTTTCTCTATAACAGCAGGTGTGTTACATTACTTACTAAATTCTCAAAAGATGGGTTAATCTATCTATCTATCTATCTATCTATCTATCTATCTATCTATCTATCTATCTATCTATCTATCTATCTATCTATCTATCTATCTATCTATCTATCTATCTGTTTTCTCTGTCTTATCTATCTGTCTTGCCAGTCTGTCTCCTTGCCTTGTCCATCTTGTCTGTCTGTCTTGCCAGTCTGTCTGCTTTGTCTGTCTCTTTGTCCAGCCTGTCTGACTCGTCTGTCTGTCCAATCTCTCTGCCTTATCTTTCTGTTTTTTCGCTCTCTCTCTCTCTCTCTCTCTGTCTCTCACAATCTCGCATCTCCCAAATGATAGCGTCTATCTCTCTCTCTCTGTCTCTCACAATCTCTCATCTCCCAAATGATAGCGTCTCTCTCTCTCTCTGTCTCTCACAATCTCGCATCGCCCAAATGATAGCGTCTCTCTCTCTCTCTCTCTCTCTGTCTCTCACAATCTCGCATCTCCCAAATGATAGCGTCTCTCTCTCTCTGTCTCTCACAATCTCGCATCTCCCAAATGATAGCGTCTCTCTCTCTCTCTGTCTCTCACAATCTCGCATCTCCCAAATGATAGCGTCTCTCTCTCTCTGTCTCTCACAATCTCGCATCTCCCAAATGATAGCGTCTCTCTCTCTCTCTCTCTGTCTCTCACAATCTCGCATCTCCCAAATGATAGCGTCTCTCTCTCTCTCTCTGTCTCTCACAATCTTGCATCTCCCAAATGATAGCGTCTCTCTCTCTCTCTCTCTGTCTCTCACAATCTTGCATCTCCCAAATGATAGCGTCTCTCTCTCTCTCTGTCTCTCAGAATCTCGCATCTCTCAAATGATAGCGTCTCTCTCTCTCTGTCTCTCTCTCTGTCTCTCTCTCTCTCTCTGTCTCTCAGAATCTCGCATCTCTCAAATGATAGCGTCTCTCTCTCTCTCTCTGTCTCTCACAATCTTGCATCTCTCAAATGATAGCGTCTCTCTCTCTCTCTCTCTCTCTCTCTGTCTCTCACAATCTCGCATCTCCCAAATGATAGCGTCTCTCTCTCTCTCTCTGTCTCTCACAATCTCGCATCTCCCAAATGATAGCGTCTCTCTCTCTCTGTCTCTCACAATCTCGCATCTCCCAAATGATAGCACAGATCGTCGGTACACTGTTCGTTGGTACGCTGTTCTCTCGTGGCTAGACGGCTGCTCGTCCTACCGGAGTCCGTGGTTCGAATCCCAGGTAATTCTCTTGTGATTTTTCTCTCTCTCTCACGTCTCACTAAAGTGCTTTGTCTATGATTTTTTCGAGGTCTACTCCTACAAAACTGTGCTCTCTTACTTTTCTCTTCTAGGACGGTTTTCAAACAGGCAGATGTGTTCCCAGATCTGACAAGACAAAAGATGTGGAGAAAGAACACTGATTAGGTTGCACTAAGGTCCGCTGTACGGTCCGCTGACCGGCCCCTGGTGTTCTACCTGGAAGTTTCAAGTGTTCTGGTTTACGAGTAGTTCTTGGTATTTTATCTGGTCAGTGGTCTACTGTTCTTTATTTCATTAATCATGTCTCTCTCTCTCTCTATCTCTGTCTGTCTCTCTATGTCACTCTGTCTCTCACTGTCTATCTGTCTCTCTGTCTCCACTCTGTCTCCTTGTGTCTCCCTCTGTATCTCTCTGTCTCCTCTCTGTCTCCCTGTTTCTCACTGTATTTCTCTGTCTCTCTCTCTGACTCTGTCTCTTTCTCTCTCTTTATCTGTCTCTTTTACCTTTATCTGTATCTCCCTTTATCTATTATCTCTCTTATCTCTCTATATCTCTCTGTCTCTCTCTTTATCTCTTTGTCCCTTTCTTTCTCTCTCTGTGTCTCTCCCTTTATTTATCTATCTCTCTTTATCTCTCTTTGTCTCTCTTTATCTACATCTGTCTCTCTCTCTTTGTCTCTCTTTATCTCTCTTTATCTCTCTCTCTTTCTCTCCTGACAACTGTGGCGTGATTTCTTGATCCTTGGTTCCTTCTATTTTTATCTTATCTTATCTTATATCCTTCTCGTGCCGTTAGACGTCACATAGGGCTCGCAAAGTAGTTCGCCAATTTTTATACGTTGTGTTTATTCCCTGTCTCCTTAACTATGAGAGTATGCATTTGTTCGTTCTTGTCTTTGTCTGTGTTTGAATGTGCGCGCTAACCTGACACCGATGTAAAGGTAGATGAGCGAGTATCCTGGCTTTCATGAGGATTATCCTGGAGAAGGGAACTCTGGGAGCCCCGCATGGGTAAACCAGAATTAAGACGCTGTCCGTTTGGGCAGTCAGCGACCATATCTAACATGCCGGCGCCTTAGTTGGCCAATAGCTGACCAAGACCCTGTCCCACCTTTCGGTTCCTACCCCGGGTAATAGGCCTAGCCTGGCTAAGGGATCACCATATTCCCCATGACGGTGGAGTCTGCTGTTTTTATCTGTACTCAGGGAAGTTTAAAAATAGCTGCCATAACCAGCTCCAAAGCCGACACAGTGATGTGCCAAAAGAACTCTCACACCACCGGCTCAAAGAACAGCAGCTCGCATTATAAGAAGAAGAAGAAGAAGAAGAAGAAAGACAACAACAACAACAGCAACAACAAAAACAGCAACAACAGCAGCAGAGGCAGCAATCGCAACACCAACAACAACAGCCACAACAATAACATTAGCAACAGCAACAACAGCAACAACAACAGCAACAGCAACCAACAAAAATAACAGCAACAGCAACCAACAAAAACAACAGCAACAGCAACAACACTAGCAACAACAGCAACAACAACAGCAACAACAACAACAGCAGTAACGGCGCAGCAACAACATCAGCAACAACAACAACAGCAACAACAGCAACAGCAACAACAACAGCAACAACAGCAACAGCAACAACAACAGCAACAGCAACAACAACAACACCAGCAACAACATCAGCAACAACAACAGCAGCAGGAACAACAATAGCAGCAGCAAGAACGGGAGAGAGGAACTCAGATTCTGTCCGGCCACGAGAGAATAAAGCAACAGACACTCGGAATGAGGAAACCTATTCAGCAGAGTAACGGCCTGTTTCTATTATCACCATATAGAGGATGTTCTAGTATCACCATATAGAGGATGTTCTAGTATCACCATATAGAGGATGTTCTAGTATCACCATATAGAGGATGTTCTAGTATCACCATATAGAGGATGTTCTAGTATCACCATATAGAGGATGTTCTAGTATCACCATATAGCGTCTCTCTCTCTCTCTCTGTCTCTCACAATCTTGCATCTCCCAAATGATAGCGTCTCTCTCTCTCTCTCTCTGTCTCTCACAATCTTGCATCTCCCAAATGATAGCGTCTCTCTCTCTCTCTGTCTCTCAGAATCTCGCATCTCTCAAATGATAGCGTCTCTCTCTCTCTGTCTCTCTCTCTGTCTCTCTCTCTCTCTGTCTCTCAGAATCTCGCATCTCTCAAATGATAGCGTCTCTCTCTCTCTCTCTCTGTCTCTCACAATCTTGCATCTCTCAAATGATAGCGTCTCTCTCTCTCTCTGTCTCTCTCTCTCTCTGTCTCTCACAATCTCGCATCTCCCAAATGATAGCGTCTCTCTCTCTCTCTCTGTCTCTCACAATCTCGCATCTCCCAAATGATAGCGTCTCTCTCTCTCTGTCTCTCACAATCTCGCATCTCCCAAATGATAGCACAGATCGTCGGTACACTGTTCGTTGGTACGCTGTTCTCTCGTGGCTAGACGGCTGCTCGTCCTACCGGAGTCCGTGGTTCGAATCCCAGGTAATTCTCTTGTGATTTTTCTCTCTCTCTCACGTCTCACTAAAGTGCTTTGTCTATGATTTTTTCGAGGTCTACTCCTACAAAACTGTGCTCTCTTACTTTTCTCTTCTAGGACGGTTTTCAAACAGGCAGATGTGTTCCCAGATCTGACAAGACAAAAGATGTGGAGAAAGAACACTGATTAGGTTGCACTAAGGTCCGCTGTACGGTCCGCTGACCGGCCCCTGGTGTTCTACCTGGAAGTTTCAAGTGTTCTGGTTTACGAGTAGTTCTTGGTATTTTATCTGGTCAGTGGTCTACTGTTCTTTATTTCATTAATCATGTCTCTCTCTCTCTCTATCTCTGTCTGTCTCTCTATGTCACTCTGTCTCTCACTGTCTATCTGTCTCTCTGTCTCCACTCTGTCTCCTTGTGTCTCCCTCTGTATCTCTCTGTCTCCTCTCTGTCTCCCTGTTTCTCACTGTATTTCTCTGTCTCTCTCTCTGACTCTGTCTCTTTCTCTCTCTTTATCTGTCTCTTTTACCTTTATCTGTATCTCCCTTTATCTATTATCTCTCTTTATCTCTCTATATCTCTCTGTCTCTCTCTTTATCTCTTTGTCCCTTTCTTTCTCTCTCTGTGTCTCTCCCTTTATTTATCTATCTCTCTTTATCTCTCTTTGTCTCTCTTTATCTACATCTGTCTCTCTCTCTTTGTCTCTCTTTATCTCTCTTTATCTCTCTCTCTTTCTCTCCTGACAACTGTGGCGTGATTTCTTGATCCTTGGTTCCTTCTATTTTTATCTTATCTTATCTTATATCCTTCTCGTGCCGTTAGACGTCACATAGGGCTCGCAAAGTAGTTCGCCAATTTTTATACGTTGTGTTTATTCCCTGTCTCCTTAACTATGAGAGTATGCATTTGTTCGTTCTTGTCTTTGTCTGTGTTTGAATGTGCGCGCTAACCTGACACCGATGTAAAGGTAGATGAGCGAGTATCCTGGCTTTCATGAGGATTATCCTGGAGAAGGGAACTCTGGGAGCCCCGCATGGGTAAACCAGAATTAAGACGCTGTCCGTTTGGGCAGTCAGCGACCATATCTAACATGCCGGCGCCTTAGTTGGCCAATAGCTGACCAAGACCCTGTCCCACCTTTCGGTTCCTACCCCGGGTAATAGGCCTAGCCTGGCTAAGGGATCACCATATTCCCCATGACGGTGGAGTCTGCTGTTTTTATCTGTACTCAGGGAAGTTTAAAAATAGCTGCCATAACCAGCTCCAAAGCCGACACAGTGATGTGCCAAAAGAACTCTCACACCATCGGCTCAAAGAACAGCAGCTCGCGTTATAAGAAGAAGAAGAAGAAGAAGAAAGACAACAACAACAACAGCAACAACAAAAACAGCAGCAACAGCAGCAGAGGCAGCAACCGCAACACCAACAACAACAGCCACAACAATAACATTAGCAACAGCAACAACAGCAACAGCAACCAACAAAAATAACAGCAACAGCAACCAACAAAAACAACAGCAACAGCAACAACACTAGCAACAACAGCAATAACAACTGCAACATCAACAACAGCAGTAACGGCGCAGCAACAACATCAGCAACAACAACAGCAGTAACGGCAGCAGCAATAACACCAGAAACAACAGCAGCATCAACAACAACAGCAGCAGCAACAACAACAACACCAGCAACAACATCAGCAACAACAACAGCAGCAGGAACAACAATAGCAGCAGCAAGAACGGGAGAGAGGAACTCAGATTCTGTCCGGCCACGAGAGAATAAAGCAACTGTGATTTTTCTCTCTCTCTCACGTCTCACTAAAGTGCTTTGTCTACGATTTTTTCGAGGTCTACTCCTACAAAACTGTGCTCTCTTACTTTTCTCTTCTAGGACGGTTTTCAAACAGGCAGATGTGTTCCCAGATCTGACAAGACAAAAGATGTGGAGAAAGAACACTGATTAGGTTGCACTAAGGTCCGCTGTACGGTCCGCTGACCGGCCCCTGGTGTTCTACCTCGAAGTTTCAAGTGTTCTGGTTTACGAGTAGTTCTTGGTGTTTTATCTGGTCACTGGTCTACTGTTCTTTATTTCATTAATCATGTCTCTCTCTCTCTCTATCTCTGTCTGTCTCTCTATGTCACTCTGTCTCTCACTGTCTATCTGTCTCTCTGTCTCCACTCTGTCTCCTTGTGTCTCCCTCTGTATCTCTCTGTCTCCTCTCTGTCTCCCTGTTTCTCACTGTATTTCTCTGTCTCTCTCTCTGACTCTGTCTCTTTCTCTCTCTTTATCTGTCTCTTTACCTTTATCTGTATCTCCCTTTATCTATTATCTCTCTTATCTCTCTATATCTCTCTGTCTCTCTCTTTATCTCTTTGTCCCTTTCTTTCTCTCTCTGTGTCTCTCCCTTTATTTATCTATCTCTCTTTATCTCTCTTTGTCTCTCTTTATCTACATCTGTCTCTCTCTCTTTGTCTCTCTTTATCTCTCTTTATCTCTCTCTCTTTCTCTCCTGACAACTGTGGCGTGATTTCTTGATCCTTGGTTCCTTCTATTTTTATCTTATCTTATCTTATATCCTTCTCGTGCCGTTAGACGTCACATAGGGCTCGCAAAGTAGTTCGCCAATTTTTATACGTTGTGTTTATTCCCTGTCTCCTTAACTATGAGAGTATGCATTTGTTCGTTCTTGTCTTTGTCTGTGTTTGAATGTGCGCGCTAACCTGACACCGATGTAAAGGTAGATGAGCGAGTATCCTGGCTTTCATGAGGATTATCCTGGAGAAGGGAACTCTGGGAGCCCCGCATGGGTAAACCAGAATTAAGACGCTGTCCGTTTGGGCAGTCAGCGACCATATCTAACATGCCGGCGCCTTAGTTGGCCAATAGCTGACCAAGACCCTGTCCCACCTTTCGGTTCCTACCCCGGGTAATAGGCCTAGCCTGGCTAAGGGATCACCATATTCCCCATGACGGTGGAGTCTGCTGTTTTTATCTGTACTCAGGGAAGTTTAAAAATAGCTGCCATAACCAGCTCCAAAGCCGACACAGTGATGTGCCAAAAGAACTCTCACACCATCGGCTCAAAGAACAGCAGCTCGCGTTATAAGAAGAAGAAGAAGAAGAAGAAAGACAACAACAACAACAGCAACAACAAAAACAGCAGCAACAGCAGCAGAGGCAGCAACCGCAACACCAACAACAACAGCCACAACAATAACATTAGCAACAGCAACAACAGCAACAGCAACCAACAAAAATAACAGCAACAGCAACCAACAAAAACAACAGCAACAGCAACAACACTAGCAACAACAGCAATAACAACTGCAACATCAACAACAGCAGTAACGGCGCAGCAACAACATCAGCAACAACAACAGCAGTAACGGCAGCAGCAATAACACCAGAAACAACAGCAGCATCAACAACAACAGCAGCAGCAACAACAACAACACCAGCAACAACATCAGCAACAACAACAGCAGCAGGAACAACAATAGCAGCAGCAAGAACGGGAGAGAGGAACTCAGATTCTGTCCGGCCACGAGAGAATAAAGCAACAGACACTCGGAATGAGGAAACCTATTCAGCAGAGTAACGGCCTGTTTCTATTATCACCATATAGAGGATGTTCTAGTATCACCATATAGAGGATGTTCTAGTATCACCATATAGAGGATGTTCTAGTACCAACATGTAGAGGAGGGTCTAGTAACACCATATAGAGGAGGCTCTATTATCATCATATAGAGGAGGTTCTAGTACCACCATATAGAGGTTCTAATACTAACATGTAGAGGAGGTTCTAGTACCAACATACAGAGGATGTTCTATTATCACACCATCGGAGGTAGTGCTACTAGCTCTAAAGTGTAGAGACTACTAGCCCTGAAGTGCAAAACTAGCCCTGAAGTGCAGACTACTAGCCTTGAAGTGTAGACTACTAGTTCAGAAGTGTGGAATACTAGCTATTAAGTGTAGACTACTAGCACTGAAGTGCAGACTATTAGCTCTGAAGTGTAGACTACTAGCTCTGAAGTGTAAATTACTAGCTTTGAAATGTAGACTACTAGCTTTGAAATTTAGATCACAAGTACCAAAGTGTAGAATACTAGCTCTGAAGTGTAGACAACTAGCATTAATGTTTAGACTACTATTACTGACGTATAGATTACTCATACTCAAATGTAGACTACTAGTACCGAAGTGTAGACTACTAGCCCTGAAGTGTAGACTACTAGCTCTGAAGTGTAGACTACTAGCTCTGAAGTGCTGACTACTAGCAGTGAAGTGTAGACTACTAAGTCTGAAGTGTAGACTACTAGGTCTGAAGTGTAGACTACTAGGTCTGAAGTGTAGATTACTAACTCTGAACTGTAGACTATTAGTACCAAAGTGTAGACTACTATCTCTGAAATTTAGACCACTAGTACCCAAGTGTAGAATACTAGTAATGAAGTGTAGACTACTAGCACTGAAGTGTAGACTACTAGCTCTGAAATGTAGACTACTAGCATTAAAATTTAGACTACTAGTACTGACGTGTAGACTACTAGTACAAAAGTGTAGACTACAAGCTCTGAACTGTAGACTACTGGTACTGAAGTGTAGACTACTAACTCTGAGCTGTAGACTACTAGTACTGAAGTGTAGAGTACTAGCTCTGAGCTGTAGACTACTAGTACTGAAGTGTAGATTACTACCTCTGAACTGTAGACTACTAGTACTGAAGTGTATACTACCAGCTCTGAAGTGTAGACTACTAGCTCTGAGCTGTAGACTACTAGCACTGAAGTGTAGATTACAACCTCTGAGCTGTAGACTACTAGTACTGAAGTGTATACTAATAGTACCAAAATGTAGACTACTAGTATTGACGTGTAGACTACTAGTACCAAAGTGTAGACTACTAGCTCTGAACTGTAGACTACTAGTGCTGAAGTCTAGGCTACTAGTACCGGAGTGTAGACAACTAGCTCTGAAGTACAAACTACAACTCTGAAGAGTAGACTGCTCGTATTGAATTGTAGACTACTAGCTCTTAAGTTTAGGCTACTGGTACCTAAGTTTAGACTACTATTACTGACGTGTAGATTGCTCGTACTTAAGTACTGTAGCCCTGAAGTGTAGACTACTAGCCCTGAAGTGTAGACTACTAGCTCTGAAGTGTGGACTACTAGCTCTGAAGTGTAGACTACTAGCTCTGAAGTGTAGACTACTAGCCCTGAAGTGTAGACTACTAGCCCTGAAGTGTAGACTACTAGCTCTGAAGTGTAGACTACTAGCTCTGAAGTGTAGACTACTAGGTCTGAAGTGTAGACTACTAGTGCTGAAGTGTAATCTACTAAGTCTGAAGTGTAGACTACTAGCTCTGAAGTGTAGACTACTAGGTCTGAAGTGTAGACTACTAGTACTGAAGTGTAATCTACTAAGTCTGAAGTGTAGTCTACTAGCTCTGAAGTGTATACTACTAGGTCTGAAGTGTAGACTACTAGCTCTGATGTGTAGACTAGTAGCTCTAAAGTGTAGACTACAAGTACTGAAGTGTAGGCTACTAGTACTGAAATGTGCTGACCTTCCAGCACGGACTTCAGTGTCTTATGACTACCATAACGATGTGTATGTCTTCTCTTGGAAACTTTTCCTCTTGAAAGACCCTTCTCGCACATACATTAAACACAAGGCTCGTATTTAGCAAATCTTTGAGTCTATATAAGTCAAACCCATCATATTAAACTCCTTACTCTCTCTCTCTCTCTCTCTCTCTCTCTCTCTCTCTCTCATTTCCTTAAATCCATCTTCCTACCTCCCCGTACCAGCCATCAGTCCTGACTTGTATCATCTCTTCTCCCTTTCCCTCAAAACTAATATCCCGTTACCCAAGCTTTATGAAACATTTTTCCCCTCCCTCTTTTTATTCTAAATTCTCTAATATGTCCCGACTAATACGGCATACTTTGCGGCCATACTCAATACGGGAGCAACCATTTTCTGCCTCCGCCAAAGCTTGTCTGTGAGAAAATGGATTTGTGTTTTCATAAAATTGAGGAAGGGAAAAGTAAACGAAATAAAACTGAGAAGGGAGTATAGAGAAAGACAATATCGGTGAAGGGGCTGGCAACGGCGACCGCCCCTTTAGGCGTTCCCTGTCAAGATTAAAAAGCGCGCGCTGCGTGTGATGTAATAAGTAGATCAAAATAGACAAGAAGGGGGTGGAGTCGGGGATTGAGAGGAGGAGGGTTCATTGTTTAATGAAGAAAAAGGGATGGGGGAGGAGAGAGAAAGCGGTAGAAGAGGAAAAAAAAGAAAAAAGTGAACGAATTAAGGGCACAGTGTGGCAACAGCTGAGGTGTGTTAATGGCTACAAATATATGCTGGCTCTAGATAAAAAGTTGACTGTCTCTGCCTGAAATATGAGGTATGCCAGAATACCGTGCTTGTTAGTATCTTCTTCTTCTTCTTCTTCTTCTTCAGCTTTCCGAGCCATTAAGGCTCACTGCTGCAGATAAAGTTCGCCTCCATTCCTCTCTATGCCTAATCTTCTCTTTCCAGTTGGTGACACCAATTTCTTTAATATCCTCTTCTATGTTGTCTTTCCATCTCTGTCTTGATCTACCCCTTGGTCTTGTTTCCCTCATCTCTTGTGTATACAACATTTTCATTTATCTGTTCTCTTCCATTCTTTCTACATGGCCTAGCCAGCGTAGTCTGTTCAGTTTCAAGACATTTATAATTCGTTCGGATTTAAATAAGCTGTTCGGTCCAGTGTTCTTTCTAGCTATCCATTCTCCACTGTTGGTATCCTTTATCTGCCCAAAGATTCTTCTCATGATCTTGTTCTCAAAGATCTGCAATTGCTGTTCATCTTTCTTTGTTGTACTCCATGTTTCTTATCCATACATGACGGAATGTCTTATTATGGTTTTGTAGGGAGTGAAGACGCCCGATGAGACAATCAGCGACTCATAGATGACCAAGACCCTGTCCCACCTCTTCATGGTATCCCCAGTAACATGCATAGCCTGGCTAACAGGGCAAGGATCGCCATAGTCCCCATGGTGGTGGAGTCTGTTAAAGAAGCATTGCACATCCCCTGCTTTTTAGCTGTACTCCAGGACTGAAAAAAATAGCCGCCATAACCCGCTCCCACGCCGATACGAAGCTGTGCCTCAACATCTCTACAGCATCGGCTGCAAAGAACAACAGCTCGCAGTTACATGGAGTTGTACAAGTACAAGTAGTTTTGTAGATTGTTATTTTGATGTTTTGGGACAGGATTTTAAATTTCAACTATATTTTATTCCCTGTTTTTAATGCTTTTTTTTGTTAGTATATTAGGAAAACAAGATATTCACGTAAAAGTCAATCTTATATGTATAACATTAAGCCTCACCTGACAGCAGTTAAAAAATCTTTGATGATATGTTTGAAGTAATTTCGTAAATTAAGTTTGGTTTTCTGGTTCTGGGCGACAGCTGGTAGCAAATTATTAATATTTAATTACAAACTTCATTTTAATGCATCGTCATCATCATCATTATCATCGTCTTCAATATAATCATCATCAATATTTATGTAATAATACATAATAGCATTAAATTGTGTTTATTGATCCATTTATACTAGTGTTTTATGCATCTGGTACTGTGAGGTCGATATTCTTAGCAGCAGAGGCTGTGAAGATTCTTTTTTTTTCAGAAAGGATGATGTCGGATTGGGAGTGGATTAACGTGGCTTGATTAGAGATTCACATGGTATCCAAAGAGCTTCTCCGGAGATTCCGCAATCATTCATTCGAGCCCTGCCTCAAGTTACCTTGGCTGATTCTGTTACTGGGTGCGCCCACGAAGAGGTGGGATATGATCTTAACCCACTGTGATTTTTCGGCCCTGGTGACTGCGGCATCACTCAGCGCCCTTGTACATTTATAGGCCATGGAGAAGGTAGCCCTGCCCAACACTGCGAGTGTCACCCAGTACGTCTACACGGCTTTGTCTTAATAGTTGAGAGTTAATTCAGATATTTGCCATCATCATCATCATCATCATCATCATCATCAACAGCAGCAGCAGCATGATCAGGTGCCGTGCTGACTAACGCTAGGTATCATCAGCACCCAATCCTTCGCCACCGATCATCAGTTCAGTTGGTGATCTCCTCTCACATCATCTTGTCAGACTTTCCAGTATCATTTCTCTCAGCCTTCCCCTGGCTCTTCTTCCCTCTATTTTTGTTTCCCCTGTTGTTGCAACATTTTTCAATGCCCCTTCTTCTCATTGCATGTCCTATATGAAAGCACGTTGTCTCTCTTGTATTTTGTGACAAGATTTCTTTGTCTCTCCAGATCTTCTCATACATTCTTCGCTAGTAATCTTCGCTGTCCAGGGAATTCGCAACATTCTTCTAATAAACCACATTTCTACTGCTCCCAACGATCTTTTGTACAGACCTGCCTATTGTCCATGATTCACTTCCTTATAATAAGATAGGCTCATTACAGCCGTTTAGAATCCGTTTCCCAGCATTCGTTGATATTTTAGACATTATAAATATTTTAAGACAAAGAAATTATGTATTAATTACACATAAATTATATATTTAGTTGCCAGAAATTAGAACCGAGAATTGCGATCATCATCAACACCAGTCCTCTGTATTCCGAATGGAGCATAAGACATTAACAAAGGTTCCCCAGCCGGTCCTGTCTTGGGCAAGTCTAGAGACCTCAAACCATGTCTTTCTCACTCCCTCGAGTTCTTCCTGTATTGTGGTCTCTGTGTTCCTAATGGCCTGCCCCTCTTTCTATTTCCTTGAGGTGATGTGAATACTATAGTATCACAGTATGTGCCCCAGCCATTAAACATTTAACACATAGAAATTAGGCATTAAATGCGTTTTAAAAATTAACCTCAGAATTATGCACTCAAAACAAAAATTATGCATTTTAACATAGAAATTATCCACATGGAACAACAATTAGGCATTTTTACACAAAAATTACAGCCTCTTGTGTCAACAAGGCTGGACGATTTTTTTTTCTTAAACAAAGCAGAGCAAACAACACGCGACGGAGTTGCCCCGTCACACAAAGATTACGTTAAGTGACACTTGACACGGTCTTAATCCACGCCCACTTTGTTGGCCCCACGCTGGCTTGTACCTCGCCTTGTTATGGAAACCACCTTTTACGCCTGCGTGCACTTTTGATGTACTTGTGGAACTTCTGTGGAGTTTTGTAGAACTTCTGTGGCATTTGATACACAGTCAACAGGTAGAGATTAGTGAAACTGTCACGAGGGTTAAAACCATCATCTTGTGCCACCTCCCAAAGCATGGCTACGTGATATTGCTCTGTCCTTTTTGCAGTTCGTCTTTCCAAGATGGCTCCTATTCATTTTCTTGATCTGGTCCACCCATTTTTATCATTGCTATCCTTTTCCATTTTTGTCCCTCTTTCAGCTTCTGCGTTACACGATGTGGCTTTCAAAATGTTGTTATATCTTGATATGACTAAACTGCGTTCATTTGTCTCATTCTTTTATTCGTTCCGTGCGAGACAGCGTTGGCAATCATCTTCTACGATCTTGTGTGTTTCCGGTCTGTTCGGTTGTTTTTCTTTTTTTTTTTCATATCATTTGGTCAGTCCATCCATCCATCCATCCATCCATACATACATCCATGCCCTCTGTCGGTGATCGACTAAGCATTCACCGCCCAGTACGCCGTGCATCGTCTTTGCAGAGCAGCAACAAATTCTCTCCACTTCTCACGGTCTGCGGCCAGCCATTAAAATTGTGCTCCAGCTGTGCTGCATGTTACTCGTTCCTGCTTCTATATCTCTCTGCCTGGTAGCCTTGGGTCAGCCTCTCTTTCTCCCTTGGGTGTCCACCTCATGACTGTTTTAGCGATGTTGTCGGGGTCCCTTAGGAGTACGTGACCAGTCCATTTTCAGTAGTTTTCTTTCTTCTATACGTGTCTTCTTGCTCAAGCTAGACAAGTAGGTCTCTATTATTTATTGTCTGTAGCCTGTTAATTCGAGAGGCCTACAGGAAAGTTGTTAGGAAGGCAAAGTTCCGCAAGGGACATGCAAATAACTGACTGACTGAGCCAATAATTTTCATAATCCTTCCTAGCCAGTTTGTGTGAAATAAGGAGAATTTGTTCATTTCCTTTTCAGTTGTTCTCCAGCTTTCTGCTCCATAGAGGGGTATGGTATGGGTAACACACCACGTGGTCTGTCCATTAAAATATTGCTCTCTTGGCCTCCCTCTCATTCTTTTTTCCCCTTGAATTTTGCCACCAGTACAAAGTTCTCTATCTCTCGTCTTCTCAAGACACGTCCAAGAACTTTTGCTTGCTCATACTTCAAGAACTTAATACTGAAGAAGGCTGGCTAGTAAATAGGATTAAACAGAGAAAACTTTAATATTTTTGACACATTAAACGTCATGCGAATTTAGAGAAGACAATTTTGAAAGGGTACATAATGGGAAAAAGAAAGAGAGGAAGACCAAGGCGGAGATGGCTGCAAGACATCGTTGATAATCTGCAAATGGATACATCAGCAGCATGGAATCTTGCTTACAACCGAGAGGCCCACAGGAGAGCTGTTAGGGAGACAAAGTTCCGCAAAGGACATGCAAAATGACTGACTCACTGGCTGACTGACTTAGTGTGATTCTTATTAGTTCATTATTTCGCTTCTCAGTTTTCGCTAGTCTTCAAGATACTGAGGTCCTCAAACATCGGAGCTGACTTGACAGATTAGGACAGTATATTCTCTGCTGAACTTTAGGGCTCAGAATGCGAAGCTAAGCTGCAGTTTGTGGCCAGCCGTGTGATTTAAACAATGATATGATGGAGAAAAACAAACAACGAACTATGAAAACAGCCCTTTTTAATTTTTTTCTTTATTTTTTTTGTGGGGGGGGGGGGGGGGGAAAGGCCTTCTGTGTTTACAGAAAAAGAAAAATAATGTCGGGACAGAATTTGATTGTGTCTCCACTTCCTTCCGGCCATTATACAATATGGCGTCTGATTCCCCCGTCTATATATTAGCGTCCGATTGGTTATTTAGACAAAAAGTGTCTTCTCACTAAGCAGTGGCTGTAATACTCCCAGCACGCAGGGGGAAAAGGGTAGGAGGAGGAGAGAAGGGGGAGAGAGGAAGGGAGAGGTAGAGAGAGGGAGAGAGAGATAGAAAGGTAGAGGGAGAGAGGGGAGAGATAGGTAGAGAGAAAGGGAGAGAGAGGTAGAGAGGGGGACAGAGTAGAGAGAGGGAGAGAGAGCAAGGGAGAGAGAGAGAGAGGGAGGGAGGGAGAGAGAGCAAGAGAAATAGAGAAGTAGAGAGAGGGAGAGAGAAGTAGAGAAAGATGGAGGGAAAGAGAGAAGTAGAGAGAGAGGGAGAGAGAAAGGACAAATTTTATCAACGTTTTACCTCAACACCCAAATCTCCTTCTTCCGATTTATGACTTTCCTGTTTCAAATAGTATTTATAGTCTTTTCATAGCGTTTTTCCTTAACGTATTATTTGTTCATATTACGGGACAAATGAAAGATAAGTTAAAAGGGAAAAAGTCATCAAAATCAGAGTCAATAAATGTGTGAGACATAAAAATAGAAGAAAAAGAAAAAAAAAAAAGAGATTTATATCAAAGAAAGAACAGGGGAGCTCACTTGCCTTCCTTTGTCTGTTTCATTAGAGTAATGGAAACTATTTTTACTGCAATGGAAAGTGAAGCTTTTGTTTGTATAAGGTTTGTATAAGGTTTGTGTCTGTTGTTACCGTAGTTCTGAACTATACATCTGTTTGCCAAGTAGTTTCGTTCTTGTCGTTCCGTCTCTCTGAATCTGTGAAGAGGATGTTCTTTTGAGGCCGATGTTGTAAAGGTACTGAGACACATGAGTCGTGTTCGTGTCGAATAGGGAGTGGGTTGGAGGGAAGGGGAATGGGGAAGGGGGATGGGGTATTATTGCAGACTTGGAGTGGAGCTAAAAGGAAAGGGGTGTCCAGTGTTTCTTTTGTTGGACTCCAAAACAAAGAGGACTACGGCGACCCCGGCCTCGTTATCCAGACTCGACTTGTTACCAGAGGGAGAGGGTCTTGATCGGCTGTGGTTTCGTCAGTCTTGATGCAAGCAATCATCTATGAGTTGCCGACAGTGGACAACGTCTATGCCCCTGTGAGGGTTAGAGAGAGATAAAGAGTGATATAATGAAAAACTATAATCGATACCTAGCGTCGTTCAGGTACGCTACAAGAATAAAGTAACAGATACCCTCATACAAGTACTCTACAACGATAGAGTAACATATACCCTCGTGCAGGTACGCTACACCGATAAAGCAAAAAATATACTCTCATACAGGTACGCTACAACCATAAAGTAACACATGCCCTCATACAGGTATGCTACAACGATAACGCAACATATACGCTTATACAGGTACGTTACAACGATAAAGCAACATATACGCTTATACAGGTACGTTACAACGATAAAGCAACATATACCCTCATACAGGTAAGGTATAAGGACAAAGTAACATATACCTTCATACAGGTACGCTACATAGACGAAGCAATACAAACCCTCCTATATGTACACACAGTCAGTCAGTCATTTGCAAGTCCCTTTTCGGAACTTTGTCTCCCTAACAGCTCTCCTGTAGGCCTCTCAGTAGTAAGCAAGATACTCTGCTGCTGATGCGTCCATTTGCAGATCATCAACGACGTCTTGCAGCCATTTTCGCCTTGGTCTTCCTCTCTTTCTTTTTCCCATTATGTACCCTTCCAAGACGGTCTTCTCTAAATTATCATGACGTTTAATGTGTCCAAAATATTTAAGTTTTCTCTGTTTAATCCTCTTTACTAGCCGGCCTTCTTCAACATTAAATTCTTGTATGTACACTAAGTACATTACAAAAGCAGAATGGCGTGTATCCGTGTATACGTACACCACAAGAACTTTTTTTTTTAAAATCGACATGCACCCCAAATTTATTTCCTTCATGTGTGAACCAATTCTTCACTTCACCGAACTCACCATCAACACCTTTCTTCGCCATTTTCACAGAGAAAAGAGAACTTTTGTTGACAATGAGTCTGTCACGTGACCACCTGATCAAAATGGTGTTCTTTAAACTACCAACATAGAACAAGGACTTGAAGAACAGACATTCTAGAAATGGGGAAATGAAGAACAGAAATTCTAGCTATTAAAATTTCTAGAATTTAAAAAAAAAATGACTGGATGTAAAAAAAAAAAATTACAACGTAATTTTCGAAATTGGCATTGACATGTAAAAATCTCCTCTTATTTAAGGAAAAAAAAATGTAAATGATGTCATTCTAGCTACACAACAAACCAATCTCTGAACTATTTCTACCCTTACCTTCCTTCAAAGACTTTCCCGTTTATCTCAAAGAGTTATTCCCTTTATTCTAAGAGTTGTCTGCTAGTCTCCAAGAGTTATCGGCCTGTCTCCAAAAAACTTCATGCAAGCCCAAAGAAAACTCGTTACCCATTAGACAGGAGTAGGGGAAAAAGAGGAAGATTAAAGTAAAAAGAGGAGGAGGAGGAGATGGAGGAGTAGGAGGAGGAGGCGGCGGCGGCGGCTCCAGCGCTGTTTTATATGCAGAAAGCGTTCACGCCATCCAAGATGTCTGATCAATAGCCTATTGGGCTACAGACCATACGGTCGTGGTCCCATGGTAGCCAGCATTTTCTCGCTTAGACTTTCTCAATGTGCCGCCCTGAGGCTGTGTCCATTATTGTTGGAAACGTCCATCACGGAATGGCGACATACTTTCCAATGTGCTCCCTGCATATCTCTCGCTCCCCTACTCCTCCTCCCAAACTTCCCCCCACCGCGACATCTTTCTCAAACCCCTGCTTCTTTATTATTATTATATATTATTTGCAAATGAGGAGGCGGATGGTAAATGTTCACATATCTGGCAGATACAGGTGATATATGGATCTTTAGTGGTGCTTGGTACAGACGAAGTTATGTGTAAATAGAAGGGTCTGTGACAACTGTGTAGAACACCTCTTGCTGAAGGTAGGAGTCACGGACTCCACCCATCTCTTCGTCTAAATGTATGAACACGTGAAACAGAGCATAGAAGTCCTTGTTGATTTGACAAGGTTACCTAAACATTGTACTTCTGTGGGGGTTGGAGGAGGGTGGGGGAGTTGGGGTTTACGGCTGACGTTGTCTTGTCTTGTATTGTTCTGTCTTATCTTTCCTGTCTTATCTTGTCTTGTCTTGTCTTGTCCTATCATGTCTTGTCTTGTCTTGTCTTGTCCTGTCCTGACCTGACCTGTCCTGTTTTGTCTTGTCTTGTCTTGTCCTGCCCTGTCCTGTCTTGTCTTGTCCTGTCTTGTCCCGTCTTGTCTTGTCTTATCGTGTCTTGTCTAAAAATTGTCTTGTCTTACCTTGTCTTATCTTGTCTTATCTTGTCTTGTTTTATCTTATCTTATCTTGTCTTATCTTGATTTGTCTCGTCTTATCTTGTCTTTTCTTATCTTGTCTTGTCGTGTCTTATCTTATCTTATTTTATCTTATATTATATTATCTTACCTTGTCTTGTTTTATCTTGTCTTGTCTTATCTTGACTTGTCCTGTCTTGTTTTATCTTGACTTGTCCTGTCTTGTCTTGTTTTGTCTTCAGTCTCCCTAGAATTATGACCTGGTGTTCTTTGCAAGCCGATGCTGTGAAGGTAAAGAGGCACAACATCGTGAAGGGCTTGGGAGTGGGTTATGTCAGCTATTTTTTTCAAACCCTGAGTGGAACTGAAAAACAGTGGTTTTGCAGTACTTCTTTTACAGACTCCACCACCATGGGGACTTCGGTGATCCCTGCCTCGTTAGCCAGGCTAAGCCAATTACTCTGTGCACCAACAGAGAGGCGGAACAGGGTCTTAGTTAGTTATGGTACGCCAGACTTGACGCTGACATGTCAGTTATAGTTCGCCAGACCTGACGCTGACATGTCAGTTATAGTTCGCCAGACCTGACGCTGACATGCCAGTTATAGTTCGCCAGGCCTGACGCTGACATGCCAGTTATGGTTCGCCAGGCCTGACGCTGACATGCCAGTTATGGTTCGCCAGGCCTGATGCTCACGTGCCAGTTATGGTTCGCCAGGCCTGATGGTCACGTGCCAGTTATGGTTCGCCAGGCCTGATGGTCACGTGCCAGTTATGGTTCGCCAGGCCTGATGGTCACGTGCCAGTTATGGTTCGCCAGGCCTGACGCTGACATGCCAGTTATGGTTCGCCAGGCCTGACACTGAAATGCCAGTTATGGTTCGCCAGGCCTGATGGTCACGTGCCAGTTATGGTTCGCCAGGCCTGACACTGACATGCCAGTTATGGTTCGCCAGGCCTGACGCTGACGTGCCAGCTGTGGATTCCTGATTGTCAGAACTGACAGCGTCCTCATCTTCGGGATAATTGTGAAGCAGATGTATCATGTCGGATGGAAATTGCGTCACAATCTGAATTTACTTCTGACGCTAGAGTCAGTTTTTTTTTTTCTTTTCTGCACACTTTGTTGTCTTCTAGACACTTCGAAAATCGTTTCTCTTCTCGGCACACTTTATTGTCCTCCGGACACTTCGAAAATCACCTCTCTTTTCTACGCTCTTCATTGTCTTCTAGACACTTCGAAAACCCCCACGGTTATACAAGTTAAAATAAACATGCCAGTGCCCGGAAAATGATTCCTGAAGAGAAGTGTCATAGGGTCTTGGTTAGCCGTAGTTTGCTGTGCTCTGATGGCTGTACCAATAGGGACTTGGTTTGCTGTGCTCTGATAGCTGTACCAATAGGGCCTTGGTTTGTTATGCTCTGATAGCTGTACCAATAGGGCCTTGGTTTGCTGGGCCCTGATAGCTGCACTGTCTCTTGCGCTTGTTAATGCAGACTGCCTTTACACAGACTTAAGTCTAATCCCTGGAAAAGAGCACGAAATGAAAAGCTGCTGTACTCCTGCTGACGGTGGGATTCTTGGAGGTGACCCGTCTCCTTGTCTAGGTCAGCGGTTATCAGGCTATTATCAGGCGGCCCCGCGATTGAATTATCAATTTCCAATTAAGTGCCTTCTTTTTTTTTCCCCTTGAGCAGCTACTGAGATCAGCAGCTTTGCCAGCCACCGAGGCTGACTGCAGCAGACAAGACACGCCTCCATTCCTCCCTGTTCTCGATCTTTCCTTGCCAGTTGTCGATTCCAAGAGCGAGAGTGTCTTCTTCTAGTTTGTCTCGCCGTCGTTGTCTCAAGCCGACCTCTTGGTCTGTCCCCTTTCATCACTTCCGTATAGGCCATCTTTGTATGTCCATCCTCCTCATTCTCTCTAACTGCCCGAGCCACCTCAATCTGTTGTTTTTTCATAATGGCTGTTA
The DNA here is from genome assembly GCA_009760885.1 of Achatina immaculata. Taxonomy (NCBI): domain Eukaryota; kingdom Metazoa; phylum Mollusca; class Gastropoda; order Stylommatophora; family Achatinidae; genus Lissachatina; species Lissachatina immaculata. The sequence goes on along the minus strand of CM019721.1, from coordinate 26,638,044 downwards.
TAAGTGAAGAGTTAATGTGTAGATGTCTTTGTTACTTCTTATCTTCCATTGTTGTGCTTACGGGTCCACAAATTCTTCTCATGATTCTGTTCTCGAGTATTTGTTTCTGTTTTTCATCTTGTTTAGTTGTACTCCATGTTTCTGACCCATATGGTACAGCCGAACAATTGTCTAAGGTTTTTTATTGTAACAATTGTCTAAGGTTTTTTATTGTAACAATTGCATAAGGTTTTTTTATTGTAACAATTGTATAAGGTTTTTGATTGTAACAATTGCCTAAGGTTTTTGATTGTAACAATTGTATAAGGTTTTTGATTGCAACAATTGCCTAAGGTTTTTGATTGCAACAATTGCCTAAGGTTTTTTATTGCAACAATTGCCTAAGGTTTTTTATTGCAACAATTGCCTAAGGTTTTTTATTGCAACAATTGCCTAAGGTTTTTTATTGTAACAATTGCCTAAGGTTTTTTATTGTAACAATTGCCTAAGGTTTTTTATTGCAACAATTGCCTAAGGTTTTTGATTGTAACAGTTGTTTAATATTTTTTATTGTAACAGTTGTCTAAGGTTTTTTTATTGTAACAATTGTCTAAGGTTTTTTTATAGTCCTCGCTAATAAAAACCAAAATGTTGGAAACCGCTGGTCTAGATGCATGAATGTGTGAAAGCTGAACAACGAAGAAGAAGCGAAGTGCCTGACTGTTACTGTAACTTCAAGTTTGTGTCTCTGTGATGAAAGAAAGAGGGTGGGCGGGGGGGGGTTGTCTTTGTACTCTGTGTATGCATGACATCAGGAAGATGTATGGGAGGCAATATGATGTTTGCGTGACAACAGAGAGATATATGGGCGGCAATAAGATGTATACGTGACAGTATGAAGTTATATACGTGACACTAGGATGTCATATGTGTGACACTGGGTTGCTATATACGTGAGACGTAGATGTTATATGCGTGACACTATAATTTTTGCTTGCGTGACAGTAGCATGTTGTATGCGTGACAATAAGAAGATGTATGCGTGACAATAAGAAGATGTATGCGTGACAATAGGGAGATGTACGCGTGACTCAAGGATGTTGCATGCGTGACAATAGGGAGGTGTATGCGTGACTCAAGGATGTTGTATGCGTGACAGTAGGGAGGTGTATGCGTGACTCAAGGATGTTGTATGCGTGACACTATGATTTTTGCTTGCATGGCAGTAGGATGTTGTATGCATGATTCTAGATAGTTGTATGCGTGACAATAGGGAGGTGTATGCGTGACTCAAGGATGTCGTATGCGTGATAATAGGAACGTTTGTTCGTGACACTATGATGCTGTATACGTGGCAATAGAAAAGCGTATTCGTGACATGATGTTCTATGCGTGACAAAAGAAAGCTGTATACATAACTGTAGGACGTTGTAAGCGTGACAAAAGAAAGCTGTATACATAACTGTAGGACGTTGTAAGCGTGACAAAAGAAAGCTGTATACACACTAGGATGTTGTATGCATAAAAAAAATAGTAGTGTAGTCCACATATATCAGTCACATTACTGAGATTAGAAGCAAATTTTTGTTTAATTGCATGAAAATTAATATTTTATAGTTAATCTATCATTATATGGATGATTCATCTCAGTATAACTATACAAAAATGTTATTACGCACGTGGCTTGTATGTAAAATTAACATTTCATCAAATCAGTATCATGCAAAATAGACTTAATCTCACACGTCTGGAATGTAATACACTCGTATTATCTTTTCTCTCTCTCTCTCTCTCTCTCCTCTCTCTCTCTCTCTCTCTCTTTCTCTCTCTCTCTCTCTCTACAGAATTGTAAGTGCTCCTTTTTTAGGTCTTACAAGTGAAACTGAAGGTTGAAAAAGAGAGACAGAAAGGCGGCAGGGGGGAAATGGAGATTGGGAAGTCTCTACGAAAACTGCTTTAAAGAAAGTTTTATAGTTTTTTTTTTCCTCATCATTTTCTTCCAGGGTTATAACTAGTGTTCCATGAAAGATTGGATTGTAAGATTAGATTGTAAGATTGGATTGTAAGATTGTATTGTAAGATTAGATTGTAAGATTGGATTGTAAGATTGGATTGTAAGATTGGATTGTAAGATTGGATTGTAAGATTGGATTGCTGTCGTCTTAAAGATATCACATTGATTGTTTAATTAATGAACTGAGGGAAAAATATTTAAAAGTTGGCTTTCAAATAACGGGATAGTTATTACCCTATCTATCTATCTATCTATCTATCTATCTATCTATCTATCTATCTATCTATCTATCTATCTATCTATCTATCTATCTATCTATCTATCTATCTGTCTATCTATCTATCTATCTATCTATCTATCTATCTGTCTATCTATCTATCTATCTATCTATCTATCTATCTATCTATCTGTCTGTCTGTCTGTCTGTCTGTCTGGCTATCTATCAACCAAAACTAATTAAGTAAAATAATAATAATAAATTCAATATTTCCCCCAAAATCTGACCCAAGGAGAGAACTCGTTATGGTATTCTGATGCAGTCTTGAAAGCTACAAATGCCATCGGAAAAGTAAACATCCGAACCGAGTAAGCGATGTTTACCTTTCTGGTCAAAAGTTTACTGTCTCTTTGTGACTGTTATCCCCCATTTACGATGGCTGATTTGAAAGTAAGAGTCGTAGGGAATTCCTTTCACAAAATGAAATCACTTTTTTTCAAAGAGACTTTCTAAACCGCTTTAGCAGTACATTTAGGATATTTCATATTGATGTTACATTTTTAAAAAAAGTAACTCTTTTGTAATGATATTATTTTTCCTAGCTTACAAATTTCACGTATTCTTCTTCCACACACTGAAGCTAACAACCTTTCAGTGTTAAATTAATTTTTTTTTTAACGACATGAATTTCATTACTTTGGCTAAAACTAGCAACTGTCGCTACAATTAAAAATCGTATCCAGTCAGTCAGTCATCTGCCCCTATAACAGCACTCCTGTAGGCCTCTCGGTTGTGAGAAAGATGCCCTGCTGCTGATGCATCCATTTGCAGATTATCAACGATGTCTTGCAGCCATCTTCGCCTTGGTCTTTTTCTCTTTCTTTTTCCCATTATGTACCCTTCCAAGACGGTCTTCTCTAGATTATCATGACATTTAATGTGTCCACAATATTTAAGTTTTCTCTCTTTAATCCTAAAACTAAACTACTTTCACTAAAATTAGCAACTGAATTACTTTCGTCGAAATTAGCAGTCTTATTACTTTCATTACAATTAGCAACTAAATTACTGTCACTAATACTAGGAGCTAAATTACTGTCACTAAAACTAGCAATTAAATTACTGTCACTAATACTATGAACTAAATTACTGTCACTAAAACTTTGAGCTAAATTATTTTCACAAAACTAACAACTCACTAAAACTACCAGCTAAATTACTTTCAATAAAACTAACAAATAAATTACTTTCACTGAAATTAACAAATAAATTACTTTCGCTAAAACTAACAACTGAATTACTTTCACTAAAGTTAGCAAGCAAGTTACTTTCCTTACAACCAGCATTTTACATTCATTGACATTGATACCACAGTTCACAATTAAAAATCTCGCAGTGAAATCTCTCAGCCTTGTTGCTTACTTCGCCAAAGATCTGAAGACAAAATCTTATTACTTTCACTAAATTTAGATTCTGTTACTATGTATAAAGCTAACTTTTCACACACTGACTCTGTCCTATAGTTCGGTGGTTCTCAAGTTGTGGCCCGTGACGGATCCATAGCTGTGTGGTTTTTTTGTTTGTTTGTTTTTTTATTTGATATTAAGAGCTTTAAATTTTGCTCGGATTCTCCCACCAGAAGTCTGGTGGTCCGCAGTTTAAAATTTACTTGAAAAAAAGTCGCCCTTGGATGTTAAAAAAAAAAGAATGAGAACCGCTGTTCTCGTTGGCGCTCCGATCTCTGGAGCAGTGGTTTCATCCGTGCTTCACAACGAACGGTGGTGAAGCGATAACCTTACTTCGCGTAACACACGAATAATTAGTGTATAAGTATGTAAAATTAACTATATAACTTGATATATAATATGACACATTAAACGTCATGAGAATTTATAGAAGACCATCTTGGAAGGATACATAATGAGAAAAGGAAAGAGTGGAAGACCAAGGCGAAGATGGCTGCAAGTCATCGTTGATGATCTGCAAATGGATGCATCAGCAGCAGGGCATCTTGCTTACAACTGAGAGGGTTACAGGAGCGTTGTGAGGGAGGCAAAGTTCCCGCAAGGGACATGCAAATGACTGATTTAACTCTACAATAAGCCATTGCAGTAAAGCTGTCTCCGCGTAGTTCTTCCGACACGGCTTCTTGTGGTACTACAGCCTGATACGGAGTAGGAACTAATGTGATATTCACGGTGGTGGACTGTAATGAGAAGTTTTGCTTCTTGGGATCGGAGTGAAAAGTTATGATGGCTCATCATAATCAGGTTCTAATCAGATTCTGCGTCTTTTACTTCAGAATCTTGACTTCGGTATCAGCAGCTACGAGAATCAAATTAACATTCAGTTAACATCAAGTTAACATCAAGTTAACATCAAGTTAACATCAAGTTGACATCAAGTTAACATCAAGTTAACATCAAGTTGACAACTTTGTGGGAAATCCGTGGTGCAAAGCAAATAACAAAATTGTTATTGCCTTGTCCCTGCTCATGTCCTTTGATAAATAACATAAAATATAAAGCCTACACCTCTACCAACATATGTTCACTAACGCCGCTCCATCATACCCCAACAACACACAATAATTAGTTTATAAGTATGTAACTATACACGAAGCACTGCAGTAAAGCTGTGATACCAACAAAATTTATTAAATTCGCCAACTCACTCAATAATAACATAAAATTCACTTATGAAATTTCTGACAAGTCTGTTAACTTTTTAGACATTAACATTTCTATTGGCACAAACAGGCTTGTCACCTCTGTATTTTACAAGCCCACGAACAGCCACGCCTATTTGCTTTTCACCTCCTCCCATCCTGAAGCCTGTAAGAACTCCATGCCATACTCCCAACTCCTCCGTCTTCGCTGCACTGCATATGGCAGGAGAATTTGAACTTTATAGATCAGTCCAACAAGTTATTAGAATTTTTCCGTCATCGCCACTACCCAGAAAAAGTCCTTCATGAAGCCTTCAACCGTATCCAACTAGTGAGCCGCAAAAGAAGTATTCAGGAAAAAGCCTGTTGCTCCATCTGACAGAGTTAAGTTAGTACTGCTTTTCCACCCCCATGGTCAGATGGTTAAGAAAATTCTTTATCGTCATCTGCCGATAATCCAATTCGACCCCGACACTCGTGACATGTTCTCTGATCCACCCCTGTTGGCATACAAACGTGAGCCAAACCTTAAGGACATCTTCTCCACAGCCACTTGAAGCAGAGCCTTACATATGTTGGCAGTAGAAAATGTAACCGCCCCCGCTGCGTTACCTGCCCTGTAGTCTGGGAAACGAAAACAATCACCTTGTAGTCTGGGAAACGAAAACAATCACCTTTCCCAAAACTATCCTCATTCTTCATGAGGGATTCACATGCGAGTCCCGTAATGTGATATATGTCATCGTTTGCAAAAGATGCAGGATAACATATACTTTTGAGACTGGCCTCAGATTAGGGGACCGCATGCAAAAACATCTGTACGACATCGCCCAGCATGCTTCGAAACCAGTCACAAATCACTTCAATGGCCCCAACCACAGAGGCAAATCTGATTTTCTGGTAACAGCCATCAAACAATGTCACGCAAATGACACCGCCTGGCGCTTGAGAACCGCTGCATTCAAAATTATGGGACGCTGGAGCCACATGGGTTAAACTCGCTGTTTAGCTACATTTAACATTCTCTTCAATCGTTATAGTACCTCTCCACTAAGCTCCACCTCCTTCTTACTTTTCAAACCTCCTCACAGCATCACTTTGCAACCCCTCTTCCCCAATCATCTGTTTCAACTTCTCCTAGCAATGTCAACATTGTATCACTCTCTCTCCCCCCTCCCCGGTTCCCCATCCACCACCCCCAGTTACAACCCACCGACCACATGTCAAAGGTCTCTATTTAAACAGTCTCCACGTTCTACTAAACCCATTCCTGACACACACCGCCGGACAAGCCACACATTACAATTTACAGCTAAGTACTCTTTTTAATTTTTTTTTCTTTTTAATACTATTCATGTGAATCTATACTTTATCTCCTCTCTCTATTTCTTCGTCCTGTATGTTTTTGAATGATTAAGGCTCACGCCGAAACGTCACAACTTTATAATCGTTAAGTAATAAAGCTGCTCCTACTTTTTCCTAGTTTATACATCATACCCCATCTTCCATGCCTGTCTCCAGAGGAGCGACCATCTTCACGCAGTTATTATGACGTCCAGCGTTTCCTGTAAGCTACAATGCGTCACGACGGCGCACATATCCTGCACAAAAAATAATAACACTGTCATTGTTGTTAATTTTACTTTTCAATGTCACTACTCAGTGTTTGTGATATGGCTGAAGAAAAATGAGATAGTGCTATATGAGTTTGTTTTAATGATTTCTTCGGATTTTTTTTTCTATGAAAACTTGTACTCTGTGTAATTTGACGATATGACACTTATTTGCATACAATATATTTTTGTGAATATATTTGCAAACGAGTGGAAAGGTTTGAACACGAACCGTAAAACCTTACAGAGCACTTCGATGACGTCATATAGCAGGATGACACTATGCTGCCACCTGCAAGCCTGCAGGACGTTCCTTACGTCATAAGCAAGAAAACTATCAGCTTCCATGACGATGAGACAGTGGTTAGAATTTCTTTCGCAATTTTGAAGTTTTTTGTTTGAACCACCCCACAAGATTGTGTGCACCGACTGCTCGTCTACTACATAAAAAAGTTCTATCTCGTCTGGTCTTCAGATCTTCGTCGCACACGGAAGATCTAGTGCTTGCCTGTATCTGAGAAGGCGCGGCTTCCCGTCTCCTTACCCCAGGGACAAGTACAGCGTAAAACATTACTAACAGGATGAAGTATTATGGAGCAGTGAGGTAAGGGAAGGAGGGAGGGAGACAGAGAGAGGAGAGAGAGAGAGAAATGGCTTCCCTGTTTAAAAATGAAAACTTCAGCTTCATAGACCTCTATTGTGACACTAGGATGATCTATCTATCTATCTATCTATCTATCTATCTATCTATCTATCTATCTATCTATCTATCTATCTATCTATCTATCTATCTGATTGTCCATCTTTGCAATTTCTATCAGTATTTCTACCATTCTGTCCTTCTCACTATCTCTCTATAACTTCTCTTCCTCACTCTCTCTCTCCTCTCTCTCTCTCTCTAAAGTACTTTACTGATTCAAACCCTCACTCCCGTCTTTCAGCAGGCACACAAACTCCCACCTCAGCTCCTCTCCACGACAACACCATCAGATAGCTATCAGCACACCCTTGTCCTGACACCATCACCAGTATACACACCATGAGCACCAGGGGCGGCGCCAATTCCCCGCAGTATTCCCCAACCTTTTAAGGCTGTGGAAAAAGATTTGAAGAGTTGACAAGCCTATAATGGGGATTAAAAGGAACTCTCCAAGAGGTACCGATGTAGCGATATTGGTGCTTGCTTTACTGACTTGTTTATATAGACCTTCGGTTTTTGTGCCCAACTTCATTCCCCGGAGAATTTTTTTTCTACTTTCTCTATTTAAAAAAAATAGGAACTTTTCTTCCTTTTATTGCTAATCTTTTCTCTGTTCTTTACTTCCTTTCTTATTTACTTTCCGTCTTATTTATCGTCGTCAGTGTTTTCTTCACTGTGCACTGAATGTGGTGACCAATTACAGAAACACTGATAAAAGATTGGAAACGGAAGCGCTGACCCACGTGACGCACATGCGCAGTTGTCTTACAGTAAAGAACGTTGATCTGGGCGAAATAATCATTTATAAGATTATTCAACAAAAATAATCATTTATAAGAAGCACACAAACAGTATACTACGGAAACAACAAGGAAACAATTAGTTTACTATGCCAACAAGCAATCAAACAGTATAATATGGAAACAATCTCATAAGAAAACAATTTACCTATAAAACAGTTTATCAATGGAACAGATGTCCAAGCATGCAATTTATTAAGAAATCAGTTTATCAAGAAATCAGTTTACCAACCAAATATTTTACCAAGAAAACAGTTTTCCAAGAAACCAGTTTACCAAACAAACATTTTTACCTAGAAAGCAGTTTACCAAAAGCCCAGTTTACCAAGCAAAACATTTTACCAAAAAAAAAAAAAAAATTACTAAGCACACAAACAGGTACGTATATTATCTTGCAGACTTGTGAATCGTTCTTAACAAATGATTAATCAAACAGATGATAGTCTATAGTTGCTAATGAGACATATAGCCTATATTTTCTAAAGAAACACGTAGCCTATATTTGCCATATAGACATGTAGCCTATATTTGATAAAGAGACAAGTAGTCTATATTTGCCAAAGAGACATATAGTCTGCCTATATTTACTAAAGAGACATATAGCCTGCCTATATTTACTAAAGAAAGATATAGACTGCCTAATATTTACTAAAGAGACATACAGTCTATATTTACTAAAAGACATATAGTATATATTTACTAAAGAGACATGTAGCCTGTCTATAACTGCTAAAGAGACATATAGCCAATATTTGCTAAAGAGACATATAATCTATATTTGCTAGAGACATAGTATATATTTGCTAAAGCGACATACAGCCAATATTTGCTAAAGAGACATGTCAGTAACTATACACGTGCTCAAGTGAAACCAAAACTTCTGCCGATATCTTGTCTTGTTCTCTATCTCCCAGGTACTACTATCTGGTGTTCTTTGTAGTCGATGCCGTAAAGATGTTGAGGCACAGCTTCGTGTCGGTGTGTGAACTACTTATGGCGGCTATTTCTTCAAGTCTCTGACAGGGACTAAAAAAGCAGGGCGATGTGTAATGCTTCTTTAGCATACTCCACCACCATTGGGGTCTATGGCGATCCCTGTCCCATTAGCCAGGCCTGCATTGTCGCCTTTAGAATAACAAACAATGAATCTCTTTTTTCAAAGGAATGAAGATCGGAAATGTGGGAAACAGAAAGTGTGGGATATTATGAAGAAAGCTGAGTGTATGGAATATTATAGGGAAATTAGGAGTGTAGATACACTGAATGTAGACAGCAGGAGTGTAGATAGTAGGATCGTAGATATTAGGAGTGTAGAGATCATGAACTTAGAGAACAATAGCGTAGAATGAAGAGATCACTAGTTCTGTTGTCTCTACGTCTCATATGCATACATTAGTTCTGTTACCTCCTTCAATAGTTCTTTATCTATCCACAGCCTTTTTTTCTGTTGAATTAAAGATATTTATGTGAAAACTTTAATGTAATATATATATATATATATATATATATAAGCTTTGGTATAGTATATAAGTGCAGACTTGGCAATCTACATTCATGAAATTTAAGGATGATATATACATGTCAGCATTGGAATAATACAGTATATACACGTAAACTTTGGAATAGTATATAACTCACTCATCCACTCATTCATTCGCTCACTCACCTACCCACCCACTTATTCACTCACTCACTCACTAACCCACGAACTCACTCATTCACCCACTCATTCATTCATTCACTCACTACCCACTCACTCACTCACTCACTCACTCGCTCACCCTCTCACTCACCCACCCACTCATTTATTCACTCACTCACCCACTCACTCACTCACTATACCCAGCTATTCTCACCTACTCATGGTATCCAACCAACCACGCTACTTTCTGCAATATCTCGTCTCCTCTAACGCCCCAGGGGGATAACTCTAGACTGCCAGAGTTTGTCAGGGCACTTACACTACTGCAACGTGCCACTTCTGTTTCGCCTTACCAAAGAACTCCCCTTCTACCTTGTTATTCTTTCAAATGTAATGAATGCGAGAACTTTCCTCATCACCCAGTGATGGCGAAAATGACTATGCTAACAGCTGCCCATTGCTTTCCAATGTAAGTGTATGCGACGTCGTTCTAGCAGCTTCATTGCTAACCTCATTAAACTTCACCATAATCCTTAACCTCTTTTGCTGTGAGAAATCCCGCTCACGGAGACCACTTAGTAGAACTGGAACAGGATCTTGACCATTCATCCCCATAAAAGAACAGACGGCAATAATATGTGTGAGTTAGATCGTCAACGTTGTCTCTTAGATTGAGCTGTTTCGCAGACTTAAATATCACCTTCGAAGGAACTAGTCTCCGTACTTATTCGGTTTATATTTAAAAAAAAAAACAAGTGATATTTCAGCTAGCAAGGTCTTCGTCAAATCACAAAACATTAAAATGTCGTTTGGGATTTAAACATGAAGCGAAAAGTTATAGAACTGTTAAATGTTTTTGGACACGATGTACAAGTGGGTCGACTCTTGCAAATTATGAAGTAACAAAGATATAATGACGCTGTAGCTTGTTCCGCGTATCCTCGACCTGTTTCATGGTTGTAAGCAAACCTAGCCTAGGATCAGCGCTGTATCTATGTCAAATTTGTTAAGGATGCATTCGATTCATCAGTAGATCGAAGTATTCTGGATCTTTGTCCGCACTGAACAGTTTAAGTCCAGAAAATACTCTGTCATGATCAGTAAACCCCCGTGTGGTACCCGGGATCTGCAAAGAATAGGACCACTGTACCCTACCATGCATGATCGTAAAAGGCGACTAAGGAGGGTTCAGCATAGGGCCAGCAACCCTATCTGGTAAAAAACAATCAGACTGCTACAGAAACAGAAGCAAGGGAAAAAGCAAATGCAGGTGGAAGGAGAAATGCGTATCAGGAAACTGAGCCCATGAAGGTTGTGGATGAAAGCCAGCCACTGGAAGTCCCCAGCCCGACTGCAGACCTCCTGGAACCTAAACAAAAGATGCAAATAGGCAGCTGGAATGTAAGAACACTAAACCAGACTGGAAAACTAGCACAAACCATCAAGGAAATGCACAGATACAAACTAGACATACTAGGAATACAAGAAGCAAGATGGACAGGACAAGGCAGAAGGAAATTAACAACACAGCACACAGAAGATACAATAATATGGTCAGGTAAAGAAGATCTTCATGAAGGATGAGTAGCATTGATTATAACAAAAGAAGCATCAAGAGCATTGCTGAAATGGACCCCAATAAATGAGAGATTATTATATGCACGTTCAACTCAAGATTCACGAAGCTGTCTATTATAGTTTGTTATGCACCAACAGAAGCAGCTGAAGAGGAATTAAAAGAAGATTTTTACAACAGCCTCCAAGCCACAGTAGAAACAATACCCAAGCATGATATGCTACTCATCTTGGGCGACTTCAATGCAAAAGTAGGTGAAGGAAATGAAGATAGAAGAAGAATCATGGGAAGAGAAGGAATCGGAGAAATAAATGAAAATGGAGAAAGACTGTGCAGTTTCTGTGAAGAAAACATGATGACCATCGGAGGGACAATTTTCCAACACAAAAACATCCATAAGGTGACTTGGAGGTCACCAGATAAAACCACAGAAAACCAAATCGATCACATACTAATAAACAACAAGTGGAAACGGTCACTACAAGATGTGCGAGCAAGGAAAGGAGCAGATATAGGAAGTGATCACAACCTTCTGGTAGCAAAAATAAACTAAAATTAAGGAAAGCCAGAATCGGAGAACACAGAAAGATACATTTTGATACAAGAAAACTGATAGACCAGCAAACAAGAAATGAATTCTCAATAATACTTAAGAACCGCTTCAGTGTCCTACAAGACGAAGCAGAAATGTCCATATTAGAGTTCAATAAAACACTACAGGAAACAGCAAAAGAGGTGCTGGGATATCGGAAAAGGAGAAAAGAGGAATGGATAAGTGAGACCACATGGGAAAAGATAGAGCAAAGAAAAGAAATCAAGAAAAAATTACTGAACACCAAATCACAACGGCTTAAAAACGAGTTTTAAGTAATTATGCACAAAAAGACAAAGAAGTGAAGGAATCATGCCGTCAAGATAAACGTCAGTATTATGACAACTTAGCAGAGACAGCAGAGAAAGCAGCATATACAAATGACATGAAAACCATATATAAAATCACAAAGCAGATGACAGGTAACTTCAATACAAGATGTGAAAGTGCAGTAAGAACACAAAATGGACAACTGGTCAGTGGAGAAAGAGAAAAAATTGAAAGATGGAGGGAACACTTTAACACCCTACTAAACAGAACACAAGCAGCACAAGCAATAGATATACCTGAAGCAAAAGCGGAACTAAACATCAATACAGGACCAATAACAATAAATGAAGTAAAAGAGGCGATAAAGATGCTAAAATCAGACAGGGCACCAGGTGAAGATGAAGTGACTGCTGAGATGTTGAAAGCAGAAGAAACAGAAACACCAAAACAACTTTGCCGGATATTACAACAAATTGGCCCAGTCATCAAGTCAGTTACAGGGGAGGTCAAGACCGTCGTACGAAACCGCAACGACCAACTGTGGGGCAAGAAGCTGGGCGCAGGCAGTGAACCGGATCCAACCCAACAGTTACATAGGAAGAAACAAACGGTTCTGTTTCGATTAAGAAGCGGGCCACTGCAGGCCGCTGGGCCATATCCACCGACTCAAGATCTCACATACGAGGGGAGTGTAGGAGGGGAGTACTGACTCCGGAACATGTTCTCCAAGAGTCCCCACCTTTTATATGATCATAGGGCTCGGGGGTAAGATGTTGGTGGTGGGGATGCCAGGAGTAGCTAGGAGAAATTCATGTTATTACAGCTTCTAGCATGGTTACCCTGGCTTCAGCTCATGACAACTTCTAGCATGGTTACCCTGGCTTCAGCTCATGACAACTTCTAGCATGGTTACCCTGGCTTCAGCTCATGAAAACCTCTAACATGGTTACCCTGGCTTCAGCTCATGAAAACCTCTAACATGGTTACCCTGGCTTCAGCTCATGAAAACCTCTAACATGGTTACCCTGGCTTCAGCTCATGAAAACCTCTAACATGGTTACACTGACTACAACTCATGACAACCTCCAACATGGTTACCCTGACAACAACTCATGACAACCTCTAACATGGTTACCCTGATTACAACTCATGACAACTTCCAACATGGTTACCCTGACAACAACTCATGACAACCTCTAACATGGTTACCCTGACTACAACTCATGACAACCTCTAACATGGTTACCCTGACAACAACTCATGACAACCTCTAACATGGTTACCCTGACAACAACTCATGACAACCTCTAGCATGGCCACTCACCCTGCAGCTCACGACATAAGAACCTCTCTCTCTATTTTGATGTAAAAACAAAGTGTCGTGTTAAAACTGTTTGTGTGTGTGTGTGTGTGTATACATGAGGTACCGTTTTTTTTTTGTCACGTGATACATCATCCTGGATATGGCTGATACTTAAAAACATCAACAGTTTCTAAAGTCTAAAGATGCGTCAGAAGTTCTAGTGAAGGAATGTTTTCTATAGTCTAAAGTGTGAAGATGTGTCAGATGTTTTGGTGAAGGAACATTTGCTATAGTCAAAAGTCTCAAGATGCGTCAGAAGTTATGGTGAAGGTAAAGATAGCGTAAGTAAAGGTGACCCTATTATACCAGTGAGCCACCCTGGAGATACAATGTTATGGTATCTTCCTTAACCTGTCAGCACTCTACAGTGTGACATAGCATCATGCCTGGCCGTCTTTCCTTCCCAAACTCCAAAAGGAACCAGGTACCCATTTATACAGCTGGGCGAATGGGGCGCCTTTGTCTGGTTTCGAACCACTGACCTTCGTCTAGTGCACCTATCACTTCAGCACCCGCACGCCAAAAGTTCAAATGAAGCGAGTAACGACAACAAGCTAGTAGCAGTATCATTTTCACTGCACCTGCATCTTGGAGTCCAGCTACTATAGTGAGGACATTTTGAGAAACTTTAGGTCTTCAAGACGACTAGCTTTAGACCCTGGCTGATGCTAGAGGGAAGTCCCAGCACTGTTTATCATCTTAACTTTTTTTGTCTCGTTTCTCTATCAATCGCATCGTTCCACATCTTTAAAAAAAAAAATCCAGACTTATCACAATCCGTCCACGATTTTGTTTCGTTTCTTTTCAGTCTTCACGTTTTCTCTGTTAATTTAAAAAAGTGGCGATACTTTTTTTTTGTCCCTCGTGTTTCATCTTTCGTTTTCCGGGTGTTTGTTTTTGTTATTCTTCCCCCTATTCGTTGCCAAGGGGGACAATTAAATGTGAAATCGTTTTACAGAGTTAACGTTCCCCTTTGGTTATTGAGCTCGTCTAAATTACGAAACGAAACCTACAATACCCATACATACAAGAGACGTCCAATCAGAGGTTAGCAAAACCAGGAGAAAACAGTAAGACGACAGAATGTAGTTACTGATCTACTTTTTCTGTTGAGATATCGTGTTACTGGTTAATTTACTGGTGATAAATTAGCGACAACTAAGACGATGTTGATGACGTGGTAACTATAGTAGTGATGTAATAACCAGGGTGGCGATGATGTGATGACTAGGATGACAGCAGTGATGTGGTAACCATGCTGATGTTGGTGACGTTGTAACTAGGATGATGGCGGTGATGTGATACTTAGCGTGGTGTTGATGATGCACTGATTAGGGTGAAGGTGGTGATATGGTAACTAGGGTGATAGTGATGATCTGGTAACTAGGGTGATGTTTATGAAATGGTAACTAGGGTGATGTTTATGATCTGGTAACTAGGGTGATGTTTATGAAATGATAACTAGGGTGATGTTTATGATCTGGTAACTAGGGTGATGTTTATGAAATGGTAACTAGGGTGATGTTCATGAAATGGTAACTAAGGTGATACTGATGATGTGGTAACTAGGTTGATGAGCTTCTTTGGCTAAACTTTGATAGTGGTGGTGTGATGCTGGTGACGTTTTTACGATAAATGATAATAACTGCAAATGATGACGGTGGTAGAGTTATTGATGATAGAACAGTGAATAGCAGCGATGATGTTGCGATGTACGAGTACTTGGTGATCATACTACGATATGCAGTGACGATTGGCGCAAGCTCTACACTGATTATGACATATCCGCTATGATAATGATGATGATGATGACGGCGACGACAGCACAATCTACTTGTATCATTGCTTTGGTTTGATTTTTGCCTTGATCCTAACCCCTTCATGAATTCCTTGCGTATTTGAACCGTCTCTGCTCTTTCTCCCTCCCCATTTTCCATTCTCTGCACAAAGTAAATTTCATCATCATCATCTTCATCATCATGTGCTGTCTTCAGAGCGACTGTTGGCTGTAATCCTAGCATCAGGGTTCGCTAATCATAGCTGACATGCTAGCCTCACGGTTGCATAATCATATCTGCCATGCTAGCATCAGAGTTGGCTAATCATAACTGCCATGCTAGCTTCAGGGTTGGCTAATCATAGCTGCCATGCTAGCTTCAGGGTTGGTTAATCATAACTGACATGCTAGCCTCAGGGTTTGGCTAATCATAGCTGCCATGCTAGCCTCACGGTTGGCTAATCATAACTGACATGCTAGCTTCAGGGTTGGCTAATCATAACTTCCATGCTAGCCTCAGGGTTGCATAATCATAATTGACATGCTAGCCTCAGGGTTGGCTAATTATAACTGACATGCTAGCCTCAGGGTTGGCTAATCATAACTGACATGCTAGCCTCAGGGTTGGCTAATCATAACTGACATGCTAGCCTCAGGGTTGGAGAACCATAGTCAACCAAAACCCTGTCCCACATCTCAGTTAGAAGCCTCACTGACAGGCCCAGCTTGGCTAAAGAAGTATTGAGTACCCCCTTGCTTTATTTAGCTCTAGTCAGACACTGAAGAAAAAAAGTTAGCCACCATAACCCACTACCAAGTCGGCACTATGGTGTGTCTCAACATCTTCACCGCACCGGCTGCAAGGAGCACAAAGCTTGCAGTTCCAGGGAGGTCTAAAGTCAAAGTCTCGTAGCATCTGAATTCCGCAGGGGGTGTGAAATCTTATTTCCTTCACATTTCTAGACCACTACAGTATTTGAGGTGGAGATGCCAGCACCTGCCCTTGCTGCCTTTTCTTTCCCTAGGAAAACGCCAGGTACCCATTTGTTGGAGGCTGGGTTGACCCCGGTGCCTGTCGCTCCGAAAAAAAATTCCGTTCCCCCCCCCCCCCCCCGCCGACTGAGAAATCGAACCAGGGACCTTGTTATTGGCGGGCTGGTGCACTAAGCACTACACAGCCTCGACACTTACCCCAGGGAGATAGAAAGAAGAAAAAAGCAGGTAAAAGATCATACAGACGCTCGTATCAGAGACTGCAGTTGTCAGAATAGACGAATGAAAGCCGATCAACACTAAATTCTATCTCCATTACAGAAGAAACAGAGTCTATGACTCTGATTTTACTCGTACATTCTTCAAGTCTAGTCTATGACCCTGGCTTTACATTCTTCAAGTCTAGTCTATGACTCTGACTTTACATTCTTCAAGTCTAGTCTATGACCCTGGCTTTACATTCTTCAAGTCTAGTCTATGACCCTGGCTTTACATTCTTCAAGTCTAGTCTATGACTCTGACTTTACATTCTTCAAGTCTAGTCTATGACCCTGGCTTTACATTCTTCAAGTCTAGTCTATGACCCTGGCTTTACATTCTTCAAGTCTAGTCTATGACTCTGACTTTACATTCTTCAAGTCTAGTCTATGACTCTGACTTTACATTCTTCAAGTCTAGTCTATGACCCTGGCTTTACATTATTCAAGGCTAGTCTATGACCCTGGCTTTACATTATTCAAGGCTAGTCTATGACTTTGACTTTACATTCTTCAAGTCTAGTCTATGACCCTGGCTTTACATTATTCAAGGCTAGTCTATGACTTTGACTTTACATTCTTCAAGTCTAGTCTATGACTTTGACTTTACATTCTTCAAGTCTAGTCTATGACTCTGACTTAACATTATTCAAATCCAATCTATGACCTTGGCTTTACATTCTTCAAGTCTAGTCTATAAGTCTAACATTACATTCTTCAAGTTCAATCTATGACTTTGAGTTTACATTCTTCAAGTCTAGTCTATGACTTTGACTGAACCTGGTCATGACTCTGTCACCCTGTTCCAAGAACTGTCCTTACCAATCTTAAAACAGGCGTCACGTGAAAACTGGTGACTCATATTGCATGCTTTTTGAATAATGGCAGCGATGACTGAAAATAAACATTTAAAATATGAATCGATTGTACATAACTGTGTAAAGAAAGCAGCTAAACAGCAGAGAATCTCGTACAGTATTACTAAAGAAAACACTTCCAGTTGATTATGTTCTCTGAAGTTACAACTTGTTGATATTTCACTGAAAGTAATTTTCAACGCCATCCACAGTTTAGAGTAATTTTTTTTAAAATTATAGGTAGCCATAGTATTAGTATATAGTATTAGTATAGTATTAGTAGCCATAGTATTAGTATTAGTATACAGTATTAGTATAGTATATTAGTATAGTATTAGTAGCCATAGTCTTAGTATAGGTACAAAAGAGATATCTGGAGTAGTGGTTCTAAACTTTTTTAGACATTTGCGCACTGCTTCTTCTTCTTCTTCTTCTTCTTCTTCTTCTGTGAGCGTTTGCTGAATTAATCAGCTTTCCGGATCTGGGGCTCTTTGCAGCAGACAAGACACGTCTCCATTCCTGTCTACTCTTGATCTTTTCTTGCCAGCTGTCAATTGCAAGAACGCATATAATCTTCTTCTAGTTTGTCTCGCCATCATTGTCTACGTCTACCTCTTGGTCTGTCCCCTTTCATCACTTCTATATATGCCATCTGCGTTTCTCTGTCCTCCTCCATCCTCTCTACATGTCTGTGTATAACTTGTTTGGTGTAAGTTTACATTAAAGCTAGTTGGGAGGAATATTTTCTCAAGATGGTTACAGACCAACATTTCCCTTGGCAATGTACTACCTTTCTCGAGGTCAACCTAGCTCCCCCATCATGACAGCCAACCCGGGTTCTCCCCTCCTTGGCATATTCTATGCTAATCCTCAAGCATCCAATCAACACAACAATACATGGACATACAGTACAAATCACGAAGTCTGAATTCAATAATACAACAATTTTAATCTCACAGTGAACCCAACAACCACAAACAACTGGCACTGACAATTAACATGACATTAAGACATTATTCATCAATAAAGCCATAAACAATGTGAGGAACAATCAATGAAAATGCAAATTAAGTCAAGCATAATATCAGTTAATAATGAAACTTCTCACGTCTGCAATATTTACATTGTTACTCTACGTACCTGGGGCCCTCAGCTCACTGGGCCCTAACTGTGACATCCACCACGACTATATGTGCCATTGCACTTTCATCTCCGCAGCCATCGCGACCATCTACGTCAACAGCATCTGTACTGATGCAAAAACACATGGTCAGTCTACATGAAAAAGCATACAAAAGCGTACATGTTACCAATCCAATCAACAGAGACAATCACAATGAAATCAGGCGCAAATTATCCAGAGACAATCACAATGAAATCAGGCGCACATTATCTTCTTACACGGAATGACACGACTCTACATCACAGCTTAGTGCACAACTACATAATCTACACCATACGAGGTGGGCAAGGGAAGAATATAACTAACGATCACCATAATACACAGGAATTTACAGCACATCCATTAGCACAACGGAATAAGACATCGCCAGGCTGTTGCCTCTGTTTCTTCTTGCAAGTCAGTGTTTCTATATATGTATATAATATATATCCCAGAAACCAGCTACCAAAACACGTGGACGATGACACTTCGGTCAAGGCCGTACACCCCTTGATCTAAGCATGTATCGTCCGCCCCTGAGTTATCTCAGTCTGTTGTTCTTCATAATGAATGGCTGTTATAAGAGGAGAGTCAAACAACGTGTGGAATTTTGTGTTACTTCTTATCTTACTTATGTATGTATGTATATATATATATGTGTGTGTGTGTGTGTGTGAAAATCAAATACAAGCATTATGTATATGCTTAGTTAACAATATGTTTAGTATACATACATATATATATATATATATATATATATATATATATATATATATATAGTTAACTAAGGGTAGACCATGACAGTAATGGAAAGACAACATAGAAGAGGATAAAAGGAAATTGGTGTCACCAACTGAAGAGTGAAGATTAGGAACAGAGAGGAATGGAATCGAACTTTATCTGCAGCAGTGAGTCTCAGTGGCTCGGAAAGAAGAAGAAGAAGGAGTGTTTATTTTGATGTTGTGGTATATAATTTTTTTAATTGTATCAGTTGTCTTGTTTCGAGTTTGCAGCATACTTGGCAAGGCAAATTTCTGTCGCTGCGCGCTGTTTGAAGAAACTATGATCTAGAGCAGGCATGTGCAACATTTTTTTGTTCAGGGGGCAAAAAAAAAACAACTTTTTTTGTCCTCTTCACGCGGGTCATAAACTTCTAACAATGTCAAATTTAGAGAAAAATAAAAAACATTCAAAGAAAAAATGTAAAAATGTTACATACATTTAATGCTTTTAAACTTGAGCTTGAAAAGTTTCTGTTAAAAGGTCAAGACTTGCTGGAACAGATGTCTTCGCCACCTTCAAGTTGTTGTCTAAATGTGCGTCCATTAGTCTTGATTTTAGATTTAATGAATTTCAGTCTAGAAAATACCTGTTTACATTGTGGGTGCTTCCAAAGACTGAATATAAAAATCAATGTTGTTAATGTTTGCAACACATTACACGTTTTTCTTAGATCGACTGCAGGCCACACACGTAAAAAAAAAAAAAAACATATTGCCGTGGACCAGATGTAACTCGTGGGCCAGATGTGACTCGTGGACCAGATGTGACTCATGGGCCAGATGTGACTCGTGAGCCTGTTGTGACTCGTGGGCCACATGTGACTCGTGGGCCAGATGTGACTCGTGGGCCAGATGTGACTCATGGACCAGATGTGACTCGTGGGCCAGATGTGACTCGTGGGCCAGATGTGACTCGTGGGCCAGATGTGACTCATGGGCCAGATGTGACTCGTGGGCCAGATGTGACTCGTGGGCCAGATGTGACTAGTAGGTCAAGGATTCCCCATATATAATCTAGACTATCTGGTATTAATGTCCATATTTTACTTCTCTTGTCGGCGCGCTACAAGGTGATGTGATAAGTATCACCCATGGTTACCTTCACTTCCTCAGCTCCAGGAGATATCAGATGGGGACCTGGGCCGAGTCATCCCATCGACCTTCCCCAATTTAAGAAATACGTGCTCATATTTATGTATGATTTTACAAAGCTGTAGTCGTCCTTTGTCATCGTGGATTATTCCCATAATTCCCTGCACTTTTTAATCTCTGTAAGAATGACAGAGATGGGTGGACTACATCAAGATACGGGCAGTTATCAGCTTGGCAGAGTACACCACCAGGGCAAGAAACAGAGCAGAGCCGAGACTCACTGCAGACAACCTTCTGTGGGGGAGACGGCACATGATGATGATGATGATTGCCTGTCTCTTCAAAAGATGATTCCCAGTTTCAGAGTGTCTCTGCGAGCAGTGACGATTAGCCAGTTCTCATGGCCCTAGACTAAATCTAATACTGGGCCCCGCGGCCCCCGACACCCCACACACCCCCCCCCCCCCCCCCCACCTCTCAGTCCCACACCGTTCATCGTCTGATACATGTCCTGTGTCCTGATTCGCCTCTAGTTGTGATATCTGCTATTACTATATGACTTTGTACTGCACGGACATAGCACAACTGATACGTCACTGTATTCTGCATGACTTAACCTGCTAACACAGAAACTGTAGCTACAAATGATTGACACTTGGAACAACACCTGGGATCTGTTTCGACGAGATTTTTTTTTCTTCCATTTCTTTGTTTATTTTCTTTTTTTTTTTCTTTGGATATACGTCCAATCAAAAAGTTTGTTTGTCAACATACAAGATGGCGCAGAGTGGTAGTTGTGGCCATTTGTTCCTTTCGGAGAATTTCTTCTTTCCCTGTTCTTTTTTTTTTATGCCTATCTTAGTCTCTCTCTCTCTCTCTCTCTCTCTCTCTCTCTCTCTCTCTGTATCAAACGCTCACTTCTCCTTCTCCTTCTTCTCCTTTTTTCCTTCTTCTTTATCTTCTTCTTCTTCTTCTTTTCTCCTTCTTCTCTTCTTTCTTTTCTTCTTCTCCTTCTCCTTCTCCTCTTTCTTCTCCTTCTCCCCTTCTCTTTCTTCTCCTTCTCCTCCTTCTCTTTCTTTTCCGCCTCCTCCTTTCCTTCTCCTCCATCTCTTTCTTCTTTTCTTCCTTCTCCTTCTTCTTCTCCTCTTTCTTCTCCTTCTCCCCCTTCTCTTTCTTCTCCTTCTCCTCCTTCTCTTTTTCTCCGCCTCCTCCTCCTTCTCCTCCATCTCTTTCTTATTTTCTTCCTTCTCCTTCTTCTCCTCTTTCTCTTTCTTCTTCTATGTCTTCTCCTTCTTTTTTTCTTCTCCTCTTTTTCCTTCTTTTCTTTCTTCTTCTTCTTCTTCTTCTTTTCTTCTTCTTCTTCTTCTTTTCTTCTTCTTCTTCTTCTTTTCCTCTTCTCCTTCTTATTCTTCTTTTTCTTCTTCTTCTTCTTCTTCTTTTTCTTCTTCTTCTTTTTCTTCTTCTCCTTTTTCTCCTTTTCTCCTTCTTCTTCTTCGTCTTCTTTTTCTTCTCCTTTTTCTTCTCCTCCTCCTTCTCCTTCTTCTTCTTCTCTTTCTTCTTCTTCTCTTTCTTCTTCTTCTCCTTCTTCTCCTTCTCCTTCATCTTCTTCTTTTCCTTCCTCTTTTCTCCTCTTCTCCTTCTAATTTTCTTCTCTTCTTCTTCGTCTTCTTCTCCTTCTTCTTCTCTTCCTTCTTCTTCTCCTTCTTCTCCTTCTCCTTCATCTTCTTCTTTTCCTTCCTCTTTTCTCCTCTTCTCTTTCTAATTTTCTTCTTCTTCTTCTCCTTCTTCTTCTTCTTCGTCTTCTCCTCCTCCTCCTTCTCCTTCTTCTTCTCCTTCTCTTTCATCTTCTTCTTTTCCTTCTTCTTTTCTCCTCTTCTCCTTTTAATGTTCTTCTTCTTCTCCTTCCTCTTCTTCGTCTTCTTCTTCTTCTCCTCCTCCTCCTCCCCCTCCTTCTTCTTCTTCTTCTTCTCCTTCTTCTTCTTCTTCTTCATCGTTGTCGTCGATAGCTCAGACATCGACACCAATCTCTCTCACAAAAAAAACAGTTCGTTATCTAAGGTTTTCAGCATAACGATGGAGCTTCTCTTGTAGGGGGGCTAGGGTCTGGCCAGGTGGGTCGCCCGAGTATGCTGTGTTGCAGGCAATTGTGGAGGATGTGATGTGGCGTCTGTTGCTCATAGCTGCATGCTTATAGGTCTATTATGCTAGTTTTCAGCTTCAGGTATAGATGGTGTTTCAGCCTGCAATATCCTATTCTCAGTTACTTGGAATCACTGTTCGACCCGTAAGTGTGTAAGCCGCAAACAAACAAACAAACAAACAAACAAACAAACAAACAGGAAACAGCCTGTTTAAACTACCATTATTATTGTTCTGAACACTCATTCAACAACAGGCACAGCTTTTTTTTTAGCCTGGTGCGAGTCTCTCGTTATCTGTAGCAGAGAACTTATAGAAAATTATTTACACTAACCGATACCGAGTTTCTACAGTAGGATGAAACTTGTATCCTTCCCATGTCATTAAACGTCACATAGGGCTCGCCAATTTTTCTTGTTTTCGGCGAGTCTTTCAACCTCAGCAAGGGAATTTATGCCTGTTAATTTGACCTCTCTAAACAATGTCAGGCGTGATACTGACCATATTACCCTCTAGTGTGCTGACAGGTCAAGGAAAATATGAGCACTAACACCATATCCCTATGTGTCTCTAAGGCATGACAGCATTACCTTTGAACAATGTCCTCTTCAGAGTTTCACGCGGTCTACCTCTTTTTCTTTGGCCTGTTGTGTTTCACCTGTTAGCTTGTTTTTGGGATTCTCTGATCGTTTCTTCTCATCACATGACCAACATATGTCCATCTCCTTTTCCTGACCACCCATGAGACTGGTTGTTGTTCAGTCATCTGTCTTATCTCTGCTTTGTTCTTGAATTCATTCCACTTGATGCCGAGTATTTTCCTTAGGCATTTGTTTTCAAAAGAGTCTCATTTCTTGTCTATTTCTTTAGTTGTTTTCCAGCTTTCGCATGCATGAATGAGGGTGGATATCACATCTGAATTGAGTAATCCTAACTTGGTTTTTGTGCTTAAACCTTTGAATTCCATATGTTCTCAAGATTATATATATATATATACACACACACACTATTTCTTGCACCCTTTCTATCTCTTCTTAACTTCCTCGAAACATTGTCTAATTCCTGCAAGTCTTGAACTTAAATCATCCCTGCTAACCTCCCTATTGTGCACTCTATCTCTCGAGCCACCAACCTATCAGCTTAACCTTGTTCCGACTAAACCGTCCATTCTGTCATAGTGGAAGTACCTCGACACTTTTGGCGTCAAATCTCCCATCTCCATTCGAAGCGACCTCCCCTGTCTACCTTTATTTCCTCCAATCTCCACAGCCCTCGCCCTCCAAGCTGCTGGACTCGTTACTTCTCGCTTCTGCCAGTCACAGCGCAAATCCTCCCAGGCTTTTTAGAGTGAGTGCCCCTGACACGTTGGACTCCGCGAAGCAACCCCTTCTCTAAACTCCATCTGACTCTTCCACAACCCACAGACAGTTCATCCTCCGCTTTTCACTCCTTCTCCATCTATTCCCCCATCCTATTCGATTTCACGTGTTTGAAATAAGCTTATAATTTTGAATTATGCATTTGTCTGGACCGTCGATTTTACCACAAGCATCGAATGGCCCCAGACGTGGTACTTTGTTTCTCCTCCATTTTTTGTTATGAGAGTTTTGTTTTGTTTCGTTTTTTTTTTTTTAAGAATCCATTAAGATCCCAGCCAGTAAAGGATCTTTAGTTAGTTACGGATACTACGCTCCCTTTTATTTTTTTCTCTCTCCTTTTTTAATGGGACTATCTTTGACGTGCAGGCTGTTGCTCTTACCCTCCCCCCCTCCTTTTGTCTCCATCTTTTGTAAGCGTCGAAAATGTTTTCTTCTGAGAAGTTCTTGATATCGACGTATTGTCGTACCTCTTTTGTTTCGTGGATTGTTTCCGACAGCGGGTGAGAGTTTTGATTTTTTAAAATCTAACCTGTCGATACTGTCTGCCTCTTCATTTGTATACCAAAACTGGAGATACTGATAACTGGCGGTTTTTCAAACTAAGTGTCTACATAAGAAAAAAAAAAGACCAAAAAAAAACCCATAAGCACTGAACTATTGTTCAGAGAAACGGACATAGCACCATTGTTATTAGTGACTGAAAGGAGAAGATGGCAATGGATTGGCCACAATATGAAGATGAGAGACGAATGCCCCACCACGAACAGTTTTGATGTGGACTCCACGGGCTAAAGAAATTATCTTTGTTTCCATATCTTCTATTACTGACATCTTTTTTTTATGTGTGTTTTTTTTTCTTTTTATTGAAAAGCTAAATAAATAGATGGCTGCCACCAACCGTTAAAACCATGAAATTTGGGTGCCAAGACACTGTTTCATTTGATAATCAGTGGCCCATAGCTGACATCCTGGCGTCAAAGTTTGCGAACAATAGCTGACATGCTGGGGTCAAGGTTTATGTACAATAACTGACATGCTGGCATCAAGGTTTATGAACAATAACTGACATGCTGGCGTCAAGGTTTACGAACAATAACTGACATACTGGCATCAAGGTTTGTGAACAATATCTGACATACTGACATCAAGGCTTACGAACAATAACTGACATGCTGGCGTCAAGGTTTGTGTACAATAACTGACATACTGGCATCAAGGTTTGCGACTCATAGCTGATATTTGCCGTCAAGATCTGTGATCCATAGCTGACCAAGACCCTCTTCCACTGCTCCGTGAGTACCCCTAGTAACATGCCGAACTTGACAAAGATGACAAGGACCGCCATAGTGTCTCCTTGCTAGTGAAATCTGCTAAAAAAAGAAAAAAAGCATTTCACACTACCTGCTTTTCTAGCTCCTCTCGAGCCATAACCTGCTCACAATCCGACACGATAGTATACCTCAACATCTTCACCACATCGGATACAAAGAACGTCCAGATCTCTTTTATTGTGAGATTGAAAAAAAGAAGAAGAAGAAGAAGGAAAAAAAAGAACAACAACAATAAGAGCCACGAAATTATACCTATTTCACTTTACAACACATTTATTTTACATTATAAATTCAATTCTTATCTGGCTCCACCGCCCGCTCTTAAAAAAAAAACTTCGATCGCATATTCCTTTCCACGGAACAGAAACACGTATCTAGGAATTTTTCACGTATTTTGATAGGGTCTTGACCAGCTTTGGTTTAAGATCACGTGTAAGATATTTCGCGTGCAGGCAGTCTTAAATGTTATGCTTATTAAGGAATTATTACATGGAATTAGACCGAAAATATAAATCTTGGAACTGTTTTGATTTACACCGTGAAAGAGTTCAGGTCAGTCACATTTTGTGTAATTATTATTAACTCTTTTACTCCTTAATTAGTTTCCATCCACTGTCAGTTTAAATTTTAATGAGAAGTTTTGGTAAGAAGAAACCGGAAGGAAGTTACTTTTTTTAATTTGAAAACCTGGGTCGGGTTAGAAATGTGCTACTTTTTCGTTTTTTAGGCTCTATCTATCTATCTATCTATCTATCTATCTATCTATCTATCTATCTATCTATCTATCTATCTATCTATCTATCTATCTGTCTATCCGTCCGTCCGTCTGTTTGTCTGTCTGTCTGTCTGTCTGTCTGTCTGTCTCCAAACATTGATTCGCGTGTCTGTTTTGCACGATTGACTAACACTGCCTGTGTTGTTTAGGATTGAAAGAGTTAAGGGGTATCTAAAAATATGGCAAAACTTGCACTCCGATTGGCCACTTTGTTTATAAGCTCGACGTATGGTCGTGAACTTTGTTCTGCTTTCATCGCTGAAATGAAGGGTGCTAAACAAATTTCTAAAGATTTTGATTATCAAGAATGATAAACAAACATGTGCCCAACAGCATTTTGGGTTGGACACCGGTCTGGGTGATATTATGTGCACTGGTAGAAGATGAACACCTATCTCTCTCTCTATGTCTCTCTCTCTTTCTTTCTCTCTCTCTCTCTCTCTCTCTCTCTCTCTCTCTCTCTCTGAACCTTAAATGCCCAGGACACATGGAGCTTCAGCAAGGATTTTCCACAAACTCATGTCCTTTGGCTTTCTCCACCCCCTCCCCTTTCTTGGCTAGGTGAGCGCTCTATTGCTCAACATCCTCTCTGTGTTCTTCTCCATGTCTCCTTTGGTCTACCCTTACTTCTGTTCCCCTGTGGTGTCCATCTTAGTGCTATTTTTGGTAGTGAGTCGTCAGTCATCCGGCCCAGATGTCATATTAGAGACACACAAAAAGCCAGTATAGAAGAACAATATTATAAGAATGTATTATACCCTGTGATATTATAAGAATGTATTATACCCTGTGATATTATAAGAATGTGTTATACCCTGTGATATTATAAGAATGTTTTATACCCTGTGATATTATAAGAATGCGTTATACACTGTGATATTATAAGAATATGTTATACCCTGTGATATTATAAGAATGTGTTATACCCTGTGATATTATAAGAATGTGTTATACACTGTGATAAGATAAGAATGTGCTATACACTGTAATAAAAGAATGTGTTATACACTGTGATATTATAAGAATGTGTTATACCCTGTGATATTATAAGAATGTGTTATACTCTGTGATATTATAAGAATGTGTTATACCCTGTGATATTATAAGAATGTGTTATACCCTGTGATATTATAAGAATGTGTTATACCCTGTGATATTATAAGAATGTTTTATACCCTGTGATATTATAAGAATGTTTTATACACTGTGATATTATAAGAATGTTTTATACCCTGTGATATTATAAGAATGTATTATACCCTGTGATATTATAAGAATGTTTTATACCCTGTGAGACTGTTGTTCCTGCCAACATATTTTACACATTATCTGGTTTTGTGTGTGTAAGTGTGTGTGTGTGTTTGTGTGTGTGTGTGTAAAACTGAAAGCATATGAGTAATTAATTAATTGTTCAGGTAATTTGCCGCGATAATTTGTGTTTTGAGAAATCTGTAACCTGCACACAGAGGAAAGTATTTCGGAAAGAAAACCGTTTAAAACAGAAATCAGTGTGGAAAATTACTGTTAAAAAAGAGGTTTAGAAGAAACACATGCATATTAACATAGCCGTTTGTTTACTCCAGCCGATGTGGGAAGACAGAGACACCCGTTTGTTTACTCCAGCCGATGTGGGAAGACAGAGACAAGAGAAGACACTTAAAACAAGATATCAACTCCATTGTCAGTGCTATTTTGGAAGAAAAGAGTAACCTGTTGTGAACTTGTGACACAAGTTAAAAAAAAACAAAACCAAAAACAATGAGTGATGCTTGCACGTCAAGACAAGGAGAAGGGGAGACTATTTCTGTGCAGTGAGAGATAGATAGAATGGGAGGGAGGGAGAGAAAGAGGAGGAGATGAGGACGTAGTCTGAGAGTCATCAGTCTATTGGTACCACCTCACCCCCCACCTCCCCCAACCTTTATCTTTTTTCCTGCACCATAGTGAAATAGCCATGACGTGGAGAGTGAAGGGAAGACTAACACCAAATCTTTCAACAGATCAATACCAAGCGAAGGCAAAGGGAGGATTTTTCTCTGCGTTTTATCTAGTCTCCCTTACGGGCCAGCCAGTTTGTTGGTGCTAAGCAGTAAATTACAGCGTCAGTCGATCGCAGTTTAGTTTTCTCCATGCATTGTGGCATACTCGTGCGTGGTTATACACTACTCTGACTTGCTTTTGTGTGTGTGTGTATGTGTGTGTGTGTAGTGAAAACTGAATTGTTCCTGCTCTTGTAGTATTTCTATATATTTGCACACTAGGATATCTCGTATATCTTGGATCACTCCTAACTAATAATGGAGATACAATGAGGAAATTAAAAGGAGGACGTCTATCGCTCTTCAAAAAGTAAAATAGCTAAAGGAGCTGTGGAGAGGAACAGAAAGAACTACAAAAATAAGATTTATAAGGGCATGCATCTTTCCCATCACAACATATGTCTGTGAGACCTGGACACTTAACAAAACAGCTGAGAAACACATAAATGCCGTTGAAAGTAAATGCTACAGAAGAGTTCTTCAAACATCATGCACACAAAAAACAACAAATATATCCATACTACAAGAACTTAATATTGAAGAAGGCTGGCTAGTAAAGATAATTAAAAAGAGACAACTTAACTATTTTGGACACATTAAACGTCATGATAATTTAGAGAAGACTGTCCTGGAAGTGTACATAATGGAAAAAAACAAACAGGGGACGACCAAGGCGAAGATGGCTGCAAGACATCGTTGATGATCTGCAAATGGATGCATCAGTGCCAGGACATCTTGCTTACAACCGAGAGGCCTACAGGAGGGCTGTTAGGGAGGCAAAATTCCGCAAGGGGCATGCAAATGACTGACTGACTGAGGATATCTCAGCCGTGCAGTAGTGTTGAAGACCATGCATGAAGCCGGATAGGGAGTGAGTTGTGGTAGCCTTTTTTTTCAGTTCCGAAAAAAGACGTAAGAAGATAGTTTCATCACAAGGTCAGGGAACCTTTGCTGCTCATGATTCCGTGACACCTCAAGAAAACAGCGTGTAGCTGTAATACTAAATAATGCTGCTAACAAAACAGGCTGTTGTGACACTGCAGCCTTGGCAGCAAGACAGACATGAATATCCTGGAACCAGCTGAGAAATCTGTTGCTTTGGGGCTGACTCCAGGGACAGCAGAAGTCGCTTGTAACCAGCTCCCTGGCCCATTTCACACATACAGCCTCTACAAACACAAACACAAACATACAGTCTCTACAGACACAAACACAAACATACAGTCTCTAAACAGTCTCTACAGACACAAATACACACACACAGCCTCTACAAACACAAACACACAGTCTCTACAAACACAAACACAAACATACAGTCTCTACAGACACAAACACAAACATAAGTCTCTACAGACACAAATACACACATACAGCCTCTATAGACACAAATACACATATACAGTCTCTAAAGACACACATACAGCCTCTACAGACACAAATACACGCATACAGCCTCTACAGCCACAAATACACACATACAGCCCCTACAGACACAAATACACACATACAGTCTCTAGATACACATATTCACATATACAGCCTCTAGGTACACATACAATCTCTAAGTGTACAGATACACACATACAAGTATAATCTCTAGGTACACAGATACACACATACAGCCTCTAGATACACGAATACACACATACAATCTCTAGATACACAGATACGCACATACAGCCTCTAGATACACACATACAGCCTCTAGATACGCAGATACACACATACAGTCTCTAGATACACAAATGCGCACATAGCCTCTAGACAAACACATACACATACATACATAATCAACCAGCGTGAAGGATAGAGAAAAATGTATTTCATGACTTCCTATTGTTTTTCAGTCACCGACTATCATTCTATTTTCCTCAATCTCAAGACAAATAGCCAGCTTCATTTTTTTCCCCCCATCTAATTTTCAGTTTCCTTCTATGTCTCCGAGCACTTAAGAGATTCTTTCCCTGTATCAGACCCTCCAGTAGCTGCAAGCCAGGAAATTCCCACTCCCTGTCCTACCCACCCTCCCTCTCTTGGACTAAATCAGTTTTGCTGCAGGAGTTGTACCTTCAGTACCATCGATGCGCTGAGTTTTTCTCGTCGTCACGTCTTCGATGACCGCCTAGCCTAGTTTTGTCCATCAACTTTCCAGGGGGAAAAAAAAAACCTAAAAAAAAAAAAACTCTGGCTCCAGTGATCCCCAAACTAGACTTGACAACCTAAAATTTGGGTCGGTAGTGGGTTTCTGTGGCTCGTGTTCATTTGACGCACGACAAGTCGGGCTGGAGTGATTGGTACCAGCAGAAAATCAAACAGAAGCAGAGTTTTAATAATAATAATCATAAATTCCCTGTTTCTATGCCATTTATGCTTACTGGGGACACGGTGTTAGGCCTGTATTTCCAAGACCTTCGGAACATGAAAGTGTGATGTGGTCAGTATCACGCCTGACAGCATTTACCTTCTCAGATTTCTCTGGTACCCATTTGTAGGGACTGGGTGGATCTCAGGGCACTTTTTTGGTGTGGCGATACCAGAAAAGATCCTCACTGCTGGGATTTGAACCTGGTACCACCAGATTAATAGACCAAGAGCCTAATCACTCAGCCAACCAGGCCGTCAGTAATAATAATAATAATAATTATTATTATTATTGTTTTTATTATTACTATTATTTGAAGTCAGTCATTGGCATGTCCCTTGTGGAACTTTACATACTAAACAGCTCTCTTGTAGGCCTCTCGGTTGTAAGCAAGACGGCCTGCTGCTGATGCATTCCATTTGCAGATCATCAACGATGTCTTGCTGACATCTTCGCCTTGGTCTTTCTCTCTTTCTTTTTCCCATTATGTACACTTCCATGACTGTGTTCTCTAAATTTTCATTACGTTTAATGTGTCCAAAATATTTAAGTTGTCTCTTTTTAATTATCTTTACTAGCCAACCTTCTTCAGTATTAATTTCTTGTAGTATGGATATATTTATTGTTTTTTTTTTGTGTGTCCATGATATTTGAAAAACTCTTCTGTAGCATTTACATTCAACGGCATTTATGTGTTTCTCAGCTGCTTTGTTAAGTGTCCAGGTCACACAGGCATATGTTGCGATGGGAAAGATGGATGCCTTTAAAAACTTTATTTTTGTAGTTCTGTCTTTTCCTCTCCACAGATTCTTTAGTTATGCAAAAAAAAAAGTTCTCTAATTCTTTTCCTTTCATCTGTGTCGATATTGTCTAATTGGGCATTAGTAAATGATATTTTATTAGTATTAAAATGAGTACATGGTGCCCGGATTATTACTCTGCTGCCACGTATGTCACCTGCGGCCAGTGAGATATACATGATATTCAGATGGTCATCTATGATATTCTCACAGCAATGAATCTTTGGGGTGAGTGAACTCTCATGTTTTTAGTACTTCTCTCGTCTTTCTCTGCCCTAGACTCATTGCGAAATATTTTCAAAAACCAACCATTTTAACTCATCCCGGGCCAGCCATTGCAGTTCATTATAGATTCTTCTCTTCGTTCTCCTCATCCTCCTCCTTCTTCTTCTTCTTCCTCAGCTTTCCAAGCAGATAAAGTTCGAC
This sequence comes from Achatina immaculata, assembly GCA_009760885.1. Classification (NCBI taxonomy): domain Eukaryota; kingdom Metazoa; phylum Mollusca; class Gastropoda; order Stylommatophora; family Achatinidae; genus Lissachatina; species Lissachatina immaculata. Next base: position 26,606,439 of record CM019721.1, on the reverse strand, counting down.
TCTATTCCTCTCTAATCCTAATATTCTCTCCCCAGTTGGTAACACCAGGTTCCTGTATATCCTCTTCTATGTTTTGTTTTCCCATCTCATTCTTGCTCTACCTCTCGGTCTTGTCTCCCGTGTCTCTTGTGCATACATCATTTTCCTTTGTCTGTCCCTTACATTCTTTCTATGCAACCCAACCTCATCTTCGCCATTTCTTGCAATATTATAATTTTCAAAATGCGCCTGGCGTTTTACTGAGAAATAGTCACTCTGTAATGACCTACTAAAGAAGCTGTAGAGACAGACAGATAGAATTACAAAAATTAGATTTTCATCAACATTCATCTTTCCTATCGCAACAACAAAACACTTAACAAAACAGCTGAGAAACACATAAATGCCTTTGAATGTAAATGCTACAGAAGAGCTCTTCAAATATCTTGGGCACAAACAAGATCAAGTAATATCATACTACAAAAACATAATACTGAAAAAAGTTGGTTAGTAGAGAGGATTAAATAGAGAAAACTTCAATATTTCGGACACATTAAACTAGAGAATTTATAGAAGACCGTCTTGGGAGGCTACATAATGGGAAAAAGAAAGAGAGGAAGACCAAGGCGAAGATGGCTACAAGACATCATTGATGATCTGCGAATGGATGCATCAGCAGCAGGGTATCTTTCTTACAAATGAGAGACCTTCAAGAGAGCTGCTAGGGAGGCAAAGTTCCGCAAGGGACATGATACTAATGATGATGATGGGTGGCTGCAGATATAGGAAGAGATGAGAGCTATCGTCTCCTTTTACACATTAATGACATAGACCATGGCTTTTTATTTTAATTTAGATGTTAAAACTTGTACTTGTGCTACCTCCCTGTAACTGTGAACTGTTTGTCTTTGCATCCCATGCTGTAGAGGTGTTGAGGAAAAGTATCGTATCGGCTTGGGAGTGAGTTATGGCAGCTACTTTTTCAGTCCTGGAGTACAGCTAAAAAGCACTGCTTCTTTAGCAGACTCCACTACCATGGGGACTATGACGATCCTTGGCCCGTAAGCCAGGCTATGCCTGTTATTAGGGATACCAACGGAGAGGTGGGACAGGATCTTATTCAGCTATGGTTCGCTAACCCTTATGCTAGCATATCAGCTATGGGTCGCTGATTGCCTCATCGGACTTTGATATATATATATATATATATATATATAAGTCGCAAATTGAAATATTTTATCAGTGGCAGTTATCAGGTAATATTTAAATATATCCTTAGATAGTACCATCATCTAACTTTATAATAGTTGTATATAGGGGGCACTTGGAGTTACTTGCGCAAAGCAAGGCAATAACAAAATGGCTACCCAACTGTTAATGTGTACCAAAAAAGGACAGAGAAGTGTAGTGCGATTTTTGTGGGCTAAAGGACAATCAGTGGAGGACATTCATAAGGAAATGATTACAGTTTATGCTGAAAAGTTTTTATCGCATAAAGCGGTCTATAACTGGGTAAAAGAATTTTCTCAGTGACGCACCGAAATTGTTGACAAAGTCCGACTTGGCCTTTCTATTCAGATTGCAACAGAAACGACTGTGCAACGTGTGAATGAGATTATCAGGAGTAACGATAGACAGTGTAGCAAGTGCAATCGGATGTTCACATGGCTTAGCCTACAGAATAATGCATGAGCAATTGAATTTTCGGAAAGTTTGCTCACGTTGAAAACGTCCTGGTCTGCTGACTAGAGGTGTGCTTCTCCTTCATGACAATGCCAGACCACATACGGCTCGGTTAACCCAAGAGAAAATTAGCCAGTTGGATTGGGAAGTTCTTGAACATCCACCCTATGCTCCAAGTGATTTTCACCTGTTTGGTCCATTGAAAAACCACCTTGGCGGGAGAAGATTCTCGAGTGACGAAGAGGTGGAAACAGAAGTAAAAAAAATTGGTTCAGAAATCGGACTTCTGATTTTTATGCCACGGGTATTGCATCTCTGATTACACGATGGGACAAATGTATCGATGTTGGTGGCGATTACGTTGAGAAATAGGGGAATAATGTAGGTTCAAACATTAAAAGTTTTCAAATTACTGTCACATTTAGTTTTTGTTTTGTTTTTTTTTTGTAACTGACATTGCGAGTTACTTAGTGACTTCCTTCGTGTATATATATATAAAACAAGTTGAATTCTTTCCAGACTAAATGTTTACCAAGAATTAGACAAATATTTTGGCCAAACACCATAAGAAATAACATCTTGTTGGCAGAAATGCAGATGAAGCCACTGACAGCAATTATTGAGGAAAGACGCTGGCGATGGCATGTGCTCCGAATGACTGACAACTCACTACCAAAAATAGCACTAAGATGGACACCACAGGGGAACAGAAGTAAGGGTAGACCAAAAGAGACATGGAGAAGAACAACAGAGAGGATGGTGAGCAATAGAGGGCTCACCTGGGCAAGAGCAGAAAAAAAGGCAAAGGACAGGCATTTGTGGAAAACCCTTGCGGAAGCCCCATTGGTAATTAATCATGTAACTTCACGATGCGAAGGAACGAAGGCAGATTTACATTACATTATGTGCGTACAGGATAGACTTAGCCATCATCCTTCTACTGTAGGGAGGTTCTCAACAGGGCACACACGTGTAGCTGTCACTGAATACTAGATTCCACACATCAGTGCCAGATCAGTTTATTCTCTCATCAGTTACCGAACACACTGTCACTTGCTTACTTCAACTGTTCGTTTACTTCAGCTGTCACCTTATTCAATGTATATGATACAGGCCTCGAGTTTTAGCCCAAACACTCACGAATAGCAACAGCTTGTACAACTGACACACACTGCTAGTGACCGCCATGCATCTCTCTCTGTCTAATCTCTGACGTCACACTTCCTGCCAGTCGTTTGCAGTCACTCGACACTTTCCCCTTACACTTCACCTTGCACCATCTTTGGTGTTTCCGATCATTTATTATATTTTTCTTTGTCCGTGCCACTCTGTCAGTTCGCTGGGATATTTTTCTTTCAGCTTTTCTCTGCTTCTTTTTCCCTTAAATTATTCAGCCACTGCTAGGTTCTTCAATTTCTGTCTTCTCTTGCCATGTGCAAGACAATTTTGACTGTCTTTTTTCTTACAATTTTAACTAGTTTTTTTTTTTGTCCTGAAACTTTTTGATGACCTCTTCGTCTGTTTTTCTGCCTGTCCGGAGTATTTGTTGTATCTTTTCCCACAATCATATGTTTGTTGCTTCCAACTTTTCTCATCATCTGTCAGTTGTTAATATATATTTATTACAAAGGTTATACACTTTCCCCCCTCACACATGTACGGCATAATCTGGTGGTAGATGAGAGTATGTCTGATGACTTATGTTGTAAGTAGTGACAGCTCAACATGCAACAACGTCCAAACATATCAGATGACAATCTCATCATTCTAGATTGTGCCATATGAAAACTTCAACACTCAAGTCTCTAACAGATGGCAATGTCAACATCCTAGATTGAGCCATATGAAAAGTTCAACACTCAAGTCTCTGACAGATGACAATCTCATCATTCTAGATTGTGCCATATGAAAACTTCAACACTTAAGTCTGTGACAGATGACAATATCAACACCGTAGACGGCAATCTCAACACATCAGAAAATGACAGATTATGACCTATCACAGTCAGAGCGACTGAAGACTTCGACCTTGTAAACAAGAGTGGAAAAGGCTTCAAAACGTAATGAAACTCAAGAGCTGCACCTACGACCCCTTTTTTTCCAGAAGAACTAAACTTCGGCTGACCTGTGTCGGCAGCTGGGGGTATCTCTTGGAATCGCCCGAAGATGTTACGAAGAAAGCCAAAGAAGAAGAAGAAGACCGTACCATTACGCACCTAATTTTACTTCCACGTAAGACCCTGGTCTCAGAGTTGACTTTTTTTACCGATGCAAAATAAAAACAAAAATAAACCACTCTCCTCCCCCCCCCTCCTCCTCGCCATCCCATCCTCCGCTTGTCCCGTGAACTATTTTGTTTTCATTCACTACTCACTCCCATTCCCCACCCGGACACTCTGTCAGATGTGTTTCAGTTATTTACTCGCTTGTAACTACATGCCTCCATAGAATAACCAGCAGTCTCTCCACCCATGGCTCGCCAACCATCAAGTTCTGAAAGGACATAGTTCGAAAAGCAACTTGTTAGATCTTGTTAGAAATTATTTCAGTGAATGTTAAAGAATATACGTATATGCTGCAAGAACTTTACTGAAAATGTATTTTTGGTTATGTATATGTCTGTGTGTAAGTGCGTGCAATAAGTGTGTGTGTGAGAGAGCTATTTTGTTAGCTTAATCACTTCTTCTCTTTTACTTTATATGTAATAGTTTAATCTTACACTATTTTTATACGTTTTTTTCCTAATGTAATGTGTATACTTGTATTAAATCGAGTGTGTGGAAAGAATGAAAGATGGAGTGATGAAGGGCAGAATGTAAGACGGGCCTGCGTGTCCAATTCTTTACTGTTTAAAAATAAAGATAATTCATTCATTCATTCATTCATTCATTCACTCCCTTAAAACAGGCAAAGCCCTCTGGACCCCAGATCAGTGTCCAGGCTGGGCTCCTCCTCTCACAGAGCCTGCATATGACCATTGTATAAGAAAGTCTGCCAACCTCTGCGTCACTGCCTGGTCAGTGTTCCCTTATCAGTACACATAACATCAGTCGCACTGGCGTCCAGCGCTTATCAGTACACATAACATCAGTCACACTGGCGTCCAGCGCTTATCAGTACACATAACATCAGTCACACTGGCGTCCAGCGCTTATCAGTACACATAACATCAGTCACACTGGTGACCAGCGCTTATCAGTACACATAACATCAGTCACACTGGTGACCAGCGCTTATCAGTACACATAATATCACCCAGTTTGGCGTCCAGCGCTTACCGGTACACATAATATCACCCAGATCGGTGTCCGTCTTTTGTACTTGTACGAACTCCCTGTAACTGCGAGCTGTTGTTCTTTGCAGCCGATGCTGTAGAGATGTTGAGGGGCAGCATCGTACCGGCGTGGGAACTGGTTATGGCACCTGCTTTTTCAGTCCCGGAGTACAGCAAAAAACAAGGGGTATGCAATGCTTCTTTAGTAGACTCCACCACCATGGGGACTTTGGCGATCCCTGACCCGTTAGCCAAGCTAGGCCTGTTACTGGGGATACCACGAAGAGGTGGGGGCAGGGTCTTGATCAGCTATGGTTCGCTGATTGCCTCATCGGAGGAGTCTTCACTTCCCCCCCTTGTCCACCTTTTACCAGTGCATATAATATCCAAGCTGGCATCCAGCGTTTACCAGTGCATATAATATCCAAGCTGGCATCCAGCGGTTACCAGTGCATATAATATCCAAGCTAGCATCCAGCGTTTACCAGTGCACTTAATATCACCCATACCAATGTCCAACCCAAAATGCCGGTGGGCACTTGTTTGTTTTTCTCTCATATCCGGATAATGAGCAGATCCTTTTTATCGCCTTTATTCTGTGGCAGAGTACAAGAAAAGAGGCACTCTCGTTTAACTGCAACAGCAGGTGCTAGTACTGACATGGACGGGAACATTTCGTTCATTGTTGACCAATAAACAAACTACTTTACGATCATTGTTGACCAGTAAACTATTCTATGATCGATGTTGACTAATAAATTAACTACTTTATAATCGTTGTTGACCAATAAACTAGTAATTTTACAATCTTATATCATATATCCTTCCCGTGCCGTTAAGCGTCAAACAGGACTCGCAGGGTAGTTCGCCAGTTTTTCCTGTTTTCGGCGAGCTTTAAGACATCATCAAGGGATTTTATGCCTATTAGTTTGGCCTCTCTTAATAATGTCTGTCCTCTTCAGAGTTTCACGTGGTCTGCCTCTTTTTCTTCGGCCTATTGTGTTAGTGGCTATAGCTTGTTTTGGGATTCTCTGATCGTTTCTCCTCATCACGTGACCAACATACGTCCATCTCCTTTTCCTGATCACCCATGAGACTGATTGTTGTTCGCTCATCTGTCTTATCCCTGATTTGTTCTTGAGTTCGTTCCACTTGATGCCGAGTATTTTTCTTAGGTATTTGTTTTCAAAAGAGTCTAATTTCTTGCCTATATCTTTAGTTGTTTTCCAGCTTTCACATGCATAATGAGGGTGGATATTACATTTGAATTGAATAGTCTTAAACTGGTTTTTGTGCTTATAACTTTTGAATGCCATATGTTCTCAAGATTCTTGAAGATCGATGTTGCTTTTGCACTTCTAATTCTAACTTTTTTTCTGGGGTCACCATCCTGGTCTATGTAGCTGCCAAGGTATGTAAATTGATTGACTTCTTCAATAGCTGTCCCTTCCATGTGTATTTTTCCATTTTTATTAGTGGGAAGTTTCATTATTTTTGTTTTATCCTTGTTAATTTCAAGTCCTGTTTTGCTAGCCAGTGAAGACAGCATTTGTAATAATAATTTTACAATATTTAGAAATAAAAAAATTACTACTTTATAATCATTGTTGACAAGTAAGGTAAGCATTTTAACTTTTCATAGAGCTTACTAAATTACAATATTTTTTAACGAATAAACTAGCTACTTTACACTCATTGCTGACCACTAACCTAACTACTTTACATTACTTTACATCACATTACTCTAACTACCATAAAAACTACTTTTAGATCTGTGTTGGTTAATAAACAGACTACTTTACAATCATTGTTTAGCAATAAATACTCTACAGTCAATGTTGGCCAATAAAACTAGCTACATTACAATCATTGCTAATCTAACTGATTTGCATTACTTTTTACCACTACATGAACTTTACATTATTCTAACTCTGTTAGAATAAACTAACTACATCACATGCATTACTGACAGATATACTAACTACATTACAGTGCTCTTGGCTAATAAACTGTCAAGGAAACTAGACTACAAGTCAGACGCCATTGTCAGCCTAGAAATGAAGCTCACATTTCAAAGAAAAATTTAAACTCGCGTGGAACTAGACCTGCAGTCTGTGACCTGGCTTGGCCCCTTCTCCGCGATTATCTTCCAGGATCCTAACAAGAACTTACGAGGTATGTCTGGACATCGGCAGCTCTCAGAATTTGTAGTTCACTGCAGGACACGAGAGGTCACGCGGGGTTGATACCAGTAGCCGGTATATTAGCCTGGAATAGAGTCATGCCAGGGCCGTGCAGGTCCAAGGCGAGGTTCATGGTGAGTTGGGGGTTGGTGAAGAGCCAAGGTCTGGGGTAGAGACAGGGGAGATAATTTTTAAAAAATGAAGACGGTTGCTTAAAATGGAATAACATTTCGTGTTAAGCGCGGAATGTTGAGTTATGGGCACTATGAGGAAAGTATATTGATGCAGAGAACTTACAGTTTTACAGGTAAGTCTGGGACTCAGATTTATTTGTTTTAAGGCCAGCCATTTTTTTTTCCTTTCCAAGGCGCGGCTTAGGCTGTTTACCTTGTTTTGAAAGTGAGGCTGTGGATAGCTTCACTTGTTAGAAGGTGAGTCTGTGGTTGTAGATTCACTTGTTAGAATGTGAGGCTGTGGTTGTAGATTCACTTGTTAGAAGGTGAGGCTGTGGTTGTAGATTCACTTGTTAGAAGGTGAGGCTGTGGTTGTAGATTCACTTGTTAGAAGGTGAGGCTGTGGTTGTAGATTCACTTGTTAGAAGGTGAGGCTGTGGTTGTAGATTCACTTGTTAGAAGGTGAGGCTATGGTTGTAGATTCACTTGTTAGAAAGTGAGGCAGTGGCTATAGCTTCACTTGTTAGAAAGTGAGGCAGTGGCTATAGCTTCACTTGTTAGAAAGTGAGGCAGTGGCTATAGTTTCACTTGTTAGAAGATGATGCGATGCTACAACTTTGCTTGTGTCGACGGTGAGGTTGTGCTATAACTTCGCTTGGCTTAAGGGTGAGGCTGTGCTACAACTTCGCTTGGCTTAAGGGTGAGGCTGTGCTACAACTTCGCTTGGCTTAAGGGTGAGGCTGTGCTACAACTTCGCTTGGCTTAAGGGTGAGGCTGTGCTACAACTTCGCTTGGCTTAAGGGTGAGGCTGTGCTACAACTTCGCTTGGCTTAAGGGTGAGGCTGTGCTACAACTTCGCTTGGCTTAAGGGTGAGGCTGTGCTACAACTTCGCTTGGCTTAAGGGTGAGGTTGTGCTACAACTTCACTTCTTTTCAGCAAAGTAGTTGTGCCAAGGAGAAATAGGGTTAATTTAAAGTAGTGGGAGAAGATAAATAAAATTCAGAAAAGTAAGAGGAAAGTTTTAAAATAACACACATAGTAACATATAGAGAAAGAAGATGAGAAAAATATAAAAATATACATACAGTAACATATAGACAGAAAATAAGAGAAATATCAAAAAAAATTTAGATAGTAAAATATGTGGAAAGTAAGAGAAAATATAAAGAAAATATATGCAGTAACATATAGAGAGAAGATTATATATATATATATATATATATATATATATATATATATATATAATTATAGAGAGAGAGAGGAGGGAGAGAGTAATGTAAACACAAGTCACTAAAGCGAGTGAAAGTTTGTAAAAAGATAGGGGGTGGATAGTTGAGCAGGGACAGGGAAAAACAGACAACAAAATTTAATCTTGCCAAACAGACGCAGATGTTTATTTCTGCTGCTTATAATAACCTGAAAATATGCACAAACTACAGAACTGTTGCCCTGATTAGTCAAGCCAGTAAAATTATGTTAAAAATCATAATGGATAGCTTCGAAAGAAAATAGAAGAAGAAGTCAATATGGTCCAAGCTGGTTTCGGGCAAGGAAGAGGATCAAGAGATCATATATTCAATATAAGATTAATAATAGAGAAATGCAGAGAGTTTAATGTGAATCTATATTTACCCTTTATAGACTACTCAAGGCATTTGATTGTGTACAACACCAGAAACTTTGGGAAATAATGGAAAAGATGAGATTTCCAACACATTTGATAGAATTAACATCACTGCTGTATCTAGACCAACAAGCAGCAGTAAGAATAAATGGTGAAACAACAACTTGGTTTGACATAAAACAAGGTATCCATCAGGGGTGCATATTGTCACCTTACTTATTTAACTTGTATACTGAAAATATAATGAGGAATGTTAGAGAAGATGTAGACAAAGAATATTACGATGCCATAAGAATTGGAGGTTATGAAATACCAGAGATTAGATATGCTGATGACTCAATATTACTGTCCACAACACAAAAAGGAATGGAAAAACTAATTATGTCAGTCCGTAAGAACAGCGAACAGCAAAACCTCTATCTTAATGCAAAGAAAACTAAATTGATGACAACTGACAAAACAAACAAGGCAACTGAAATATGTATCAATGAGGAAAAACTGGAAGAAGTGGAGAGTTTTGAAAATCTTGGATCACTACTAACAAATAATGGAGATACAGTGAGGGAAATTAAAAGGAGGACATCTATAGCTCTTCAGAAAGTAAAACAACTAAATAATCTGTGGAGAGGAACAGACAGAGCTACAAAAATAATATTTTTAAGGGCATGCATTTTTCCAATCGCAACATATGCCTGTGAGACCTGGACACTTAACAAAACGCCTGAGAAGCACATAAATGCATTTGAATGTAAATGCTACAGAAGAGTTCTTAAAATATTATGGACACATTAAAAAAGAACAAATATATCTATACTGCAAGAATTTAATAATGCAGAAAGCTGGTTAGTAAAGAGTATTAAAGAGAGAAAACTTAAATATTTTGGACACATTAAATGTCATGATAATCTAGAGAAAACCGTCTTGGAAGGGAGGGTACATAATGGGAAGAAGAAAGAGAGGAAGACCAAGGCGAAAATGGCTGCAAGACGTCGTTGATGATCTGCAAATGGATGCAGCAGTAGCAGGCCATCTTGCTCACAACCGAGAGGCCGACAGGAGAGCTGTTAGGGAGGCAAAGTTCCACATGGGACATGCAAATGAATGAATGAATGAATATAATAAACTCATGTTAACACATATAGGGGATAACTGTGTGAGAAAATATATTGATAATACATGTTGACCACCCGATTATCCTGAAGCCGGTGGCGTAGCCTCTTTTGGTTAGAATGAAAATGGCGACAAGTAGTTTATTTACTGCGATGACTCGACCGCTGACGTGGGCCCTGTCTGCGATGGGAAAGTTGCGCGTCAAATTTTAATTTCTTAACTTTTTCACTTCTTGCATAGTTCCCCCCCCCCCCCCCCCCAACCAGGTCGATGTCATCAGCGTATCCTAGTATTTTAGCTTGTTCTTCTGTACTGCTTTCTTCTTTCGCTTTTCTGATTACTTTTTCTAGTACTAGGTTGAATAGTAATGGAGATAACGTATCGCCTTGTTTTAAACAATTTCTTATAGAGAATGGCTCTGAATTTCTTTCTTTATATATTACTATATTTTGTGCATCCTCCATACATATTCTCCCAGTATGCTCTCGTTGTATGGGTTTAATCTATTTAAAAGTATAATAGATAGTATTTGTGGCTTGTTTGTAGTAATGATATTCTTCTGTAGTTTTCACACTTGCTCTTATCGCCTTTTGTGAATACTGGGATCAGTAATGATTCTTTCCATTCACTAGGGAGTTTTCTTCTCTTCATATTTGTTGTATTAGTGCATATATCTGTTCATAGACAATAGGCAAGTCTGCACAAAAATCATTGGAAGCAGCAGAAATGTGGTTTATTAGAAGAATGTTGCGAATCCCCTGGACAGCAAAGAATAACTAATGAAGAATGTATGAGAAAAGCTGGAGAGACAAAAAAACCTTGTCAAAAAGATAAGAGAGAGACAATGTACTTTCATAGGACATGCAATGAGAAGAGGGGGCATTGAAAATATTATAACAACAGGAAAAATAGAAGGAAGAAGATCAAGAGGAAGACCAAGAGAAATGATACTAGACAGTCTGACGAGATGGTGTGAGAGGAGATCACCAACTGAACTGATGGCCTGCATGAAGGATCGGGTACTCTGGAGAAGCATAATAGCCAACGCCAGTCGGCACGGCACCTGATGATGATGATGATGATGATGATGATCTGTTCATGTAGATTTAGACCTCCTTCCCTAATCAGTTCTGCAGTTATTCCATCTGAACCAGTTGCTTTGTTGTTTCATAGAGACATGATACTGTAGATGACTTCTTCTAAGTCTGGTTCCACTATTTCGTGTCCACAAGTCTGTATTTCTTCGCATGGTAACGTGCTTATAAGCTCTTCACAGTTTAGTAGTTTTTCAAAATATTCTTTCCATCTGGTACAGATGTTCTCCTCATTATGCAAGAAGTCATCAATACCTGCATACACCTCAGAGCTGTAGCGCTAAAGTGGGCTTGACCATTAACCAAGAGAAGACAGAGTATATGAAGGTATCAAGAGAACAGTGGCAGAATGATCTAGATTATATAAATGTTGCAGATATGATTATTAGGAAAGCAGAAACATACAAATATCAACGCACAACCTTCAACAGAAGCAACACAGTAAGCGAGGAAATTAAAATCAGAGTACAGATAAGGAATACATATATTTCGGCTTGCAACACCTGTTAAAATCCAAAATACTGTCCCAAAACACCAAAATAACAATCTACAAAACCATAGTAAGACCAGCCGTCATGTATGGATCAGAAACGTAGAGTACAACAAAGAAATATGAACAACAATTGGAGATCTTTGAGAACAAGATCCTAAGAAGAATGTTTTGGGCCAATAAAGGATACTAACAGTGGAGAATAAAGAGCTAGAAAGAACACTGAACTGAACAGCTTATTTAAATCCCAACGAATTACAAATCTCTTGAAACTGAACAGACTACGCTGGTTGGGGCATGTAGAAAGAATGTAAGAGAACAGACAAGCGAAAATGATGTATGCGCAAGAGATAAAGGAAACAAGACCAAGGGGTATACCAAGACAGAGATGGAAAGACAACATAGAAGAGGATATAAAAGAAACTGGTGTCACCAACTGGAGAGAGAAGGTTAGGCATAGAGAGGAATGGAGGCGAACTTTATCTGCAGCAGTGAGCCTTAATGGCTCGGAAAGCTGAAGAAAATTGTTGTCACTCTTTAAAATATATCCTAGCTTCCCAGAATACATTTTAAAGAGAAGTGTTGGTAGAAAAGTCTGAGAACCACTCTTTAATTATAGAGTAAAATTGTAATAAATAGGAAACAACGAGGCTTTCGTACGGTCAAGTAAGAGAACAGTTTTGTAGGATTAGACCTCGAGAAAAATCGTAGACAAAGCACTTTTAGGCTTTTTTTTTGGGGGGGGGGAGGGGGGGTTGCGAGATAGTGTAGTTCGTTGATACGCTGTTCTCTTTTGGCTAGACGGCTGCTCGTCCTACCAGAGTCCGTGGTTCGAATCCCAGGTAATTCTCTTGTGCTTTTTCTCTCTCTCACGTCTCACTAAAGTGCTTTGTCTACGATTTTTCTCGAGGACTAATCCTACGAAACCTGTGCTCTGTTACTTTAATTAAAGAATGTACGGTAGCAACCAGTTTAGAGTGTTGGCTCAGATAACTGGGGGGGGGGGGGGTCTCTCTAGTACAACGGTTCTCAGGCATCCCAGGTCTCAATCCTCATTACAGTCTATAATTACTATACAATTACTCTATAATTACTCTATAAGGAAGGACGTTACTCTATATTTGAAAAACACATTTGGGTTACAAAAGTAACATCGTTTCATTCTATTTAGTCTTTGTCTGAATATTGCTCTGCACATTTGCTGGCATAAGTGTGCAACCGCCTGTGCTGTTTTGTAGTGAAAGAGTTAAACTTGCGTTTGTTGGTCAATATTTTGTAGACATTTGTTTATATCATGTACATTGTGTTATAAATTTAGCTTCTAAAATCTAATTTTTTTTCTCTTTACCATTGCAGACCTTCTTTCTTTTAATCCATAAAATCGTTAATCCGGCACACATTAGGAACGCAGTATGCCGGAAAAGAGATGGCCAGCCTTTATTGATTTTTAAGTCCAATTTATTTTTAGTCAACGTAGAAGAAAAAAAAAAGGATCTAATATTCCAGCACAATTCACAGTTTCCAGGAACATGATTATGCCCCAGTGATCCGCAACCCGGGCTTGATAACCTAAAAATTCTGTTAGTAGTGTGTGACGCACCATAAGTCAGACTCCAATGTTCGATACCAGCTAAACTGAGAGAGAAACCTAAACCTAAGGTTCGAATCAAACATAGACCAGGTAAAGACCCTTTGTACTCAACTTACGAATAGTATGAACGCATGTATCACGAATATATGGAACTAAGAAAGAGCAGACACTACAATGACTTTTAGTTTAGAGAAGACAGAGTACTACTACTACTACTACTACTACTACTACTACTACTACTACTACTACTACTACTACTACTACTACTACTACTACTTCTACTACTACTATTTCTTCTTCTTCTTCTTCTTCTTCTTCTACCTTCGAGGTTGTTAGTCACATCAGATCCTGATCCCTGTCGACATCGCAAAGCCCGCAGTCCTCTCCAGATCCTGATAGGAGCCCCCAAAGCTTTTGCCCCAAGCTTGTGTCCTCTGGCGATGTCTAATGCCTCAGGTCTGCATGGTTTGAGCACTTCTATCTATCTATCTATCTATCTATCTATCTATCTATCTATCTATCTATCTATCTATCTATCTATCTGTCTATCGTGAATTATCTTGCCGTGGTAAGAGAGCTTATGTGTCCCCATGACCGAAAGACCTGGCTGGAGCAGCAGCTCATCAAAAGATTAACCAAGCCAGACCAAGTCTGAGAGTAAGGGACAGACCAAGTCTGAGAGTAGGGGACAGACCAAGTCTGAGAGTAGGAGACAGACCAAGTCTGAGAGTAGGGGACAGACCAAGTCTGAGATTAGGGGCCAGACCAAGTCTGAGAGTAGGGGACAGACCAAGTCTGAGAGTAGGGACCAGACCAAGTCTGAGAGTAGGGGACAGACCAAGTCTGAGAGTAGGGGACAGACCAAGTCTGAGAGTAGGGGACAGACCAAGTCTGAGAGTAGGGGACAGACCAAGTCTGAGAGTAGGGGACAGACCAAGTCTGAGAGTAGGGGACAGACCAAGTCTGAGAGTAGGGGACAGACCAAGTCTGAGAGTAGGAGACAGACCAAGTCTGAGAGTAGGGGACAGACCAAGTCTGAGAGTAGGGGACAGACCAAGTCTGAGAATAGGGGACAGACCAAGTCTGAGAGTAGGGACCAGACCAAGTCTGAGAGTAGGGGGCAGACCAAGTCTGAGAGTAGGGACCAGACCAAGTCTGAGAGTAGGGGGCAGGCAAAGGCTACTGAAGCAAACCCGAAAGAAATGTGCGCCTGAAGACGGATGTACTGGGCCAAGGGCGCAAAGGGACGCAGATATGCGAAGAATTACACCACAGTGCAAACCCTCGTTCATCTCACGTCATATGACGGTACTGATCTTATCTCTGTGTGCAAAACTGTTGCATTTTTCTTCTTAGAAGGTTTTTGTGAAGGAGACAAATGATTTGTGTGCATTATTTAATTTAAAAAGATGGTTTTTTGGGTTCAGTTATAGAGTGTACGGTACCAACCAGATTAGAGTATTGATTCAGATAACTGCAGTCTCTCCGGTACAACGGAAATGACCTTGTAAATGAATCCGGTGGTCTCTTTTGCTGTGCACCTATCCGGACTATTCCAGTAGCATCTTTCTTTGACTCCTTGCAAGTCTGTTTTCTAAGACTTTTTTGTTGTGATTCAATTTTCTAAGGTTTCAGGCTCTTCTGGATGTCTTGGCTCGTGAAAGTAAAAGTAAAGGTCTCAGTCTGAACAACAGGAAGACTGAAGTGATGGTTCTCAGTCTGAACAAAAGGAAGACTGAAGTGATGGTTCTCAGTCTGAACAACAGGAAGACTGAAGTGATGGTTCTCAGTCTGAACAAAAGGAAGACTGAAGTGATGGTTCTCAGTCTGAACAAAAGGAAGACTGAAGTGATGGTTCTCAGTCTGAACAAAAGGAAGACTGAAGTGATGGTCATCTCAGTAAAACAAAATAGCAGGAAAATGTAACATTGCCATCGATGGCACACATCTGAAACAAGTTGATAGATTCACGTACTTAGAAACGATTATAACAGCTGATGGGAAATGTCACAATGAAATAAAAAGCACGTGCTCAGGCTAAGTCAGCATTCCAGAAAATGAGATATATCTTCTGCAACAGATCCACATCAGTGGAAACAAGATTCCAAGTACTTAAATGTTACATCGGGCCAGTTTTGTTTTAAGGATATGAAGCATGGTCTATGAATAAGAGAGTACAGCGAGAAATGGAGGCCACGGAGATGTGGTTTATAAGAAGGATGTTAAAGGTACCATGTACAGCCAAGAAAACCAGCGAAGAAGTCTTAAGAGAGGTTGGAGTTAAAAAGCAAATTACAACAATGATCAGAGGCAGACAAGTGAGATTTATAGGACATTTCCTGAGAAGAGGAAATATAGCATTTTCATACTATACTATCCTGTTTTTGACTGCACCGGTATCACAATTACAAGTTGTGAACTATTATTCTCGATGACTGATAGTAACAGTGATCTTTATTTGATACATCACACATCGAAGTTTCACATAAATTACAATTGATGAAGCCTGATGAAAACTCCACTGAAATCGTTTATTTTGACAAATATCTCTAAGCCATATAATTGATAACCTCACTTGTAATGAAGATATCATACGACGTGAACTTTATTAATTTCATCGTTGTAGCTCATAATCCTTGGTTCACAAATTCAAACTTTCTCATATTCTATATGCAGTATTTAAGCAGTGTTCTCAGCTTCACAATATTCAATACTTCATACAAGAATACTCATTACTATGTCACATCTGCAACTCGGGGTCTACTAATTCCTCAACTAAAATCACTTTACTCGAAGTTTCAAGGTAACAAACTGCAACATCAATTGATACACAGCTTCACTCTAACATTACTTCTCATTCTCCTTCCGGTTCCTCTACTAGACTGCTTATCTAGGACCTTTTGGTCCTCCTGATGCTCTACCGTCTTCCTCCTCTCGTTATCTCTACCTCTATCTCTGAATCTCTATCTCTTTATCTGCCTGTCTATTTCTATCTGTGAATCTTCTTTTTTCAGCCCTCTTCCCTGACTTATATATCGTAGGTTAACTGTCCAATAGACCACGCCTCCAAAGATTGGATTGGTCGTTGGATCTTCCTTTGTTTCCAAAACCAATCGTAAACAGCGTCCTAAAATTAGCAACAACCTATACGTGTTAGTCGCTTCAATTCCGTCTATCCAGTTGTTATTTTTAATTAAGTCCACCGTCTCTTTCATGGCGTCTGCTTCAGAAATTAGTCCTTCTCTATTTTGTCGCTAACTACTAGTAAGACCTTTGGCCCCTAACTACATCAGTCAGTGTCAAATATCTATTGTTCCATCTCGGCTGCGTGTTCTCGGGTGGTTTTCGAGTCATCGTGTTGTTAGTACTGGACTAATTTACTATCTCTCGATGTCACCGTGTCTGTCTTTTGCCTCCTCGGTTTACCTTTGATCAGCGATTTGCATTTCTAAGTATCTACTCTTCGGAGCGTCCCGTCTTGATACTATGTCGCGGAAGTTTACCTCTCCCATCTTTGTCAGCGTTTCTCCTTTCTAATTATCTACTTTTCTTTTGCTGTTTGATTTTACTATTTTGCCTGCAATACATTCTTAATTATATTCATAATCATATCCCTAATAATAATAATAATAATAATAACTATAATTATTACTTACAAGGCTATGCTACAGAAAGTTGGAACACACTGTGGCAACTGGAAAAATTGAAGGAAGAAGAGACAGAGGAAGACAGAGAAAGAAGTTACTGGATAGGCTATCAGTGTGGTTAGGAAGAAAATCACCGGCGGATCTCATAATCAATGGAAAAGACAGGGAATTGTGGAGAGAAATGATCGCCTACGCCACGCAGCATAGCACTTAGAATTAGAATTTCTAAGACTTCTAAATAGCTCAGTTTTCTAAGAATTGTTATATTTCGGTTGCCTAAGACTTCCTAAAGTTTAGAATTTTAAGACTTTTTTTTAGTTCAATTTTCTAAGACCTTTTGTGGTTCAATTTTCTAAGTCCTTTTATGGTTCGCGCCTAATTAGTATATAAGTATACAAGTGCCCCTATTGGCATATACAAACGGGAACCAAATCTTAAAGACATCCTCGTTCATACCCACCTGAAGCAGAACCTTGTATATGCTGGTACCAGAAAATGTAACCGCCCTCGTTGTGTTACCTGCCCTGTAGTCTGGTAATCGAAAACGATCACCTTTCCCAAAACCATCCTCACTCTCCATGAGGGATTCACATGCGAGTCCCGTAATGCATGCAAAAGATGCAGGATAACTTACTTTGGTGAAACTGGTCTCAAATTAGGTGACGGCATGAAGAAACACCTGTACGATATCACCCAGCATGCTTCCAAACCAGTCCGAAATCATTTAAATAACCGCAAGCACATAGGCAAATCTGATTTTCTGGTAACAGTCATCAAACAATGTCACTCTGATGACAGAAGGCGATAGCGCTTGAGAACCGCTACATTCAGGACTATGGGACGCTGGAGCCACATGATCTCAACTCGCAATTCACCTACACCTAACATTCCTCTCTTCCACCCTGTGCACTAGTTCCACTGATTTCTCACTTGTAACACATAGTTCAGAACCTCCTCACAGTATCAGATTACAACCCATCTACCAAAAATATAATCATCTGTTCCACCTTCTCCGGGCTAGATTACCATTGTTTCACCCCTCTCATTTCCTTGCCCCCCCCCCCAATCCGTTTACGACCCACTTATTACACATCATAAGTCTCTATTTAAACACTTCACCATGCACACTTCTGAACATGACCTCCACAAGTCACATCTAAGTGCTCTATTCATTTTATTTTATTCTATTCTTTTTTCAATTCATACTTTTTACATAGCATTCATGTGAATTTATATTTTATCTCCTCTCTCTATTTCTTCATCCTGCGTGTTTTTTGTATGATTAAGGATCATGCTGAAACGTCACAACCATGTACTCGTTAAGTAATAAAACTGTTCCTTCTCATTTTCTAGTTTATACCTTTTGTAGTTCAGTTCTTTAAGAATTTTGTTGTTCATTTTTCCAAGACTTTATGTAGTTCAGTTTTCTAAGACCTCTTATAACTCAACTTTCTAACATATTCCGTTCACTTAAATGGATGTTAGCTGTGTATAAATCAATCACACTGTTTACTTGTATACTCTTTCTTATTTTCCACAAGCATCATTGCGTACCTTCTGTGTTTTTTATGTCACGTTTTTGTTATGTTTTGTTGTGATAACTGTCTACCGGCCACACACACGAGAATCTGTCTGATATTGTTACTCACTCAGTCATTTGCATGTCCTTTGTGGAACTTTGCCTCCCTAACAGCTCTCCTGTAGGCCTCTCCCTATTGTAAGCAAGATGCCCTGCTACTGATGCATCCATTCTCAGATTATCAACGATGTCTTGCAGCAATTTTCGCCTTGGTCTTCCTATCTTTCTTTTTCCAATTAAGTACCCTTCTAAGACAGTCTTCTCTAAATTATCACGACGTTTAATGTGTCCAAAATATTTAAGTTTTCTCTCTTTTATCCTCTTTACTAGCCATCCTTCTTCAATATTAAGTTCTTGTAGTATAGATATATTTGTTCTTTTTTGTGTCCACGATATTTGAAGAACTCTTCTGTAGCATTTACATTCAACGGCATTTATGTGTTTCTCGGCTGTTTTGTTAAGTGTCCAGATCTCACAGGCGTATGTTGCGGTGGGAAATATTCGTGCCCTTAAAAACTCATTTTTTGTAGTTCTGTCTGTTGCTCTCCACAGTTTCTTTAGTAGTTTCACTTTTTGAAGAGCGATAGATGTTCTCCTTTTAAATCTCCCTCATTGTATCTCCATTATTAGTTACTAACGATCCGAGATAGTCAAAACTCTCCACCTCTTCCAGTTTTTCCTCATTGATCTATTGTTACTAGAAGTTGTTATATTCGCACGAGATGGTCTTCTTCCTGAGATTATGAACGCTAAACCTTAGTTACAACAGCCCCTGAAAAAAAAAAAAAACCTGTGAAATATTTAATCTTCGACAAAGTGCATCGACCGTGGAATGTCAGGAAGAAACAATTAATCAGTATTACTTTGTCTCAGCCGCGGTAAAAGCCACGTTATGCAACATCAATCAGAGTACCAAAGAGCGCTTAGAAGCCACTAAGGGCAGATTAGAGTCATCAATTAGACTGCAGCGTCAAGCATACATCCGGCCACGGGCTAGCAGTTTTAATGTATGCCGCATCTAGATCCTGCCTTCGGTATCCGCCGCTGGAAAGGGCACGCCTTACTGCGTGGTTAGAAACAATGCCAGTCACTGTTGCCTGGCAACATGTACAGTATAATAAAGGTTCTTAATCTTTTGAGTGTCATGAACATCTTCCGGGAGGCTGGGGAAACAGAAAAACATCTCTCAGAATGTGTTTAATAATGGGGAGAAGAAAATTAAATTGATGACAACTGACAAAACAAATAAGGCAGCTGAAATATGTATCAAGGAGGACACATTGGAAGAGACAGAGTTTTATCTTGGATCATTACTAACTAATAGTGGAGATACAATGAGGGAAATTAAAAGGAGGACATATATTGCTCTTCAGAAAGTAAAACAACAAAAGATGCTGTAGAGAAGAACAGACAAACTACAAAAACAAGATTTTTAAGGATATGCATCTTTCCCATCGCAACATATGCCTGTAAGACCTGGACACTTAACAAAACAGCCGAGAAACACATAAATGCCTTTGAATGTAAATGCCACAGAAAAGTTATTCAAATGTCATGGAAACAAAAAAGAACAAATGTATACATACTACAAGAACTTAATATTGAAGAAGGCTGGCTAGTAAAGAGGATTAAAGAGACAAAACTTAAATATTTTGGACACATTAAACGTCATGAGAATCTAGAGAAGACCGTGATGGAAGGATCCATAATGTGAAAAAAAAGAGAGGAAGACCAAGACAAAGATGGCTGCAAAACATGGTTGATAATCTGCAAATGGATGCATCAGCAGCAGGGCATTTTGCTTACAATCGAGAGGCCTACAGGAGAGCTGTTAGGGAGGCAAAGTTCCACAAGAGACATTGAAATTACTGACTGATTGACTGAAGAGGGAGAAGAACAAGTTGAAAGCAATATAAAAATTACTCAGTACCCACGAGGGATAGAAACAGACGCAATACACCACAGTGTTCGCAATGAATGATGGGTAGTTCTTCTTCTCTATTGTTAGCTCAGACACACACAACACACAATAGTTAGTGTATAAGTATACAACTATACACGAAGCACTGCAGTAAAGCTTCTTCTTCTTCTTCTTCTTCTTCTTCTTCTTCTTCTTCTTCTTCAGCTTTCCGAGCCACTAAGGCTTACTGCTGCAGATAAAGTTCACCTCCATAACCCCCTATTCCTAATCTTCTCTCTCCAGTTGGTGACACCAATTTTTTTTTATCCTCTTCTATGTTGTATTTCCATCTCTGTCTTGGTCTAGCCCTTGGTTTTGTTTCCTTCATCTCTTGTGCATACATCATTTTCGTTTGTTTACTGCAGTAAAGCTGTGATACCAAAATGTATAAACTAGGTACAAAGTAGGAAATAATAAAGCTGTTCCTACTTTTTTTTTTCCTAGTTTAGACACGGACAACAATCTCTCTCACAAATGGGGGCAGTTCGTCTCAGGTTTTCAGCATCACCGCAGTTTCTCTGGTACGGAGGGTGGAGTCTGGCCAGGTCCTTCTGCCTGAGTGGGTTGTGTGGCTGGCAGCTCTGAAGGATGTGGTGCGGTGTCTGTTGTTCTGTGGTTCAGGCACGTAAGTCTGTTGGGCCAATGTCTGGTATAGATGCTATCTCGGCCTGCAATGTCCTGTTCTGAGTTGAGCATTTCTTGAGAGGTTATACTACTCGTTATCTGATTTTGTTTTGGGGTGTTGATTTGTTCATCTGTCTTCATATATAGGGTGTTCATTTGTTCATCTGTTTTCATATATAGGGTGTTGATTTGTCCATCTGTCTTTATATATAGGGTGTTGATTTGTTCATCTGTCTTCATATATAGGGTGTTCATTTGTTCATCTGTTTTCATATATAGGGTGTTGATTTGTCCATCTGTCTTTATATATAGGGTGTTGATTTGTCCATCTGTCTTTATATATAGGGTGTTGATTTGTTCATCTGTCTTCATATATAGGGTGTTGATTTGTTCATCTGTCTTTATATATAAGGTGTTGATTTGTTCATCTGTCTTCATATTTTGTCCATCTGTCTTCATATATTGTCTATCTGTTTTCATATATAGGGTGTTGATTTGTCCATCTGTCTTCATATATAGGGTGTTGATTTGTCCATCTGTCTTCATATATAGGGTGTTGATTTGTCCATCTGTCTTCATGTACAGGGTTGATTTGTTCATCTGTCTTCATATATAGGGTGTTGATGTGTTCATCTGTCTTCATATATAGGGTGTTGATTTGTTCATCTGTCTTCATATACAGGGTGTTGATTTGTTCACCTGTCTTCATATACAAGGTGTTGATTTGTTCATTTGTCTTCATATATAGGGTGTTGATTTGTTCATCTGTCTTCATATATAGGGTGTTGATTTGTCCATCTGTCTTCATATATAGGGTGTTGATTTGTTCATCTGTCTTCACATATATCTTCTAGTCTTTTCTTTGTCTCTTCTTATGTTGTACTTTTATTAATTCACTGTATTCTTCTTTCGTCTTTTCCTAGTATGTTTGCATCTCCATCTGTGGGATGGGAGGGGGGTGTATCCATTTTATGACTGCTTTATCGAATTTTGTGCTTTCTAGCTATCTGCTATATATAAGAAAGAGAGGAAGACCAATGCGAAGATAACTGCAAGACATTGTTGATAATCTGCAAATGGATGGATCAGCAGCAGGTTATCTTGCTTACAGCCGAGAGGCCTAAAGGAGAGCTGTTAGAGAGGCAAAGTTCAGCAAGGGTATGCAAATAACTGAGTGACTGACTAACTGACTGACTGAGTTATATGCTTTCTGTCAGATTGTCCAGCTCTTTAATATTTTAGTGTTTAAGTGCTTCTGTTATGGACAGTAAATCTGAAAAATCCTATTTTTTGTTTTATCTTGGAGCTGTTTTGTGTGCTGCAGTTTTTATTGCTTCGGTCTCTGTCGTGAAGGTACTGGAGCAGACATGGTATAGCTATCTGATTGTTTGCTCTTGTTTCATGCCCTTATCTCCGTTGTCTGCGCTGTTTTTAGATTTTTGTAGATTTTTTTTCATAATATTTTGTTTTATTTCTCAATATTTGTGGAACTTGAAACCTTTGTCTCTCGACAAGGATATCAAGTTCTATCAAAATCAGTTCGCACTCGAGGTCCATGCAATATGTGATAGCTATCTTCTTCTTCTTCTTCGTTCGCTTCTAGCACCAAGACCGCCCTGTGATCCCACTGAATTTACTCCTGTCGTCCTCGATAGGTCCCGTGGTCCCCGAAAGGACCACACAAGATCCCCGACAGGACCACAAGAGGTTCAGAGTATCGCAGGGCTTGAGCCTGTATTATCGGTGAGTCTCAGAAGCGGGACTGCGTGATACATTTCTCCAGTCTTCTCTAGTCAGGAGAGATTATCTCTGCCGAATCATATAGTAACTTGAATCTGAGAAACAAGGAACATAATCCCGAAAAAAAACTGTTACAGTTGGTTGTAGTCGGGTTGATCTATTGTACCTCACCATCTGATTTATTTACCAAGCTATATTAAGCGTTGCCATGACAACACTAAAAAATAACAAACCGTACACTTCCGCCCGAAGGATTTCTGTTGCAATTACAAGTCCATTAGCCTTGACGAGATGGGACACAATACCTTGAAAGCAAGATGCAGTGCCGTACTTATCTAATGTAGTACGGATCGCGACAACTCAGTCCTGGTTCCAGGGAGCCTTAAGATGAAGAGCCCTGACAGCCATGAAGCTAGAGCAGGCTCGAGTCATTCCCCATGAAAGAAAAAAAAAAGCATAAAAACCTGATTCCTTCCCCCCCCCCCAAATCCCCTACATTTGACAAGCAGTCACACATCATGATTAAGCCTCGTTTTCGTCCATTCCCCTCGGGCGCCCCCTCCATTCCACCTCATTGTTCCACCTCCCCACAGCCTCCTCTCCCCCCCCCCCACCCCTCTTTCCGGTCGTTAAATGCACTTAAAACATCTCAGAGCTCTACACATGTCGAATGGTTAATCTTGACTATTGTGTGCAGTATAGGAATCAATATCGCCTAACTGTAACAATGGAGCAACAGTTCATGAACTTTAGGGTCGCAGGAAGAACAGTGCACATGCATTACAGCGCGCATGCATGAACAGGACAGCAATCAATCAGGGTTACCGCTGAAAGAAAAAATTCCCACACGGTCACATGCTGGTGTTGGGGGTAGGGGGGAAGGAGTGGGGTTCCTAGGAGAGTATTCTGTGTAATTATCCACATTTCGCTGTCTTGGTTCAGTAGAGACATGTAACACTGTCAACCTAGATCAGTGATTCTCAAAACGGAAATCTTTGTCTCCTCTCTCTCTCCCTCTCTCCAACCCCCCCCCACCCCCACAAAAATAAAGGAAAATTCTGAAAAGGGGGGGGGGGAGAGAGAGAGAGACAGAAGGCATGAAACCTAATAGAGTGAAAAAGGTTTTGGGGGGGGGGGCGGTAGAGATATCGTCTAGAAGACAGTATCGGTAATTCAATCAGCTAAAAACATTTGGCAACCACTGGTCTGGATATAATTGGTGGGAGTACAGGTGTTCCATAAGTAACTGTGTACTAACCCAGTATCAATTCCTGTATCGTGGTGATATATTAATGTCTAGGTGACGCAGTCATTAAGATAACACTGCGATACCGGAATCGATACTGGATTAGTGCACAGTTATTTTCCGAACGCACTGTACAAGGTCATGTAAAAAAAAAAAAAAACTACTGCTATCTTATCTTATGGTAAGTTTACTCCAGGTGTTGACTGGTCAGCCTCAGTATTTTGTCCTTTTTGTCCTTATCGCTGAACCGGACCCTCTGAGAAGGGGGGGGGGGTGAGAGGAGTGGTTCGGTAGGGGGGGGGGGTATCCAGCCAGTGCAGTGCTTCGGGGCCCGGAGAACTTTCCCTGTTTTAAGAGTGGGTCTGGGAATCTTCGAGGCTGGGGGGGGGGGGGTATAAACACGTTTTTGTTTCGTTTCATGTGGGCGCGGACACGAAGCGAAACGAAACAAGCTCCGGGTAAAGTTTTGAGTTGCTAGTTTTCGAGGGAGATTCATTTCTTTCTGGAATGTGGTCAGGTGTTGTGGGGAGCATGTTGTTGTTTTCTGCGTGGATAGTGTTCGTCTCGTGTTTTTCGTGCAATTCTGCATTGTGGTAAGAAAGAATGTTAGCAATGATCTCCATCTGTGCTCCCTAAATGTATGTAAGCTGTGTCATAGTAAATTGTCATAATTGTATATTGAAAAAAATGTGTATGAAGAATGGTACATTGAAGTTAGAAATGAAATGTTTATGTGACAGGCCTGAAGATGGGTTTTGGACCGATCAAGAAATGTGGCTTGTCTATAAGGGATGTGACCGTTTATGTTGCTGGCCAGTCATGTACAATATGCGTCAGTCCTGGAGATGGGACATTTTCATTTCACTAATTATCGTCAATTGTTAAAGATAGAACTGGGACATTTTCATTTCACTAATTATCATCAGTTGTTAAAGATAGAACTTGGACATTTTCATTTCACTGATTATCATCAGTTGTTAAAGATATAACTGGGACATTTTCATTTCACCGATTATCATCAATTGTTAAAGATAGAACTGGGACATTTTCATTTCACTGATTATCATCACGTGTTTAAAGATCACATGAAGTTTTGATGCACTTGAATTCACATGTACTGTATTTCCATGCCACTAGTTATTTATATTCGATATCACGTGTTCATTTCAAATCGCGTGTTTATTCTTGATGATCATTATTTTGCTTCATTGGCACCAGCTGCCATCAAAATAAGTTATGTCCCCTTGATGTTTTGTCTTTTTACGATAGTTTGTGTTCGTTAGTGGAACATAAAACTCATATAAATCTATTTGAGATTGCAATCTTGAAGTATTGAATCCATACCGAGTTGGCTGTGTGTCTGTGAAGTTTATTATTAATGTCAACTCAAGCAAGATTTACAGTGAGTAACAATGGTAATGAGTCAGGAGAGTCCGGGAGACACTAGACTGATGAGAGAACGAACAACAACAGTTTATTTTCAAAGGGTTAATAATTGGGCATGCAGGCCCGTCTGACATTCTGCCCTTTATGTGAAATATGTGATAAGGCTTAGTAGAATATTTCACTTATTTAGGCAGCATAGTGGACAAACATGGATGAAAGGAAAAGGATATTAAAGCTAGAGTAACCAAAGCCAGGACAGCATTTATCCAACTTAAATATGGTCGTCTAAGACATCAAAACAAGAACCAAACTTAGGCTTTTCAATACAACGTAAAGACTGTCCTACTATACGGTGCAGAGACACGGGTTATGACCAAGACGATACAACAGAGGATATAAACATTCATGGACTACTGCTTGAGGAGGATTTTAAACACTAAATGGCAGGACAAGATCAGGAACGAGGAGGTCTGGAAAGGGCAGGACAAGAACCTATGAACCTACAAGTCATGTCTAGGAAGTGGAGGTGGATTGGCCACACTCCGAGGAAACCCGACACCAGCATAGCAAGACAGAGACCGACATGGACTCCTCAAGGAATAGAAAACGAGGAAGACCTAGACTTAACTTGAATAAGAGAAATTATGACAGTGCTCAGAGACAAGGGATACACATGGAAGGACGCAGAGAATAATTCCATGAACAGGGATGACTGGAGAGCCTTTGTCCGTGGCCTATGCTCTCAGGTGAGTGATAGGGATTGATGATGATGATGATGATGATGATGATGAGGCTTAAAAAAGATTCTCATCAGTACAATAGTACATTAAAATAAGAGAATCGCCTACTTCCAACCAGTGTAACAGTACATTAAAAAAAGAGAATCGCTTACTTCCAACCAGTACAGTAGGTAAGTTTTAACATGAAGAAGACACTAAAAACAATGACCCTAAAAGATAATAGAATAAATACATTTTCCCACAGAAGCTGGGAGAGGGCTGGAAGTGGATGGAAATATATAGAGATTGGTGGGAAGAGAGAGAGAGAGAGAGAGAGAGAGAGATTTCTTCTTCTTCTCTTCTTCTTCTTCGTTCGCTTCTACCACCAAGACCGCCCTGTGATCCTACCAAATTTACGCCTGTGGTCCTCGTTAAGTCCCGTGGTCCCCCGAGAGGGCCACAAAAGGTTCATAGTATCGCAGGGCATAAGCCTGTATTCTTGGTGGGTCTCAGAAGCGGGATTGCGTGACACCGTGGTTTTCGTTGCACAAGTTTAGTCTAGAGTTGGACTTTCTCACCCGAAGACCTCGACGTATTTTGGATATCAGTATATACCCGCTGGGTGAGAGGTGGTAGCTACCCAAGCCAGAGTTGGACTTTCTCACCGGAAAACCTCGACATGTTTTGAGATACCCGTGTATCACAGCCGGATGAAAGGTGGTTGCCCATCTAGTCCAGAGTTGGACTTTCTCACCGGAAAACCTCAGCGTGATTAGGATACGCATACATCCTCGCCGAGTGAGAGGTGGTTGCCTATCTAGACTGCCCTGGTCCAGTGTCTCCGACTTCAGCATTTTGTGGTCGTGGCCGCTACCCTCCCTAGTTGTAACCAGGATGGAGCTTTTGTCCAGGACGAATCCTCGCCACTAGTGACTTCCACCCCTGGGTTGAGCCGGTTTAGGCATATTATCCCAGTATGGGCGTGTTTGAGACATGACCGACCTCTAGAGCAGAGGTACCGTGACATGCGTAGCCTTCAAGTTTCACCCCTGGTGTGAGCCGGTTTAGGCATATTTCACCAGTATGGGTGTATATCGGGCGTGACCGACCTCTAGAGCAGAGGTGGCGTGATATGTGTAGCTCTCGCAGCGATACTACTGGACATACCGATTAAACTGTATCCTTTCCTTCACCTTTTCATATTGGCGCCGCACAGCAACCCTTACTTCTTTTGAGCAGTTTCTTCGTTGACCGGGAGGAGCTTCACTCCACGCGCGGCGTCCGAAGATTCTCGCCAGCAGTGTCTTAACCTCTGGGTTAAGCCGGTTCAGGCATTTCACATGATATGAGTGCACTTAGGACGTGGCCGACCTTAAGACCAGAGATGCCGTGATTTGACTGTTTGCTTCGCTTTATTCATTCTACCACCTTTTCCGCAGTGGTGCCGCGCGGCAACCCCGTTTGCACCTTTCTTCATTGGCCGGGAGGAGCACAGCTCCACGCACGGCAGCTGAAGAACTCGCCAGCAGCGGTAGATGAGCTACCAAACGTGTCTCTCATCTACCCTAAGTGTCTGGTTTTTCAGGCTCCAGATATTCGCCTTCACCCCTTCTCCTGTCAGTATAAACAGTTCTGCCACGGGAAGGCCAGGAGCTGGACTTGACTGCCAGAGGCTGTTTGAGACGCACGCCGTTGAAGTGGAGAGCGAATTCTCCACCCCATCTCCGGCAATAATTGTCCTTAGAACCAGAGAGACAAAGGGAGAGAGAAAGAGAGACAAATAGAGGGAGAAAGAGAGAGACAAAGAGAGAAAGGCAGAGAGGGAGACAAAGAGAAAAAGAGAGACAAAGAAGGAGAGAGAGAAAGGGAGAGAGAGGGAGACAAAGAGAGAGAACGGGAAACAAAGAGAGAGAGAGAGAAAGGGAAAAGAGAGAGAGAGAGAGAGAGATTTACCCTGGTTTACAAAATTTCTCTTGTGGCTCCAGCCTGAAGCTATGAGACGTTATTCGGAACGATTTCTCATGTATATTTCCAATGTATAGTTCTCATGTATATTTCCCATGTATATTTCCCATGTGTATTTCCCATGTATATTTCTCATGTATATTTCCCATGTATAGTTCTCATGTATATTTCCCATGTATATTTCCCATGTATATTTCTCACGTTTTCTAAATATTTTCTTTCTTGTGCCATTTTTCAATGTGTAAACTTTTTATTTTCTAATCCATCGACAGTAAACTTTATCTCCATTTAACCATTAACATTGAAACTTTTCCTTTCCTATGGTTGAATTCTTTTGTGGTTTGAACTAGGAATTTCTACTATATAAATCATTGATGTTTGAATTCTTTTGTGGTTTGAACTAGGAATTTCTACTATATAAATCATTGATGTTTGAATTCTTTTGTGGTTTGAACTAGGAATTTCTGCTATATAAATCATTGATGTTTGAATTCTTTTGTGGTTTGAACTAGGAATTTCTGCTATATAAATCATTGATGTTTGAATTCTTTTGTGGTTTGAACTAGGAATTTCTGCTATATAAATCATTGATATTTGAATTCTTTTGTGGTTTGAACTAGGAATTTCTGCTATATAAATCATCCATGTTGAATTCTTTTGTAGTATGAACCATACATTTCTGCGATATAAATCGCCGATGTTTGAACACTCTCATCCTATAGACAATGATTGTTTGATTTTATATATTGTGGGCCATCGATGTCTGAAATTCCATATTTGTGAATAATGTTTGAATGTTTCTTGCTTTGAACTATCTATCTTAGAAATGTGCATGTGATCAATGTTTTAGTTTTTCTTGTTGTGAACTTACATGTTAGAAATGTGAACAATGTTAGAAATTTTCATGCTGTGAAATGTGAACAAAAATTTTCATTACGTGAAATGTGAACAATGTTAGAAATTTTCATGCTGTAAAATGTGAACAATGTTTGAAATGTTCATGCTGTGAAATGTGAACAATGTTAGAAATGTTCATGCTGTGAAATGTGAACAATGTTAGAAATGTTCATGCTGTGAAAATTGCTTGAGTTTTTCTTAACTATCCATGTTAGGAATCTTCCACTCATGAACCGTCAGCGATTAAACTTGTTCTCTGAGGATTTCCGAACATTTGATCAGTCTACGTCATTGGATCATCGAGGCTTTGAACTTTTTCGTTCTTCTTGACCCATTGTTTGAGTTGTAGTGTATACAAACCCGTATATGGACCTATACTTATGCTTCATAGACTACTGTAAAGCATTTGATAAAGTGAGACACACAGAAATTATAAGAATGCTGGAAGACATCAACATAGATAGGAAAGATCTGAAACTTATCAAAAACATATTGGCAGCAATCAGCAGCGATGAAGGTTGAGAACCAAATAGGAGCATAACAAGACATAAAATTGGGAGTGAGACAAGGATGTGTTTTATCTCCTGACCTCTTCTCTTGTACAGTGAAAACATAATGAGAAATATAGAGAACATGCCAGGAATATCAGTTGGTGGGTACAACCTTAACAACTTAAGATAAGCAGACAACTCAGTACTGATTGCTAAAAGTGAAGGGGAGCTACGGGCTCTTATGGATGTCGTGGTTCGTGAAAGTAAAAGTAAAGGTCTCAGCCTGAACAAAAAGAAGACTGAAGTGATGGCCATCTCAAAGAAAAGAATATAACAAAAATGTAGCATTACCATCGATGGCACAAATCTGAAACACGTTGATAGATTCAAGTACTTAGAAACAATTATAACAGCTGATGGGAAATGTCACAATGAAATAAAAAGCAGACGTGCTCAGGCCAAGTCAGCATTCCAGAAAATGAGACACATCTTATGCAACAGATCCATATCAATGGAAACAAGATTCTGAGTACTTAAATCGAGCCAGTTTTGTGAAGCATGGTCCATGAATAATAAGAGAGTACAGTGAGAAATGGAGGCCAGAGAAATGTGGTTCATACGGAGGATGTTGAAGGTACCATGGACAGCTAAAGAAAACCAACAAAGAAGTCTTAAGAGAGGCTGGGGTTAAAAAGCAAATTATAGCAAAGATCGGAGGCAGACAAGCGAGATTTATAGGACATTTCTTGAGAAGAGGAACACACTGTGGCGACTGGAAAAATTGAAGGAAGAAGAGACATAGGAAGACTGAGAAAGAAGTTACTGGATGGGCTGTCAGTGTGGTTAGGAAGAAAGTCACCGGCGGATGTCATAATCAAGTCTAAAGACAGGGAATTGTGGAGAGAAATGATCGCCGCGCGGAACGGCACTTGAATTGAATACGGACAGAATGCCGAACAAGAGCAGAAAAGAAGGTCCGGGTGTAGTCGAGGTTCAGGATTGGCTACCGACGGGAAACGAGAAACGGAAAGTAAGGCATGTACTCCGTTCTTGACCAGGTTAAAAAAAAAAAAAACGCCAGCGGAATTCTTAAGCAGTTTAGGAGAGATCGTTGGCCACAGAAGTGTACTGACCAGACTTAAGTGGTTCAGCATTCTTTCACTGTTTACAGGTGGTCAGGTTAATGGTTCTGGTTGGTAGCTTTCTGCAATTTTTGGGCTTTTTTTTCTCTCTCTAAATCTGGCATACGAATAATATAGGTATATATAAGGTAACGGTAAGGTAATCCTGTCGTGCCTTAGAGGCACATAGGGATATGGTGTTAGTGCCCATATTTTCCTTGACCTGTCAGCACACTAGAGGGTGATATGCTCAGTATCACGCCTGGCCGCCTTTCCTTCCCCAACTCTAGAAGAAGTCGGGCACCCATTTCTACAGCTGGATGACTGGGGGTGCCTCCGGCCGGATTCGAACCCCCGACCTTCGCCATGAGAGATCAGTGCACTCGCCACTCAGAAAGATAGGTATATAAATACACACAGAGCCACTGCAGTAAAGCTATGATAACAAAGTGTTGAAACTATTTACAACAAAAGTAGGAACAGCTTTACTAATTAACGAGCACTCAGGCTGTAGCGTTTCGGTTTACAAAAATATAAAGGACAAAGAGTTAGGAAGAGAAGAGAAAATTTAAACTGAAAAAGGGACCACTTAGCCGTGACGTGCAAGAAGTATGGGAGTGCTGGCAAATCTGTCATAGTTTGGCCGATGTTTACTTTAATATAAGTAAACAGTAAAAAGACAAAATCCCCGTTTCCCGTGCCATTAAGGCATATTGGGGCTACGATGCTAGGCCCGTATTTCCAAGACCTTCGGCACGTCAAAGTCTGATGTGGTCAGTACCACGCCTGGCAGCGTTTACAATAAGAGTTTTAGAGAATGGGTGGATCATGGGGCTTTGGCGGTGGTGGTAGAAGAGGAAAGTTCTAACTGTTGGGAACTGAACCCGGTACTACCGGATTAGGAGACTGAGCGCCTAACCACTCGGCCAGCCCGGCCGCAATTACACTTTCAAAATACACCGAAAATCTAATAACAAACAAGCCGAGACGAGCACATGTTTACAACTACTACGTGTGCGCGCACAACGTGTGTGAGCTTAGAACAGTGACAGGACTTGCACGATGATCACACATGCACACTTTAAGCGCTGTACTGGAGCTCTTGCTTCTTCGTCATGTGTAGTCCCTGGCATTTCTGGTCGATTTAAATGTATCACTTTATTTCCTAGCCCCTTGGTGAGTCCGCCGAAGTCTGTGATGACTACCGCAGTTTTCATAAAACTTCTATTACTTGTCTGAGGCTCTCAAATCTACATTTTTTTTTTTTTTTAGTTCTGTCTGTTCCTCTCCACAGATTCTTTAGTTGTTTTACTTTCTGAAGAGCGATAAATGTTCTCCTTTTAATTTCTCTTATTGTATCTTCAGTACTAGTTATTAATGATCCAAGATATTCAAAATTCTTTGCCTCTTCCAAGTTTTCTTCATATATATATATATTTTTTTTTCGTCTGGCTTATTTGTTTTGTCAGTTGTCATCAGTTTAGTTTTCATGATATTTGTTACATATTCTCCCCCCCCCCCCAAAAAAAAAAACAAACTATATCTCAGTTGCTTTCAGTTTCTTTATCACTTGTTTAACTGCTCACATTTTACAACATTCTAACATGGCAAGCTTCATATATTTTTTGTGTGTCTGTATTTATATGTTGTTGTGTCATTTCATACTGCTGCATGCCTGGACATATCGAATGTTTATTAAAGAAAAGCAAAACCAGAACTGTTTCAAACGAGCCCTTGATGGCAGCCTAATAGAATCGTTACCGTCTCCCACGCCACGAAAATAATCCACGGGGCAGGGAGCTGCTCCAACGTTATTCAATTTCTCCCTTTCAACACGCGATCCCTTCACATCTCTACAATGCAGGACTCCCACCCCTGCGTTCCCACCACTCACACACACACACCCCACAGACACCCCAGGTACATGCTCTGAATAACAGCTCGGCCCATTACGACTCCATTGTCTCTCTTTATGCAGTCTCTCCGAGCTGTTATTTGTCCAGTAAGCTCCACTCCCTTTCGGCCCCCTCCCCTCCTTTCCTCCCATATCCCGGGGTCCAGCTATCGGTTGTCTATTCAATAGCCGCTAGCGGACCACTCAGTACCCCCCCCCAAACCCCCACCCTACCCCCTCCCCCCCCCCCCCCCCCACCCCCATCTCCCTGCAATACGGCTATGCAAGACCGCGTTTTCAGCAGTGCAAGATTTTTCCGTGTAAGATACTTCACTAACTGCACTGGTGGGTCAACGGTCAATCCTGTTTAGCAGAGCCAGCCAGCGAGACTTTGACAAGCGTCCAGTGCTTGTGTGTGTGTGTCAGCATTACTTAGCCAAGCATGCACGTTGCCTAGGATTTTTTTTTTTCTAAAGCTGTTAGCGTGTCCTGGGAAGTTGCTTAAAATAACGCTGGATTAGAATCTGTAGGTCTTCGTTAGCAAAGTATATGGACTCGCTACACTTGGAGTGAAAAAAAAAAGAACACAAGACAACTTGGTTAAAAGACTGGACCTACACAGAGCTTTCGCTGCGGTAAAAGCGACGATGATTGTAATGTAAGTAAAGCAGTTTTCTTGTTGTAAGAGTAATTTTTAACATAATTTATTCTGTTTTTTTTGTGAAAGGGAAAGAGACATAGTTTTAGCCTAAGTGAAAACATTATACATATAAGTGTTTACATGTGTAAGTTGCTGAAAGAGAAACAGACGGTTTTAACGTAACTAAAAGCCCTTTATCCGGCTTGCTTATGGTGAAACAGATAATTTTAACCGGAGTGAAAACACTTGCTCAAAGAGGTCAGCCTGGGAGGTTGCCTTAAAATAACACTTGCGTTGGATTAATCTTACAAGATGCTGTAGATTTTGAAAAGCAGATGCGTCGTTATACTTGCGGTAGGAGAAACACAAAAAAAGCAAGAAACAGTTGTAATGAAATGAAAGCATTTTTCTTGTCGACTTTGTTTGTCTGTTATCTGTCCATGTATTTGTTGACTTAAGTTTGACTGTTATCTGTGCCTGTCTTTGTTGACTTAAGTTTAATTGTTATCTGTCCATGTATTTGTTGACTTAAGTCTGGCTGTTATCTCCCCATGTCTTGACACATGTTTATGATGAATGACTCCAACGAAATGATACTTGTGTCCCTGGGAAGTAGATATATGCACTGGTGAATTATCCATTAATCTAGGGGCCTAGAAAGGGCAGGGGGCCCGACATCATAGAAAAAAAGTGAATATAGATGACTGTTTCATGAATTTGTGAAGACGCTGTCCGATGAGGCAATCAGCGACCCATAGCTGGTATGCTAGCGTCAGGGTCAGCGACCCATAGCTGGTATGCTAGCGTCAGGGTCAGCGACCCATAGCTGGTAAGCCAGCGTCAGGGTTGGTGAACCATAGCTGACCAAGACCCTGTCCCACCTCTCCGTTGGTGCCTCCAGTAACAGCCTAGCCTGGCTAATGGGGGCAGGGATCGCCATAGTCCCCATGGTGGTGGAGTCTCTTAAAGAAGTATTGCACACCCCCTGAATTGTAGCTGTACTCCGGGACTGAAAAAAATAGCTGCCATACCCCGCTCCCACGCCGATACGATGGTGTGCTTCAACACCTTCACAGCATCGGCTGCGAAGAACACCAGCTCGCAGTTACAGGGAGATAGGAGAAGTCAGAAGATACACGACGATCATCAGAGGTTGGGGGTAGTCCCCGTATAAAGTTTTGCCAGAGGCCCGGGTGATGATTAATGATTAAATGCACACATGCATCTTCTTCTTCTTTGAGCAGGTGCTGAATTCACCAGCTTTCCTAGCCACTGAGACTCACTGCTGCACGGAAGTCTCCATCACTCTCTTTTCTTGATCTTTTCTTGCCCAAGTGTCGATTCCAAGAGGGCATATTTCTTCTTGTAGGTTGTCTCGCTTTCGTTGTCTTCGTCTATGCCTTGCTCTATCCCCTTTCATGTATCTTCTTCTTCTTCTTCTTGAGCCATTAAGGTTCATTGCTGCAGATAAAGTTTGCCTCCATTCCTCTCTATTCATAATCTTCTCTCTCCAGTTGGTGACACTAATTTCTCTTCTATGTTGTCTTTCCATCTCTGTCTTGATCTACCCCTTGGTCATGTTTCCCTCATCTCTTGTGCATACAACATTTTCGTTTGTCTGTTCTCTTCCATTCTTTCTACATGCCCCAGGCAGCATAGTCTGTTCAGTTTCAAGGCATTTATAATTCGTTGGGATTTAAATGAGTTGTTCAGTTCAGTGTTCTTTCTAGCTCTCCATTCTCCACTGTTGGTATCCTTTATCGGCCAGAGATTCTTCTTAGGATCTTGTTCTCAAAGATATGCACTTGTTGTTCATCTTTCTTTTTTGTACTCCACATTTCTGATCCATACATGACGGCTGGTCTTATTACAGTTTTGTTATTTTCGTGTTTTGAGACAGGATTCATGCACATACTGCATGTTTGAAATGAACTATGCTGTTGTAATGTGGTAAAGCCTGCCCGGAGCTAGTGAACAGAAAAGAATGAAAAAAAAATCAAGGGATTATCTTGAACACGTTCAACACTTATCATTATTACATTTGTGTTTGTTAGTTACGTTCACACTCGTCTAGCAACCGAATGGTCGAGGGTTCGAATCTCCAGCTGAACTGGGATTCCCCCCCCCCCCCCAACCACCAGTAGGGCCTGAGGTCCACCCAGCCTAGTAAAATGGATACCTGGGGAAATCTTGGAAGGAAAGGCAGCGAGGAAAGGAACTGGCCACCCTACCTCATACCCTGATGGCCCAGCATAATGAGGTCTCTAACACTTCACCCCCTACGGCATTTGCTATGGGACTATCTTTACCTCTTTCTAGTTACGTTCAGCACTTATCTTTATTACATTTGTGTTTGTTAGATACGTCCAACACTTATCATTATTACATTTGTGCGTGTTAGTTACATTCAACACTTATCATTATTACATTTGCGTTTGTTAGATACGTCCAACACTTATCATTATTACATTTGTGCGTGTTAGTTACATTCAACACTTATCATTATTACATTTGCGTTTGTTAGATACGTCCAACACTTATTATTATTACATTTGCGTTTGTTAGATACGTCCAACACTTATCATTATTACATTTGTGCATGTTAGTTACATTCAACACTTATCATTATTACATTTGTGTTTGTTAGATACATTCAGTCAGGCCTTCGCCCAGCCAAAACCGTTTAAGTGCTGTATTTAAACACTCCAGTATTTGACAAAAGTGATAATGGCCAGAGCCTGGGCTGTAGAAGACAGTGCACCCACCACAAGCTACCCCTAGAATAATGTGCCTTGTGTGTACACATCTGACGTAACTGTCCACTGTTCCGTGAATAGTACCTGCGTCAACGCCTTTGTCCAAGGCCAGTCGTGCTGAAAGGATAGGATTAAGGCTGACCGTTCGCTTGGTCATTCCGTCTCTTGCGTGAGACATACCTAACACACTATAGCACAGGACTATAGGGGAGCCAAGATGCTGTCCATTTTGGAAATCAGCGACCCATAGCTGGTGTGCTGGCGTCAGGGTTGGCGAACTGTAGCTGGCGTGTTGGCGAACCGTAGCTGGTGTGCTGGCGTCAGGGTTGGCGAACCAGCTGACCAAGACCCTGTTCCACTTCCCTTTTGTTACCCCTAATAAAGGACCTAGCCTGCACTGACGAGGCAGAAATAGCCGTAGTCCCCATGGTGGTGGAGTCTACTGAAGAGCACTGCACACCTCTTGCTTTCTAACTCCACCCAGGGACTTTAAAAAATGGCCGCCATAACCCGCCCCCAATCCGACACCATGCTGTGCCTCAACGCCAGCTCACAGTTCCAGGAAAACTGAAGAAAAAGAAGAACGCAGATACAAGGAAATGGATAACAACGAGACAAACTCTGAATCACAGACTATTATAACAGAAACTGATTCTACTAACACTCTAGAAAGAGGAATAGGCCTGTATTTCCAAGACCATCGGCACATGAAAGTCTGATGTGGTCAGTATCACGCCTAGTCTGACAAAAAAGTAGAACAAATTCTTGAAAAGAGAAGGAAAACAGAAACAAGCACATGTTTTAGAACAGAGCAGCTGCAGCATCTTGCACACGATAGAATACTTGTAAGTAAATAATGTACCAGAAGCAACTAAAGTCAGTCAGTCTGTCAGTCATTTGCATGTCCCTTGCGGAATGTTGCCTCCCTAACAGCACTCCTGTAGGCCTCTCAGTTGTAAGTAAGACGCCCTGCTGCTGATGCATTCATTTGCAGATCATCAACGACGTCTTGCAGCCATCTTCGCCTTGGTCTTCATCTCTTTCTTTTTCCCATTATGTACTCTTCCAAGACGGTCTTCTTTAGATTATCACGACGTTTAATGTGTCCAAAATATTTAAGTTTTATTTGTTTAATCCTCTTTATTAGCCAGCCTTCTTCAATATTAAGTTCTTGTAGTATGGATATATTTCTTCTTTTTTGTGTCCATAATATTTGAAGAACTCGTCTGTAGCATTTACACTCAAATGTATTTATGTGTTCCTCAGCTGTTTTGTTAAGTGTCCAGGTCTCACAGGCATATGTTGCGATGGGAAAGATGCATGCTCTTAAACATCTTATTTTTGTAGTTTTATCTGTTTCTCTCCGGAGCTTTTTTAGTTGTGTTATTTTTTTGAAGCGGGATGGATGTCCTCCTTTTAATTTCCCCTATTGTATCTCCATTATTAGTTAGTAGTGATCCAAGATATTCAAAACTCTCCAACCCTGTAAGCAACTATAGACATAATATAATTAGTATATGATATATCAGAACCAACTACGGGCGATCTATAGAAGGAAAAAACAACAACATAAAAGGGCAGCAACTATGACTTGGACGCCACGAAGAGATGAACCTCCATCTTCCAGAGACAACTTCATATCTCGGCAGCTTCGAGCTGACGCTCTTTGCAGCCGATGGTGACGAAGACGTTAAAGCAGTGGGAGTGTGTTACGATGACTATTTTTTTTCTGGGGGGGGGGGCTTACAGTCTCTGAATGGAGTAAAAAAAAAAGCAGGGGGTGTGGAATACTTCTTCAGCAGACTCCACCACCATGAGAATTACGGCGATTCCTGCTCAGTTAGCCAGGCTTGGACTGTTTACTAGGGGCACCACCAACGGAGAGGTGGGACAGGATCTTGTTCAGCTATGGTTCGCCAACCCTGACCCTAGCATATCAGCTGTAGGTCGTTGACTACCAAAACGGGGCCCCTACCCCCCTTTCCTCCCCCGAGAAATGGATAAAAGGCAGCTTCCAAGTAAACAAAGAGGACACATAAATATCCATAGAAATCTATCTTCGCAGCCAGGACGATAAATTATGTTTGTAATATCGCTGCTCACTCTTTCTTTGTTTTCCAATCTAATGTTAATGAATGTGATAGCTTTAGTCCTTCACAGATTTTCAGTAGATTAAATTATACGTACTTTCGTTGTTTTTTTTTTTTCTTCTTTGTCTACATTCCTCATCGTCATCACGTTCTCTAACGTAGGACGTTCTCTTGAAGTTCTCTTGAACGTTGTCAGGTTTACACGTCGGTTTCTTTGTTTCTCCCTGCTTCTGTTGTTCCCCCGCTCCTGTAACATCCAGGTACTATTCAGCTACTTTTTCCACCTTCTTCTACGCCAGACTGCGCTCTTTATCCGGAACATTCAAAACACCACCTGACACCCCGTTTTTCTTCCATCTCCAGTCTGAATTAGAGGCCGCACGGCTTTTCACAGCTGTAGCCGGGGCTGTGTTTGTGCTTGCTCTAAGTGCCCTGTCCCCTCCGCCCACATCCCCGAGCTTGTACTCTGATGTTCAATGAAAAGTACCCGGTGACGCCATATTCGCACAATGGCCCAAACTGCCTACGTCGCGGCAACAGAGCCGTAAAGTCCAGCAACTCTTTGTTCGAAGTTCCAGGTCTTGGACGCGACATAGTGCAGGGACATGCCAGGTATTTGGTCGTGCCATGAGCCAAGTGGGTTCTCATTCTCTATGCCAAATCGCAACCAAACAAAAAAAAATACCTCAGTAATTACGGCTTTCATAATCTGAAACAAATTGTACAAATTACGTTTGTACCTGCTGTTTGCGTGCGCTGGACGCTTTGGATGAGGAAGGAGTGGCACAGGAAATAGCTGACTCGCACCTGAGCCAGGTACTGATAACACGCTATACGACACGTTGCACCAAGCGAGAATTGAACCCTACCCATTCCAAACCCCCGTTCTTTCACTGAAACACCACTACCACGCATGCGTGATCTTCGTTCTGCTTGACTGATTGGTCCACCATGATAGTGGAGGTAGAAGCATTTCCACTCAGTTTTCTTGTTTAAAACTGCACACTAACACAGGGAATACTGAATCCTGTCTGCTTTATAGAACTAACACAGGGAATACTGAATCCTGTCTGCTTTGTAGAACTAACATAGGGAATACTGAATCCTGTCTGCTTTGTAGAACTAACATAGGGAATACTGAATCCTGTCTGCTTTATAGAACTAACATAGGGAATACTGAATCCTGTCTGCTTTATAGAACTAACACAGGGAATACTGAATCCTGTCTGCTTTGTAGAACTAACACAGGGAATACTGAATCCTGTCTGTTTTGTAGAAAGCCTGAAGTAAGAGACTTCCAGAAGGAGAGGGATGGAGCTGTCACGTTCCACATTCTTTTGACTGTGGATACACAAAAAGGCGGCTATTACTTTAGATGTATAAGACAAATAAACCCAAATTTGATTGTTATTTTGAGTTCTTTTTTTATAAAAGAAGTGATTTAAACTTTTTCGTCCAGTCTAGAAAGGAGACGCAACTTTTTTGTTCAATTTGAGAAGGAGACTTCAGTTGTTTTTGTTTATTTTCGTCCAGTTTTTTAAAGAGACTCCAGTTTTTTCGTCCATTTTTTTTTTTTTTGGAAGGGGACTTCAGTTTTTTCCTCCAGTTTTGGAAACAGACTCCAGTTTTTGTTTTGTTTTGGTCTAGTTTTGGAAGGGGACTTCAGTTTCAGAGCTGAGGGAACTTTGGCCAAACCAAGGTTCTGTCTACATCCCGAAACATTCTAGAAACAGTTGGAAAATTCGGTGAACTATTTCATGACCAGCCTGTCCCGTCGTGAGAGACATTTATAGCTCACTAGGAGAGCATCGACCCATCTTCTTGTTTATGTCTCGTGAAGGAAAGAAGGAACGAGTGACTGTAAGCTGTCATCATCATCATCGCTGGGTAGAAGAGCAAACTGCTTGTTCTTTCTCTCTCCTCTCTCTTTCTCTTTCCTTCTCTTACTTTCATTTTCTCAGTCTCACCCGCTTACTCTCCTTTCCTCTCTCTTTCTCGATCACATTTTTTTCTATCTTTTAATCACTACTTGCTCTCCCCTCCTGTCTCTATCTCTCGATCACTTTTCCTCTTGCTCTGTCTCATACCATCTCTCTTGTTCCTTTTCTCTCTCTCTCTCTCTCTCTCTCTCTCTCTCTCTCTCTCTCTTTCGGTCACCTTGTTTCTCTCTTGCATGATCAATTTTTCTTTCTCGTTCTATATTCTTTTTTTCACTTCTTCACACACTCTCATCTCCCTCACCCCATCACAGCCAAAATCCCACACCAACTAGAACACTATTCTGTCAGTTTCGGGCTTCTCTGCTGTCACGTGACAGTGCTTACTGCAATTTCACTTAAAGCTTCAGCATATGTCAGAAACAAGTTCTTATGACCAATCCAAGCACCGAAACTTGGCAAATGTGATCAGATCTCGATTCACGCGAGAGGCCCAGCAGTTTAAACGTAGGTGAAGAAAACTGACCAATGTCCACTGCGACTTACTAAAATGTGCCTCTAAGGCATGAAGGATTACAGTTACCTCTTACATTGGAAGCAGTGCTTTACCAGTTTGATGCTGTGCTCGTCCCCTACAGCTTCCGGTCTGTGTTACGTGAATCATCGTTTAAACACATGGGTGCAGCTGAAATTAAGGTTAAAATAAACAAAACCGTACCATCATCATCATCGCCTTTTACTCCCTTGAGAGCATAGGCCACCGATAAAGGCTCTCCAGTCATCCCTGTTCTTGGTATTATTCTCTGCTTCCTTCCATGTGTATCCATTGTCTCTGAGCACTGACATGACTTCTCTTCTCCAAGTAAGTCTAGGTCTTCCTCGTTTTCTATTTCCTTGAGGATTCCATCCCAATGCCTGTCTTGCTATGTTGGTGTCGGGTTTCCTCAGAGTGTGGCCAATCCACCTCCACTTCCTAGACATGATTTGTAAGTTCATAGGTTCTTGTCCTGTCCTTT
Source organism: Achatina immaculata (assembly GCA_009760885.1). Lineage (NCBI taxonomy): Eukaryota > Metazoa > Mollusca > Gastropoda > Stylommatophora > Achatinidae > Lissachatina > Lissachatina immaculata. The sequence goes on along the minus strand of CM019721.1, from coordinate 26,565,529 downwards.
CCCAGACCTCCTCGTTCCTGATCTTGTCCTGCCATTTAATGCTTAAAACCGTATAGGACTGCTATAATTGGATGAAATATTTCGAGCAGTTTTGTACCGTTAGCAAATCTTTTTATAACGAATGTCGGGACCTGTGCTTTTGTTCCTTCATAGACAACTGCCTGACTTTTGATTAAAGACATATGTTCTGGTGAGCATGCAAACGAAATTCCGTGCACGCCAAAGTTGAGTACATCAGGTTTAGACTTATCAGGTTTAGACTTCGAGCATGTTGACCAGAGTACATCAGTCAGGTTTAGACTTCACGTAAGACAGGGTTGTATCCTCTCTTTATACAGTGAAAACATCACGGGAAGCATTACAAATTTTGAAAAGAATAAGCAACAAGGAAGTCATAAGAAAGTAAAAAGTAAAGTAAAGGTAATCCTGTCATGCTTTAGAGGCACATAGAGATACGGTGTTAGTGCCGTGCCCATATTTTCCTTGACCTGTCAGCACACTAGAGGGTGATATGGTTAGTATCACGCCTGGCTGCCTTTTCCTTCCCCAATTCCAGAAGAAGTCGGGTACCTATTTCTACAGCTGGGTGACTGGGGTGCCGCCGGCCGGATTCGAACACCCGACCTTCGCCATGAGAGACCAGTGCACTAACCACTTCGCCACTCAGACACCCTCATAAGAAAAGGACAGTTAAAATTCCTGGGATAATTTACAAGAAAATAAACATGAGAAAACTCGGTAATCACAGCGGAGATAAAGGAAAGAAAGAAAGAAAGGGGAAAAAAAAAGAAATAGAGGAAGGCATAGAGAAAAACACCTCAACAAGGCACATCAGGAAATGAACTTAGGAAATGAGGAGATTTACTGACCGGAAACACCAGTGATGGCAAAAATATGGATAAAGACGTTCGCCAATGCTGACTGCCACCATACGTAAAGATGACCGCTAGTGAGAAGCAAACTACTCTTCGGAGACAAGGAGAGTGGGTTACTCGCTAGCTTCGTCCCACCCAACTCGGCTCACCAAGAAAATTGAATGGTTAGCGCTCGTACAACCGTACACACCTTGGGCTAGGGCGGTTATGCTGAAGTCGGTGGCCGCGGAACTGGTACAGGAGAAGGAACGGGCATGTGCTGATAATATTTATCTACAGAGGATGAAAGACAAAAGTCGGGGGGGGGGGGGAGGAAGACGCCAGATGGTGGCTGGTAGACTTCGAGGTTGCCAGAACCAACAGCTGACTGGCACAGTTAGTGTTCATACTCTTCGGTGGTTACTGAGACAGAGAGAAGGGCGTGTATGGGTGCGCCTCTAGTTTCATGACGCTAATTCCTGGATTCAAGATTCAAGAAATTCAACCCTACACACCTCCCATCTATTCTGTTTGTTGCCTTGGCGAACTGCGCCATCTTCACCACATCACCAGCTGCCTAGTTTCTCAGCTACAAAGAGATGTAACATTAATAAATGAGGGAGAAAACAGTGTTGTATTCATATCGATATCTTCAGAAAAACTGATTCGCCTTTTTTGTTTTTTAAATTTCATTTATGTATAGAAATGTGATTCCTAAGAAGAATGCTACAGATACTATGGACAAGGAAAAGATAAAAACAAAAAAGAAAAGGTATTGAAAGAGGCAGAAGAAGAAGAGAAATAAACAATAAAAAAAATTCCTGAAGAGACAATTCAAATTCACAGGACACGTCATGAGAGCAGGTGGATTGGAATCTTTGATAACAACAGGGATGATAAAGGGTAAAAGAGACCGATGAAAGACAAAGAGAGAAGATGATAGACGGACTGATAAAGTGGCATGGGGACAGAACAATAGTTCAGCAGCTCATGGATAACACCCGAATAAATGATTGTGGAAGAGCATGACCGCCAGCGCTGTGGCACTGGATAGATATAGTGTATCCAAGCTATCCCACAATTCAGTTCAGCATATACAACCCCACCCCACCCCAAAGCCACCCCTTCAACAGTCCTCAAAACAAAAAAAAATCTCGAAAAGTTGGGTTCCCTATTAGCTGGAAAGAGATAGTTAGCACTTGCACTAGATCCACCAATGTTGCCGTGTTTTGTGATCTATATAACCGTTTTCTTGCTCATATTGAAACCTGTTTCGTCTTATAGAATGATTTTCATGAAAACGTTGTATTTACGAGGGTATATTGTTGGATATCGGGATTTTCTGTCGTGTAGTTTGTGCGTTAGTTGTCCAGTGTTTCTTGTCAAGTAATACTGCACATTTATGTCCATACAAGCCTACTTCTTTCCATACAAGCCTATTTCTTTCCATACAAGCCTACTTTTTCCATACAAGCCTACTTCTTTCCATACAAGCCTACTTCTGTCCATACAAGCCTACTTCTTTCCATACAAGCCTACTTCTTTCCATACAAGCCTACTTCTTTCCATACAAGCCTACTTCTTTCCTTACAAGCCTACTTCTTTCCTTACAAGCCTACTTCTGTTCATACAAGCCTACTTCTCTCCATACAAGCCCACTTCTGTCCATACAAGCCTACTTCTTTCCATACAAGCCCACTTCTCTCCATACAAGCCCACTTCTGTTCATACAAGCCTACTTCTTTCCATACAAGCCTACTTCTTTTCATACAAGCCCACTTCTTTCCATACAAGCCTACTTCTCTCCATGCAAGCCTACTTCTGTAATATGTAATCAGAGACAAGAGTCGATGTATTCGGGACGCTCTCGTAAAGCGAACTGCACGAGGAGAAACACGTAGAATACTGATTTCAGTCAACGTGTGAGGCTGAAATCAGTAGTTTTGCAGATTATTCCTCATGTTTCAGAGTGTTTTATCTTCGTGTTATACTTCAATGTTTTTCGTCATGTAATTCTTCAATGCTTCTCTTCATGTAATACTCCAGTGTTTCTCTTCATGTATTACTTAAATGTTTCTTTTCATGTAATTCTTCAATGCTTCTCTTCATGTAATACTCCAGTGTTTCTCTTCATGTTATACTTAAATGTTTCTCTTCATGTAATTATTCAATATCTCTCTTCATTCCTGTTAGCTCTACATATTTATCTTCATGTATTTCTTTTTTTTTTTTAATATTCATGTAATATTTTAGTATTTCTCTTCAGGCAATACTGTCTATTTCTCTTCCTGTAATACAGCGTATTCCTCTTCACTTAATGCGGCCATTCTTTCACATCTCCTGTACTCCAACCCTCAAGTTTCAATATTCTCCTCCAATCAATAAAAATACTCCCAATAAAGCGACTAAATAAACAGCGGCTGCAGTTCGGATTTGAATTAAAAGAAGTCGAGATTTTGGTCGCGTTTTTCTCTCTCTTTCTCTTTCTCTCTCCACTGACTTTCACTAACGTCTCAGTACTGTCTGGTAGTCTGCAGTTCTCTGGCTTGACGTAATATTGATTGCTACTGCGACTATTTCACACCACTTTCTATCCCCCCCCTCCTCCCCTAGACTGTCTTGTGAGTTTATTTTTCTTCTTTTAGTTAGTCTCACACTTTTTTTTCCCCTGTGTTTTTCGTTTGGTGCAGTTTTATTTTAGTTCTGTTTAGCGCTGTCTTGAAATGACTTATCATTATTTTTTTTCCTTCTATTTTTTTATTTTGCAGTTCTAAGTTTTGTAGCATTTACATTCAAAGGCGTTTGTAAAAAACACATAAATGCCTTTGAATGTAAATGATACAGAAGAGTTCTTCAAATATCATGGACACAGAAAAGAACAAATATATCCATACTACAAGAATTTAATATTGAAGGAGGCTGGCTAGTAAAGAGGATTAAACAGAGGAAATTTCAGTATTTAGGGCACGTCATGAGAATTTAGAGAAGACCGTCTTGGAAGGGTATTTAATGGGAAAGAGAAAGACAGGAAGTCCAAGACGAAGATGGCTGCAAGACATCTTTGATAATCTGCAAATGGATGCATCAGCAGCAGGGCATCTTGCTTACAACCGAGAGATCTACAGGAGTGCTGTTAGGGAGGCAAAATTCCGCAAGGGACATGCAAATGACTGACTGACTGAGTTCTAAGATTGTCAGTGTTTGTAGAGCGGGTGGTACGGAGAGGTATCTCTTTGGACTGATCGTCATTAGAGATGTCTTTGTCGTGATTTGAGTATTTTCTGTGATATGCAACTGTACGTCGTTATTTGCCGTCGTATGTTTTTGGGACCTTTGTTAAATAATCGTTGTTTTATTTCACGTGTTAAGCATTAAGTAAAATCTTAGAGGACCCGCCTTTGAGATTCTTTGTGAATTTTCTTGTATCTCTGGAATACAGTTAAGCACGACTGAACTAATAAAGATGGCGTATTCATTCATGCAGGCGGTGGTGACACGATGCAGCGATAGTCTGCAGGATAATACGACAGACTGATTCAGTTCTCTTGTCTGATTTTCTGTTTCGTTTGTTTTGTTTTGCATTCGCTCAATCTAAGCTCGAGCGAACATTCATTTGTCATAGGTTCGAGAGAAATTTTCTTGCTTTGGGTTCGAGCTTACATCAGTTTGTCCCGGGTTGGAGTGAATATTCATTTGTCCTAGGTTCTAGCGAGCATGTACTTGCCTTCGGTTCGAGCGAACATTTACTTATTCTGGACCCAATGGAACATTTGCTTGCCCCGGACTGGAGCGAACCTTTACTTGTCTTGGGCTCGAGCGAATCTTTACTTGTCTTGGGCTCGAGCGAACCTTTACTTGCCTTGGGCTCTAGTGACATCATTTATTCATGATGCTGAACTTTGCACAATATCCTGCATCCTTTTTTATTTACTAACAGCTGTTTGTGCAGCAGCCTACAAATAAATGCGCCTCGCCATGCAGGCACAAATCCTCTCCTTTTTTTCAGTTGTTTGTCGACGCCCCGTACCTAACAGCTGAGCGAAATAATGTTACCGGCAGCCAGTCCTTATATCACAACCTCTATGGTGAGAATACAGGTGACATTTGTGATGTGTTGTTCTAGCACATGATTCACATCGTGATTATTCATGGTAAGGACGTGCTGTGTCGCTGGTGAAATATTCGCAGAACAGACTTTACACTTAAAAATGACCACATCATGAGGTTGGGGTTAATTTCCTTCCAGTAATAATCGGTCATACTTATGAGTTTTGTGTGGGAAAATAAGAAATCTATTTAACTCTTTGACACCAAGACACAACTAGCAGGGTTGGGAAATCTTGCACGCCTATGAGAATCAAGCCCAGAGCGATATTTAGGCAAAGTCTAAATGAAATTAAAAGCATCACACTTCTAAACCAAGCCATATTTGTTAAACTACGGAGTAACTTCCAGTTTCTATTCTGTAACAATTTTTCATCACGATTTATTCTGACAGAGCGTGAAAGGGTTAATCTAAATTTTGGGGGAGACCAGGGAGTCAGTGATAAACTTCTAAAGCGGTTCTAAAATGCGGAGATAAGTAAAACAAAACTTTGAGGCTCAAACAAGGATACGGAATAATATTGTCTGATAGACAGAGGGAGAACAGTTACTGGGATTTAGCGAACGAGATTTGGGCAAGACTATGTTCCGTGATAATGATTGATAATCGCCATGGCGATAATGATAATAACAACGGTGCTGATAATGGCGATAATAATGATATCGATAACAATGGTAGTAATGATAATGATACCACTGTTGATGAGGACGATAATGATGATGATAGTGATAATAACGATGGGGAAATAATAATAATGATCATAACGATAACAATGTGGTGGTGACAATGATAATGATGGATGGTGACGATAGATGATGATGATAGCGATAACAGCAATAGCAGTGCCATCAAATGATGATGATGACGATGATGATGATGAAGACGGTACTGGTGATGGCAGTAAATGATGAAGGCTTAAAAGTCCGGGTTCTCTCCTGTCCGAAGTCTACACGAGATGGGAAGATGGCCTCCCAGCGACCTGGAACACCAGAGTTTTCCGTGACTATCAGCGACACTGACCACACTGAACTTAGCTCCTTTCACCGGGCTGTCATGGCAGCCTTTTTCTTTCTTTTTTTTTTAGGAAACATTTCCAAGAGGATAGACAAGAATCTTGTCTGAGGTCTCCAAACATGGGCGACACAGCGGCAAGCAGCTCTGCATCCAGTCTAAAGACAAGCAATGATAAAAGCCCTGCAGTGGTTTGCTAGACGCATTGACCGTTTTATCACAGGACGCGGGAAGACAAGCATTGTTGGGCCGGTGGAGTGAAGCGCTTGCATTGTCTGGAAGACTCGATCAATGAAGGGACAAGTGCAGGGAGTGCAGACGTTGTTGCACTTTGTCTGGTAACTCATGACTAAGGAATGCGCGTACTTTTGGTGGACGTCTGCTGTTGTGTCTTGTAATGAATTCGTTTGTAGCGCTAGAGATGATCTGGGGGTTGTGCTGGAGTCTTGGACAGTGGCTGTACGCGAAGGGGGCTACAGTTTTTCAACTGATCATTTCTTTCATCATTTTATTCTGCCTCATCACGTCTTATTTTTTTTTACCGAAGTCTTGGCAGTTTCTCTCTCTCTCTCTCTCTTTCCTCTCTCTCTCCTCTCCTCTCTCCCCTCTCTCTCCTCTCGTCTCTCTCTCTCCTCCTCTCTCTCTCCTCTCTCTCTCCTATCTCTCTACTCTCTCCTCTCTCTCCCCTATCTCTCCCTTGTCTCTCTTCTCCTCTCTCTCTCCTATCCTCTCTCTCTCCAGCTAGCTTTTAGCTGATTATTTTCTTTTATTAGAATTTCAATTTCACGAAGCAGTCTATGAGAACATGTGTGATAGACGGGTTGAATGACAGAAATCTTGTGTGATGGCAGATTGAATGACAAATCTTGTGTGATGGCAGTTGAATGACAGAAATCTTGTGTGATGGCAGGTTGAATGACAGAAATCTTGTGTGATGGCAGGTTGAATGATAGAAAACTTGTGTGATGGCAGGTTGAATGACAGAAAACTAGTGTGATGGCAGGTTGAATGATAGAAAACTTGTGTGATGGCAGGTTGAATGATAGAAAACTAGTGTGATGGCAGGTTGAATGACAGAAAACTAGTGTGATGGCAGGTTGAATGACAGAAAACTGGTGTGATGGCAGAATGACAGAAAACTGATATGATGACAGAATGACAGAAAACTGATGTGATGACAAAATGATAGAAAACTAGTGTGATGACAGGTTGAATGACAGACTACTGGTTACACATATTAAAGTTATAAATAACAAACAGATCTGAGCTTTGTTAACTCTCTTGATAAACTTCCCACCGATATTAGCTCTCTTGATAAACTTCCCACCGATATTAATTCTCTTGCCAAACTTCCCACAGACAATAGCTACCTAGATAAAATTCCCACAGATATTAACTATATTGATACAGTTCTCACAGATATTAACAATGTTGTTAAATCTTCTTGCTAATATTTGTTCTCTGCACACACACACACGCACACGCACACGCACACACACACACACACACACACAAAATTAATCCAGATATAAACTTTCTTGATAAAACTTTTCATAACTTTTGTCTGTAATTGATAACTTTCAACAATTTTAAGAGTGACTGTTCTCAGCCGAGATATTAATTTGCTTTATCTTCATAGTTAGAGCACAAGCCTTCCACTAATTTCAAGGTCCTTCGTAATTTTGTTTAACTCTAACCCTAACCCCCCCCCCCCCTCTCTCTCTCTCTCTCTCTACGTCATACTGCTGTAATCTCCATGTCAATTCTCTTATTAATATAATCTGGAAAACCCACAATTAGGGAAATCCCCTACTCTCTCTCTGCTAATTTTAGATTAAGAGAATATCCGAAAAGAAAGACCATAAATGAAGGGACGGTTGGTAGCGGAAAACAAGAACGAGACTGTATCGCAGTGAAACAATCGTTTCATTAAGCAAAACTCGCACACAAGGAAAACCTCTGGCCATTTTTTGCTGAGTTTTACATAGAGCGCAGGCGAAGTGGTTAGTGCACTGGTTTCTCATGGTGAGGGTCTGTGGTTAGTCTAATCGGAGGCACTCCAGTCACCCAGCTGTAGAAATGGGTACCTGACTCCTTCTGAGCTGGGGAAGGAAAGGAAGCCAGGTGTGATGCTGACCACATCATTCCCATGGTGCAGCGGTTCCCAACATTTTTTTCAGACTGTGTCATACTTACTTGGTAACGTAAATTTCTGTCGAGATACACTTGTGGTATTAACTCTGGACTCTCGTGAAAGTAACCATATTTTTTTAGTATTTTATCTATCTATCTATCTATCTATCTATCTATCTATCTATCTATCTATCTATCTATCTATCTATCTATCTATCTATCTATCTATCTATCTATCTATCTATCTATCTATCTATCTATCTATCTATCTATCTATCTATCTATCTATCTATCTATCTATAGCAAAGAGGATTAAACAGAGAAAACATAAATATTTTGGACATATTAAACTTCATAATAGTTTAGAGAAGACCGTCTTGGAAGGGTAAATAATTGGAAAAAGAAAGAGAAGACCAAGGCGAAGATGGCTGCAAGACATCGTTGATAATCTGCAAATGGATGCAGCAGGAACAGACCATCTTGCTTACAACCGAGAGACAGGAGAGCTGTTAGGGAGGCAAAGTTCCACAAGGGACATGCAAATGAGTGCGTATTTGGTTTCATAGTAGCAGTTAACACAACAGCAGCAGCAGCAGTAGTAGTAGTAGTAGTAGTAGTAGTAATGGTAGTGGTAGTAATAGTAATGGTTGTGATAGTAAAACCAAAGGCTGTGGTTAAGTCCACTACACATGAAAACAGAGGTTTCCACCCGTAGCCACAACCGACCAAGACCTTACTATACTTCCATTGTATACTTTATACTTCCATTGTATACTTTATACTTCCATTGTATACTTTATACTTCCATTGTATACTTTATACTTCCATTGTATACTTTATACTCCCATTGTATGCTTCTCACTGGGAACTGGTTGAATCAAGCAGCATCAAGAAAAGAGTGGAGGAATCAGCATGGTCCAAAACTCGATAAAGCTAACCAAAGTATTGCTCCGCTGACAACATCGTCATCGTCGTCTCTTGCACGCCCCTGGGAATAAGGAGCGCTATCACTTCGTCATCATCTGTCATTCTTCTTCTCTTCTTCATCTATATTCCTGGAACTTCGAGCTCATGTTCTTCGCAGCCGATGCAGTGAAGATGTTGAAACACAGCATCTTGCCCATTCGGGAATCGGGTCATGGCAGCTATTTTTGTCACTCTCCAAGTGAAGCTAAACAACAGAAAAGGCCGGGGGGGGGGGGAGTGTGCAGTACTTCTTTAGCAGGCTCCACCACAATTGGGACTGTGGCGATCCCAGCCCTGTTATCCAGGTTAGGGCTGTTACTGTGGGTACCAGTGAAGAGGTGGGACGGGGGGGGGTCTTGGCCAACTATGGATCGCCAACCCTAACGCCAGCATGTCAGCTATTATTCCCTGACCTAACAAATCTATCAGTATCTGGGAGTTGAAGAGACTAACGTAGAACTTACGCCCCTTACATCTGCTACAAGAAGCCCATTACATGGAGTGGGATTACAGTGAATATTCCCGCCCTTCAAAAAGGACAGTTTTACGGTAAGCACTTAACGGACAAAACTTTCAGGCGCAAACTCGGACAATTAAGGCTTAGTGCGGATTGTCACGTGATCGAGGCAGAAACGGGCTGTGTCCAGTCATGAATAAATAACAAGCAGGGAAGTGAGGGGTGTGGGGGGTGTGGCCATTTGTGCATGGGGTGGTGGGGGGGGGGGGGTGGGGCAGGACGAGGCGATGTGACGTACAGCTCGTTTTAAAGAAGGTTTAAACGAAGATCTACCGACTCCGTCTCTTTACATTCTTGAAAAAAGTAACAAGTACAAACAAGTTTGACCGAGGCTTGTGGTCCATTTGGTACAGCAGAGGTCGATTTGTAGTGCGTGGAAAGAGGAGAGGGGGTGGGGGAGGAGCACCCTGGATGACCGCGATTGTACCGAGAAAAACTGGGACATGGGGGAGGGGGGAGCCATTAGAAAAGTTTGGGGGGGGGGAGTGGCTAAAGAAGTCGTGACTTGCAACAAAAAAAAAAAACAACAAAAGTTAAGCTTATAGGTCGCTGTAACACAGAAAACATAGCGGGACGTACAGTTAACTAGGTCAGGCAGACATTGCTCATCTTTATTCCGTCCGCTTTCTGTCTCTTCTTCTTCACTTTGTGATATATTATTTTTATGATATGCGCTGTTATGTTTTGTATGTAGTCACATAGCTGTGGTCTCTGCATGTTTATACATATATACTATATGATGGCGTCTACCATTAGCGCAAACGCGTTAGTTTTGCATGTACGTAGTTCGATGAAAGTGCCGCATATAATCTTCTTCTTCTTCTTCTTCTTCCTTCCTTCCTTCCTTCCACCATGGAACTCAAATCTGGGGTTCTTCTCAGCCGATGGGGTTAAAATATTGAAGCACATCATCATATCGGATTAGGAGCGGGTTAAGGTGGCTATTCTCCCCCCCCCCACCCCCCAGCCAATCAGTGGAGCTAAAAAACAAGGCGTGGGCAATGCTTCATTTGTGGACTCCATCGCTCCGGGGAATATGGGGATTCCTGCTCCCTTAGCCAGGCCTGGCCTTTTTACTAGGTGAAACAGGGTCCTGGCCAGCTATGGTGAAGGCAAAATGTTTTAGATCTCGGTAAATATTTCTGACTGGGCCATGTAGAAAGAATGGAAGAGAACAGACAATAGAAAATGATGCATACACAATAGATGAGGGAAACAAGACCAAGGGGTAAATCAAGACAGAGATGGAAAGACAACATAGAAGAGGATATAAAAGAAACCGGTGTCACCAACTGGAGAGAGAAGATCAGGAATAGAGAGGAATGGAGGTGAACTTTATCTGCAGCAATGAGCCTTAATGGCTTGGAAAGCTGAAGAATATTTCAAGGCAGAGTTAGTTTATACACAGATGCATGCATGTATATGGTGTTTCTCTGACGTATTATATGTTCTTTTAAATATGCAGTGCATAGACAGACAGACAGATAGAAAGATAGATAGATAGATTAGTAGGTAGGTAGGCTGGTTGGTTGGTTGGTTATTAGCTAAAAACAAGAGAAAATTCATCCAGTTATCATGCTTCACTTTATCTGAAAAGAGGAGAAAAGTATTGCGTAGTGCTGTGTGCACTCCTTTTCCGTGCTATCAGTTCGTAGCACATTGTATAAATAGGGTCAGGGAGAATAGTGTGTTGGTGACTAAGTGAGCTGACCCAGAAATATGTGCACATGAAGAGCTGGAGTCAATAGCTGATAGCTAATTATTGTTAACATTAGTCATAGCGTGACCACTGTCATATCTATCTATCTATCTATCTATCTATCTATCTATCTATCTATCTATCTATCTATCTATCTATCTATCTATCTATCTATCTATCTATCTATCTATCTATCTATCTATCTATCTGTCTGTCTGTCTGTCTGTCTAAAGTAGTTTAAAATATGGCTTGATTGTCGTAATTTTTAAGATAGATAAAAGGGATGGCGACTGCAGTAAAACTGGTTTAAATAATAGAGTTAGATAGAGGTGTATGGTGTAGTTTTACAATGTGGCAGAGGGAGTGAGTAAAGTGAGAAAAAAACGAATAGAAAGTATGGGAATGAATAAATGAAAAACATACAACGTCCGATATTCCTTTTACGAGGATTACATGCACAACGAGACAAACAAATAACTAAACGGAGAACTTTTCTTAATATGGCCCCTCTCCAGAAGTAAGACTTATATTAAGATAAGTTCTTCGTTTTGTGTGTGTGTGTCTGTGTGTCTCGTTGTGCATGTAATCCTCGAAAAAAGTTGCACGCCGAAATATCGGACGTTGTATGTTTTTCATTTATTCATTCTCATACTTTCTATTCGTTTTTTATCACTTTACTCACTCCCTCTGCCACTTTGTAAAATTACACCATACACCTCTAACTTTATTATTGTAATTTTTAACAGCTTTTATATAAATTTTAGTTTTGAACGAATGTAAAAATGCACGTTTATTTCATGTTGTTGCATAAATCAGAGTGTATGGACAAGAGATAAGTTTGTTATTTATTTATGTAATCATTTAATGTGTCTTCATGTTATTATGCTCATTAACAAACGCTAAATGAATGTGACTGAGTGAAAGCTGTAGGATGAAGGGCAGAATGTTAGACGGGCCTGCGTGCCCAATTCTTAACCCTTTGAAAATAAAGTATGTTCATTCTTTCGTTCTAACTCTCAATGAACATAGTCATTTATTTATTGGTCTTCATGTCTGTTCTGTCTGTCTATTAGGATAATCTTCTCTAACTGCTCTATTTCCGCCTTCTCCACATGAATGTGTCTGTCTGTCTGTCTGTCTGTCTGTCCACAGTAAGACAGGATCTGAAATTACAAGAATGAACTGATTGTGGAATAAAAAAAAAAGCTGTATGTTCTCATTGTAAATGAAACAAATTTTGGAGTATCTTATCGTGTAATTTTAAGCTTCCAAAAATCATTGTCTGTACAGTCAGATTTTCATGCGGAAAAAAATTGGTGGAAATATAAGATAGACAACGCTAGCTAGCAACGTAAGGACTTATCTGGCATACATATAAATAAAACTAGTAACGTGAGAACTTACCTGGCACACATAAATGAAACTAATAACTTGAGAACTTACCTGCTATACATATATAGAAAACTAGTAACTTGAGGACTTACCAGGCACACATATAAATAAAACTAGCGACCCGAGGACTTAACTAGTATACATATAAATAAAACTAGTAACATGAGGACTTAGCTGGTATACATAAACTTGGCAAGTACTGCAGATTTGAGATATACATATACCGTATATTAAACGTCATGATAATTTAGAAAAGACCGTCTTGGAAGGGTGTATAATGGGAAAAAGAAAGAGAGGAAGATCAAGGCGAAGATGGCTGCAAGACATCGTTGATAATCTGCGAATGGACGCATCAGCAGCAGGGCCATCTTGCTCACACCCGAGAGGCCTACAGGAGAGATGTTAGGGAGGCAAAGTTCCGCAAGGAACATGCAAATGACTGACTGATTGACACATGGTCAGTATATCAGTAATAATTACCAGCGTAGTCAACGCAAAGTAAAATACAAGAAGACAGTTTTGTGTGCTGGCTGTGAACATGAGAAGACAGCTAACAAAAAGTCGAGGGTAGGGATATTTGATTGTATCAGAAATCTCTACTTTCTATTACTTCTTCTAGCCTCCCCTTTCAAAAGTTACTCGAGTATATAGCCTTCTTTCTCCCTAGAAGACTGCCAGCTGGTGTTCATCGCAGCCGATGCAGTGAAGATGTTGAGACACAAGTATCGTGGCGGACTGGGGGCGGGTTATGGTGACAATTTTTTTTTCAGTCTCAGTGTGGAGCTAAAATTCAGAGGGCGCGTGTAGTACTTCTTTAGCAGACTCCACCACCATGGCGACTATAGCGATCCCTGCCCCGTTAGCGTGATACTTCGGGGTGGGGTGGTGGGCGGCGGCTACTCAGCCTCCAGAAGTAATTATAAACCAAGATGACAGATCTCTGGGGTGGGTGGGGGGTCGTGATGTAAAGGGGCCCATCTGCTTTAGAATATCGGAGTCGTGATATAGAGGGGTCCACTCAGCCTCGCGAAGTAATTATAAAAACTCCGGGGGGGGGGGAAGCTGTGATCTAGAGGGGCCCACCCTGTTTAGAATATCGGAGTCATGATCTAGAGGGGCCCACCCTGCTTTAGAATATCGGAGTCATGATCTAGAGGGGCCCACCCTGTTTAGAATATCGGAGTCATGATCTAGAGGGACCCACCCTTCTTTAGAATATCGGAGTCATGATCTAGAGGGGCCCACCCTGCTTTAGAATATCGGAGTCATGATCTAGAGGGGCCCACCCTGCTTTAGAATAACGGAGTGTTAAATGGTTTGATTATGTCGATTCAGTTTTTTTAAATTTTATTTCTAAAAACATGCTGCAGGAGAAACTTAGGCGGCTGGTGGTGGATCCTTTTTGTGTGTGTATGTGTGTGTGGACAAGCTCTGGGGTGGCCACAGAAGAGCTAAAAGAAAATGACATGTTTATCCGAGTGACAGAACAACAAATCTATGGTTTAAGTGTATCAGATGAAGAAGGGTGTGTGACTATGGACGGGGGGGGGGGGGGCAAGGGTAGGGGTACGTGGGAGGGGGGTGTGAACTTGGGCTAACAAGAATGAAAACACTTCACAATTGTAAGAGTTGGGTGGGAGAGGGGGGTGCCTGTGTTTATTATCTCCACAATGTGGGGGGGGGGGGCGGGAACAGAACAATTTGAAGACGCACGCTTGGACATGTAGTGATGTGTTTACCATGTGCATGCTCTGAACATACAGTTATCGCTGGGAGAAACGCCTGGAGCCAAAGGGGGAGGGGGAGGGGAAGAGCGGTGGCTCGTTTTAGCAGAGGTCAAGGTCGAAGCCATGTCCGCTTCGCTCTAGTTTGCCTAGGGGAAGAAGACTGGGACACATATTTGCTCTTGTGATGTCTGGTACAGCAGCGGTTACGCTGTATGTGCTCTTGAATATTGCCTGGTGTTGAGGTGTTCTTCTTATGCCGAGCTGGGGGTCATGCAGAGTTTAACAGTTTTTTCGCACCGGCGAAGTCTTACGGGAGAGTTGGTGCGTGAAAGGGAGGCAATTCATAGTTTGTGAACTTCAGGGACTAGGCGATATAGAAGGTAAGGAATACATTTATTGAATACATCTTTTAGAAAAATAAGGATTCTGAAATTAATTGTCCAGACAGTGGAATAAATTTTTTTTACAAATAAAGAGGTATTAAAAAAAACTGAAAGCGTTTTAAAATCTGCTTTAGATTAAAGGATAGAGATTTTCGCTGAAACTTCATGGCTGTCGAACTTGTAACTCAACAAGACTCTGTCCCTCTCCGTCGAGGTGGTCCATGGAAACAGAAGCGAGTTTTGAACGAGAAATGGGTCGTGGTGGAGCTTAATTTAGAGGCATCACATGGCAGTTCTATGAGGCGGTGTAGATTTCATTTTCTCAAATACACTCAGGGAGCGGAGGCCGTCATTATTTATCATCATCATCATCATCTGGCCCGAAAAATGCGAGGTGTGTGAAACTGCAATGTTCAGATCAACAGCAGCAACTTAGACACGCTTCTTCTTCGTCGTCTTCTTCGTCTTTAAGTTTAAAAATGAACACAAACAATTTGTCTCAAACATTGATGAAAGTAGCAATCTTGGAGTGAAGAAAAGCACTGTTGTGATACTATATCTTGTTATTTAGACGGTCTGCCTGTATGTCTTTCTTCTATCTGATTTTCTGTCATGCTTCGTGAGGGTTCACTGAATGTTACGTCAGTCAAGTCACTTGCATGTGCCTTGCGGAACTTTGCCTCCCTAACAACTCTCCTGTAGGCCTCTCGGTTGTGAGCAAGATGGCCTGCTGCTGATGCGTCCATTTGCAGATCATCAACGATGTCATGCAGCTGTCTTCGCCTTGGTCGTCCACTCTTTCTTTTTCTCATTATGTACCCTTTCAATACAGTGTTTTCTATTTTATCACGACGTTTAATGTGCCCAAAATATTTAAGTTTTCTCTGTTTAATCCTCTTTACTAGCCAGCCTAGTTTGAATGTTACGTAGCGTTGGTTATTTTGCTGTAGCTGTTACCGTTCTTGTAGCAACGGCAGCGTAGATACATTACAATTTTATTGTAGTAGTATTGCTACTTTCCTTCTGTTCCTGTTCATTGCTCCCCATTTTGCTTATAATACGCTCGTATCACTCTCGTCTTATCACTCAGTCTCGTCATCGTAGCTTTGTTTTTTTTTCTCTGTCTTCGCTTAGTTTTCAAGAAGTATTCATGGGAGCAAAATCTTTGAGAGTGTTATTCAGTCCTATCCGATGTCTTCTTAACTTGTCAGTTTGTATTTGTTGCTGTGATATATTCAAGGGGGCGGTGGTTGGTTGTATTTGTTGTTGTGATTAATTCAAGAGAGCGGTGGTTGGTTGTACTTGTTGTTGTGATTAATTCAAGAGAGCGGTGGTTGGTTGTATTTGTTGTTGTGATTAATTCAAGAGAGCAGTGGTTGGTTGTATTTGTTGTTGTGATTAATTCAAGAGGGCGGTGGTTGGCTGTATTTGTTGCTGTGATTAATTCGAGAGGGCGGTGGTTGGCTATATTTGTTACTGCGATGAACTCAAGGGGGGCAGTGGTTGGGTGTATTTGTTGTTGTGATTAACCCAAGGGGGCGGTGGTTGGTTGTATTTGTTACTGTGATGAACTCAAGGGGGGGCGGTGGTTGATTGTATTTGTTACTGTGATTAACTCAGGGAGGGGGGTGGTGGTTGGTTGTATTTGTTGCTGCGATATATTCAAGGGGGCGGTAGTTGGCTGTATTTGTTATTGTGATTAATTTCAAAGGGCGGTGGTTGGCTGTATTTGTTGTTGTGATTAATTCAAGAGTGCGGTGGTTGGCTGTATTTGTTGTTGTGACTAATTCAAGGGGGCGGTGGTTGGCTGTATTTGTTGCTGCGATATATTCAAGGGAGCGGTGGTTGGCTGTATTTGTTGCTGCAGTATATTCAAGGGGGCGGTGGTTGGTTGTATTTGTTGCTGCGATATATTCAAGGGGTGGTGGTTGGTTGTATTTGTTGCTGCGATATATTCAAGGGGTGGTGGTTGGTTGTATTTGTTGCTGCGATATATTCAAGGGGTGGTGGTTGGTTGTATTTGTTGCTGCGATATATTCAAGGGGCGGTGGTTGGCTGTATTTGTTGCTGCGATATATTCAAGGGGTGGTGGTTGGTTGTATTTGTTGCTGCGATATATTCAAGGGGCGGTGGTTGGTTGTATTTGTTGCTGCGATGAAGTCCGGTCTGAAACTAGCCTATCCATTTACAACTATGCTATTCAGTGGTCAGTAGTGTGCCCCTCTAATATCTGTGCCATAAGCAAAATGGAAGCACCAGTCCTAGATATACTATTTTTTAAAAGTGATCATCTGTTTGTATAGAATATGTCTACATCTCTTTAACTGTATTTCCGTTTGTCATCCAGCATGTTATTCAGAAGTACTGGTAAGAACTGGCAAAATATCGAGCCATGTGGAGTAGCAACTTTAATTTTCGGATGCTGTCTATCATGCACGGAGGGAAAGGAAAGTCGCTATCGAAGACAAAAGATGCCAGAGTAAAGAGACCTGAACCCCACCCCCAAATACCCTCCCCCTTCCACACACACACGCACACAATCGTTTGTAGTTGCACAGGCAGATTATTCTAACTGAATCAGCCACGGATCTGCTGCACAATGCCGTTATTGGCGATTTCCACAAAAGCACAGACTTCTACCTGCTTGAAAACTGTGGAGTAAACCGAAAAGAACAAAGCTGTATATAGGACGTACACAGTCACATGCTGACTTAACGACCCGATAAAGTTAGAGCCGTTCCTATTTTCTGTCAATTCTGTCAAGATCCTACATACATACATACATACATACATTATATATATATATATATGTATATATATAAGAAGCAATTAAAATAGTTTACAGTAAATATGCTCTAATACAGCTTTGTTCTGCCATCGCGTACTTGATTATCTCATTCCTCTTTTGCATTGTCTTGTAGTTTATAAATTACACTGTTCTCTCTACGCAGCGCGGCCGCGCACGCAAAAAGATCATGACCCACACGTAATTTTATATGTTGTGAAGTAAAAAAAAATGAGTAAATTGCTAATTTTATTTGTCTATTTTCTTATGTTATTCTGTGATGCTACGGTACTACTGAAGATAAATATGGCGCAACATGAGATTGTTTTAATGATTTCTTTGGATTGTAGTATTTTATTTTTTAGTCAATGATAACTTTTAAACTATGCCCTGTAATTTGACGCTATGACGCACATTTACGTATAAAATATTTTTGAGAATATACTTGAAGGTTTGTATACACGCGTGTATATGTATACAGTACGTGTATGTACATTTCTGTGCGTCAGTGAAAAGGTTAGTACAGTATGATTCTTTATTAAGTGTGCTGTGATTCATATTCATATGAATACAATCCACACATTTTACTGTGCTAATTTGCACCCTGTTCGTGTTTTAAAGAGATGTCTGTACATCTTGTAGCATGTCTGGTAGTGAACTGTACTTGGTATCTGACCTCCCACAGTAACAATGGACGTCCTGCCAAATCGACTTATAGCCAGATGGCAGGTTCCAAATGCGACCGTAAGTGCTTCTTTCGCTTCAGTGAGGTCTTTGTTAGAGTCTTTTGGCTGGAGCGGGTGGAGGGGGGGGGAAAGGGATGTTGGTGGGTGGGGATGGGGCGGGAGATATCTGAGCCTTTACTGTCTGATTTTTTTCATCCGTACTCTTCTTCTCCAAGGTGTAGTTCCTGACTGGATTTAAAATCAGGCGGTGTGTAATGCTTCTTTGGCAGACTCCACCGCTATGAGGACTATGACAATCCCTCAGTCCCTGCCTAGTTATCCAGGTTAGATCTGTAGATCTGTTACTGTGCGTACCAGCGGAGACATGGGATAGGGTCTCGGCTAGCTATGGTTCGCCAACTCTAAAGGCCTAAATCTGCTCTTCATCTTTCTCAGAGTTTCCAGGTGAAACAGTCTGCAGAGACGTAAGATCCCCTCCCCGCTCAAAAAATCCCCCAAAGGAAAACAGAATATAGATGCAGTTCTTTTAGGTGTGGCAGCACTCTTGCTGAGGATGGGATTTGTGGAGGCAATTCATAAAAGTTTTTCTAGGAGGCAGAGCATATGACAATGAACGAAGAAGAAGAAGAAAGGAAATAGACTTGTATGAAATCCCTGTAACTGCGAGCTGTTGTTCTTTTCAGCCGATGCTGTAGAGATGTTGAGGCACAGCATCGTATCGGGCGTGGGAGTGGGTTATGGCAGCTACTTTTTCAGTCCCGAGGTACAGCTAAAAAGCAGGGGGTGTGCAGTGCTTCTTTAACAGACTCCACCACCATGGGGACTATGACGATCCCTGCCCCGTTAGCTAGGCTAGGCCTGTTACGGGGGGTACCAAGGAGATGTGGGATAGGGTCTTGGTCAGCTGTGGTTTCCTAACCCTGACGCTGGCATATCAGAAATGGGTCGCTGATTGCCTCATCGGACAGAAGAAAATGAAGAAGAAGAAGAAAGGAAATAGAAGAAGAAGAAGAAGAAGAAAGGAAATAGAAGAAGAAGAAGAAGAAAGGAAATAGAAACGTATGAATTCACCCCTTAATGTCATTATGATCATGAAACAACTCGGATGGGGAGTTGGATTATAATAACTAGCGCGAGTGTAGGGATGCACCCAACAAAGAAGTATCTCCGCAGAGTGCTTCATGGGGTTACCTCCGATCCCTACCCAGTGTGGTAGCCAATCGGAAGAAGTTTACCTGGAACAGTGCAAGAAACTAATAAACAACACACCTGATAGTCCAGGTAAAATATGATTACGAGTGCGTTATTCAAGGTGTTGGCGATAAACACGCGGCACACGCGAGTATGATGGCGCAGGAAAACGACCATCTTTCGTAATCCCCTGTTCGGGTCAAGTTTCTGTAATGCCCCTTTTCCATATTATTTTTGTCTCCTTGTTATTCATTCTCTCGACTGGTTCGAATCGAGCCGGCCCAACATTTGCAAGCGGGCGAGCAAGCGAGGGCACCACGCGGAGAGGCCAGCGCTTGGGCCGAGCTGTGGACGAGGGAGAGATTCTGTTAGGGGTTGGGCTAAAAAAAAAACTAGCGGATACTTTTTTCTCTATCTTGCTCTCTCTCTCTCTCTCTCTCTCTCTCTCTCTCACCCCCCCCCCCCTCACCTCAACTCGACCAATACCCACGGATCCTCCCTGCCCGTCCAGTAGAGAGAAAGCCGTGTTGTGTCAGACGTCGACAGACTGCGTCTCATTGCAGCAGTGCGGAGCTGTGGATACCAAGAGACTAGGTGCTTTCCGTTGTACAGTGTCCATTTAGCAGGTATGTCTGTGAGCGGGAACTTGGACACTGCCATCATGTAGAGGAGGGGGGCTGGAATTACAGTCATTTCTGTGACTGAAGTGCAGTCAAGTTGTTCAGTTTCTTTGGAGAGGTCAGTTTAACTGAGACTTTTCTGTTTAAAATACCAACAAAAAAAAATTATATATCTTTACTGTACTTTTTTCACATTGTTTAAAATAGAAGGGACTTTGGAAATATCTACCGGTAAGTCTTCGGTTTGTTTAAATGTCTGTATTTCTTGTTATCTTTTGGTTTTGAATGTTATATGTGAGATAATATACGCACCTGAGAGATTTAACGAAGGGCTGTCTTTTTTTTAATGTAATGTACAGAGATACAAGGAGCTACATATGTCAGTGATGGAAAGTTGAGTACTCGTGTATGCCTAGGTAAATTACGCGGAGGGCTGACTGTGAGTTTATAGGAAGATCGCGAATAAGATGCGCGGATATAGTCAAGGCTGAGAATTAGATGTGGGGGGTTATACTATAATTGAGAATTAGATGTGAGGATCTAGTGAAACTGAGAATTAGATGTAGGGTATAGTCGGAGTGAGAATTAGATGTGATATAGTAAGATTGAAAATTAGAGGTGAGGTTATTGTTAGATTGAGGATTAGATGTGGTGATACAGTAACATTTAAAATTAGATGTGGGGAAATAGTAGGACTGAAAATTAGAATGTGGGAATGTGGTAGGATTGAGAAGATAGATGTAAAGTTATAGTAAAATTGAGATTTAGATGTAGTGATATTGTTAGATTGAGAATTAAATGTAAGGTTATAGTAAAATATTGAGAATTAGATATGAATTAACAGCAAGACTGAAAATGGGGTTATGTCTGTTGCCGCGTAGGAAAGCAAGAGGGGGTGGGGGGGGGGGCAATGTTTTCCTTTGTTATTTTGACATTTTAAAAATGAGATAATTCTCTTGGTGCAAATACCAACGTATCAGTTTCTCTCCTTGAATTTGCTTCATTCCGTTGATATTTCAGGGTTTACACCTTCTTTGTCTCATTGCGCTCCTTCAAGACGTTTCATGAACTTCATGCCTTTATCTATGACATCTAAGTTATCTAAGATAGTTCAGTCTTCGGTACTCCACTCATTCGTGCTTTAGTCCTTGTAACCTTCGGTACTCCACTCATTCGTGCTTTAGTCCTTGTAGCCTTCGGTACTTCACTCATTTGTGCTTTAGTCCTTGTAGTCTTCGGTACTTCACTCATTTGTGCTTTAGTCCTTGTAGTCTTCGGTACTTCACTCATTTGTGCTTTAGTCCTTGTAGTCTTCGGTACTTCACTCACTCGTGCTTTAGTCCTTGTAGTCTTCGGTACTTCACTCACTCGTGCTTTAGTCCTTGTAGTCTTCGGTACTCCACTCATTCGTGCTTTAGTCCTTGTAGCCTTCGGTACTTCACTCATTCATGCTTTAGTCCTTGTAACCTTCGGTACTCCACTCATTCGTGCTTTAGTCCTTGTAACCTTCGGTACTCCACTCATTCGTGCTTTAGTCCTTGTAGCCTTCGGTACTTCACTCACTCGTGCTTTAGTCCTTGTAGCCTTCGGTACTCCACTCATTCGTGCTTTAGTCCTTGTAGTCTTCGGTACTTCACTCATTCGTGCTTTAGTCCTGGAAGCTTCCCTTACTAAATCCGCTGTATCGACATGGACTTCGTGGAACTCCGTTATTAAAGTACACTTAAATTTTCCCTCATTAATCAGGCAATAAATTCGGATTGAATGCAGAATTTAACTTTTGCCTCATTAACCAGGCAGATTCTGATGGAGACTTTCCACACAGCAGATTTAAACAAACAGCTCGGCGCCGCGACCCGTGTCCGAGTTCTGTTATTGTCCAGTAGTTTGACTGTGACCCATACACGTGGTCCAGCTATCAGGTTCCTTCACAAGATGCGGTCATGCACATGCGTTTATCGATTTGTCGCTTCAGTTGTCTGCGTCATAGATCTGAACGTGTTATTGATGAGCTCGGTTCTTCTCTGGCAGTTTTGCTGCAGTGTTTTTTTTTATCAGCAAGGCCAGTGCGCAAAACTGGCTTTTCATCTCATTAAGTACATGTAATTCTGTTCCGTTAATTAATCTACAGCATTGTACCAGGATGGTGACGCCAGAAAGGAAGTTAGAATTAGAATTGCAGAAGCAGCACTGACCTTCGAGAATCTTGAGAACACATGGCACTCAAAAATTATAAGCACAAAAAAACCCATCTACAGCATTGTACCAGGATGGTGACGCCAGAAAGGAAGTTAGAATTAGAATTGCAGAAGCAGCACTGACCTTCGAGAATCTTGAGAACACATGGCACTCAAAAATTATAAGCACAAAAAAAACCCAAAGTACATTATTCAATTCAAATGTAATATCCACCCTCATTTATGCATGTGAAAGCTGGAAAACAACTAAAGAAACTGACACGAAATTGGACTCTTTTGAAAACAAATGCCTCGGAAAATACTTGGTATAAAGTGGAACGAAATTCAAGGACAACTCAGAGATAAGTCAGATGAGCAAACAACAACCTGTCTCATGAGTGATCAGAAAAAGTAGATGGACATACATCGGTCATGATACTGATACATTCAAAGAATCCCAAAACAAGCTATCAAGTGGAACACAACAGGCTGAAGAAAAATAGGCCGACCACGTGAAACTCTAAAGAGGACATTGTTAAGAAAGGCAAAATTAGTAGGCATAACATCCCTTGATGAGGTTGAAAAGCTCGCCGAAAATATGAAAACTTGGCAAACTACCATGCGAGCCCAATGTGACTTTTAACGGCCCGGGAAGGATGTAAGATGTAAGACATGTTGCAGTTAACGTAAGCTGTGTCCAGGTGTATCATTTATGAAGCAGTACCGCAGGAACTGTACGTTCTTCATGTTTTGTCTGTGCTGACATTATCAAAGTGAGAAGCTGTATCAGTCGCTAGCCTCTCACAACACAAGAACTCAGTGACACCACCACAATCTTCAGTGGTTTGACCAGCTCCGCTGAGTGGACAAGGGCGGATATTCTGTACGGACAGCTAGAATATGGCCCCTACCGCAGCAGCTGGAAGTGAATAAACGAGATACTGGGGGCCCTAAACATAGATCCCGGGACTTGGGAAGGGATTTCTTTCCATCATGACAAATTGACGGTTTCTTTCCACTCATGACAAGCTGACCTTAACTCATCAACTCATGAAGGATGGAGAGAAATTGTTCAATCGGACGGAGGAGATGCGAGCACAGAAAAAAAGGAACATGGAGCAAAAAAAAAAAAAAAAAACATGTCTCAACACCCGGACACACCATCATCCTGTACTCAGACAGACCTGAAGACTGCCATGTTCTGGTGCCAGTTATGTTTCTGATGCTTGTTCTAAAAACAGGTAAAAGACGAAAAGGTCGGAGGTAAACGATTCTGGGGAAAAAAAAAACGATTTAGGAAAGGTCAGACGAGAGTAAAGACAGACACTGACATGGAATCCTCAAGGAAATAGAAAACGAGGAAGACCTAGACTTATTCGGAGAAGAGAGATTATGAAAATGCTCATAAACAAGGGATACACATTTAAGAAAGCAGAGAATAATTCCAAGAACAGGGATGACTGGAAAGCTTTTATCTTGTGGCCTATGCTCTCAAGGGAATAAAAGATGATGATGATGATGATGATGATGATGATGAAACAAGAGTAAACGCCTGTAAAGGATCATCCTGGCCCATAGACAATTCAAAAACTAAATCTGTGGAGAGGAACAGACAGAACTACAAAAATAAGATTTTTAAGGGCATGCATCTTTCCCATCGCAACATATGGCTGTGAGACCTGGACACTTAACAAAACAGCTGAGAAACACATAAATGCCTTTGAATGTAAATGCTACAGAAGATTTCTTCAATATCATGGACACAAAAAAGAACAAATAAATCCATACTACAAGAACTTAATATTGAAAAAAAGCTGGCTAGTAAAGAGGATTAAACAGAGAAAACTTAAATATTTTGGACACATTAAACGTCATGAGAATTTAGAGAAGACCGTCTTGGAAGGGTACATAATGGGAAAAAGAAAGAGATGAAGACTAAGGCGATGATGGCTGCAAGACTTCATTGATAATCTGAAAATGGATACATCAGTAGCAAGGCATCTTGCTCACAACCGAGAGGCCTACAGGAGAGCTGTCAGGGAAACAAAGTTCCGTAAGGAACATGCAAATTACTGACTGAGTGACTGATAGTGATGATGATGATGATGATGATGATGGTGATGATAGCGACTGTATTGGCTTCTCGTGCAGTCTTCATATCACAAAGCATATTCAAGAACATGCGCTGTTAGTGCTGTTCGTGTAAGACTTCCCAGCTCCGTCTATGACCACGGCCCTAGTATCCAGTCTGCTGAGAACAGCCTGTTTGTAGGGACAGCTACGAGGAAGGATGATATGGTTTTTCTCGTGATGTGTGTAACAATTTCGTCGGATACGAAGGCAACAATAGCATATGTTCTACTACCTAGAGTTCCTTCCCTTGCTGCTATTATTAGTGATAGCACACCGGTCTGTACTAGTCTACCGCAGCTTGTGCTTTCTGTGGCAAATCTTTCTGTACTAGCTTACTGTAGCTTATGTTTACTTCGTCAGATCTTTCTGTACTAGCTTACTGTAGCTTGTGCTTTCTTCGTCAGATCTTTCTGTACTAGCCTACTGTGGCGTATTCTTGCTTCGTCAAATCTTTCTGTACTAGGTTACTGTAGCTTGTGATTTCTTCGTCAGATCTTTCTGTACTAGCCTGCTGTGGCGTATTCTTGCTTCGTCAAATCTTTCTGTACTAGGTTACTGTAGCTTGTGCTTTCTTCGTCAGATCTTTCTGTACTAGCCTACTGTGGCGTATTCTTGCTTCGTCAAATCTTTCTGTACTAGGTTACTGTAGCTTGTGCTTTCTTCGTCAAATCTTTATGTATCAGCCTGATGCAGATTTACGATGTCTTAAAGTGTTCACGAAGTTTCACGATGTAAGCACGAGACGGCCAGGACAAGGGCTATTGGTCAAGTTTGGTCAGAAAACGAGCGTGTAAGAACTTAACATTAAGCCTGGAGGTTACTCGATATCTCTCAATGTCCAGTATCTGCAACACAAGTGCAGCAGTTATCAGCGTGTCTAACATTCCATGATGTGTTTACGAATGAGCCAAGATGAGTCAAGATAGGAGTGGCATGTTTAATGCGGAGTCACATTCCCTGATAACACCACACATTTATCCAGGAAATACGTTAACACGAACAAGGATAATGGAATAGGTCGGTTGATATTCTTATCCATCTTATTCTCTTCACCATTATTTTTTATCTATATTTTATGTTTTCACCTTTCAAAAGTTTCGTTGAACTGATACTATCAAAGGCTGCATATTATGTGTAAGTTATTTGTGGTCTGTGTCCACGAGCAGACAAGGAAGTTTCTGGGACTGAAACATATCTACTACTACTACTACTACTACTACTACTACTACTACTACTACTACTACTACTACTACTACTACTACTACTGCTGCTGCTGCTGCTGCTGCTACTGCTATTACTACTACTCTCTCTCTCTCTCTCTCTCTCTCTCTCTCTGAATCTTAAGTGCCCAGGGCACATGGGGCTTCTGCAAGGATTTTCCACAAATGCCTGTCCTTTGCCTTTTTTCTGATCTTGCCCAGGTGAGCCCTCTATTGCTCAACATCCTTTCTGTTGTTCTTCTCCATGTCTCTTTTGGTCTACCCTTACTTCTGTTCCCCTGTGGTGTCCATCTTAGTGCTGTTTTTGGTAGTGAGTTGTCAGTTATTCGGAACACATGTCCCAACCATCGTCAGCGTCTTTCCTCAATAACTGCTGTCAGTGGCTTCATCTACATTTCTGCCAACAAGATGTTATTTCTTATGGTGTTTGGCCAAAATTTTTTTCTAGTTATTCGTAAACATTTAGTCTGGAAAGAATTCAACTTGTTTTCTATGGTTTTAGTGATTTTCCAGTATTCACTTGCATAGAGTAGTACACTTAGAACATCACTCTTAAATATCCTGATTTTCATATTTATGCTTAGTTTTTTAGATTTCCATATATTCTGCAGCATTGCAAAAGCCTGGTTTGCTCTAGTAAGTCTGCTGTTGATGTCCTCTGTACTGTCTCCATTTTCTACTACTCTACTGCCAAGGTATACAAATTCGTTGACCTCCTCCACTAACTTGTTATCTACATTTCTGTTGTTCACATTTTGCTTCATTAACTTTTTAATATTTTAATAATAATAATTATTATTAACTTAATATCTTCTCGTGCCGTTGAACGTCACAAAGGGCTCGCAAAGTGATTCGTCACTTTTTGATGATTTCGTTGCGAGTTTCCATCTAGAGTCACCTCTAGATAGGTCCCAGGATAAGGTTGTTAGCCTTATGCCCAACTCCCGATACAGGAGGGTTTAGATCTCGTGACGGAGGAGCACTGGCGGAGATAAAAGTTGTCCGCCTGTTCGCGAATAAATCTCCCGGTCCAAGGAGGAGCTCAACTGTGAGCTTTTTAACTGCAACGATTTTAATATGCGCTATTAGATATAGACTGTGTGTAATACATGCCCAAGATACAGGGGTTCATAACAAAGTTCAAAGCTTGAATATCACATCCCATAAATGTTCCGCACCAGGAAGAGGACATTCTTTGAGTCTGTTCATCAAATCCTCGTCGTAGCTTGATACAGGTCATCACCTGGAATAGCCGCCGTCTTGAGATCCAGAGCTATGAGGAGCGTCATACACTTGAACGAACATTGTTATGAACTCCTGTATCTTTGGTATATGTTACACACATTTCTATGTTAAATGTGCCAATCGAGGAAGTAGAGCATTTCACATATTTAGGCAGCACAGTGGATAAATATGTGGGAACGGAAAAGGATGTTAAAGCTAGAATAACCAAGGCCAGGACAGCATTTATCAAACTTAACAAAATATGGTCATCTAAGAACATCAAAACGAGAACCAAACTTAGGCTTTTAGATACAAACGTAAAGACTGTCCTGCTATTTGGTTCGGAGACATGGGTTATGACCAAGACATTACAACAGAGGATACAAACATTCATGAACTACTGCCTGAGGAGGATTTTAAGCATTAAATGGCAGGACAAGATCAGGAACGAGGAGGTCTGGGAAAGGGCAGGACAATAACCTATGAACCTACAAATCATGTATAGGAAATGGAGGTGGATTGGCCACACTCCGAGGAAACCCGACTCCAGTATAACAAGACAGGTACTGACATGGAATCCTCAAGGAAATAGAAAACGAGGAAGACCTAGACTTACTTGGCGAAAAGGAATTATGACGGTGCTCAGAGACAAGGGGTACACATGGAAGGAAGCAGATAATAAAAAAGAGACATGGAGAAGAACAACAGAGAAGATGTTGAGCAATAGAGGGCTCACCTGGGCAAGAGCAGAAAAAAGGAAAAGGACAGGCATTTGTGGAAAACCCTTGCGGACGCCCCATATGCCCTGGGCACTTAAGGTTCAGAGAGAGAGAGAGAGAGAGAGAGAGAGTGATCATTAACTTTTTCGAAAGTGAATGTTTAAAAGTTGAGGGAGGTGGGAAAGTGGGATAATGAAGTAACCTTATGTCAGGCATTCCATGCATGCCCAACTCTTCACTCTTTGAAAATAAAGCTCTTTCATTTGTTCTGTGTATTATTATTTTTTATTTCTAATACTGTTATTATTATTTGTTGTTATTATTATTATTATTAAAGCCACAATGAGTTGTGCGTACTGGGTTTTCCATTCTTTCTAATCGAGCGAGAGAAGTCATTGTTCTCTCGGGTTTTTATATGTGGTGTATATAAAGTGGTATGATTCCATACGCTTTTTTTTCATTGTGGTCCTCTCATCTTCTGCGGGCCATGCTTTTGCCCAGTCAGTGGTATGATCTGTGGCTGGTTCTTAGCTCAGGTTTCCTCTCCTATCTTTATTATTCTCCCTCTCTCTCTCTCTCTCTCTCTCTCTAATATATCTTAATTCGTCTCTCTCCATATATCTTTCCCTCTCTCTCTCTCTCTCTCTCTCTTTCTTCCATCTTTCTGCAATTGTCTCTCTGTTTCTTTTTTCTATCCTTCTGATATTGTCTCTATGTTTCTTTCTTCCATCTTTCTGATATTATATGATATTGTTGACCTTCTAAACGTGTTTTAAAATCAGTTTAGAGGACAAGCTTGTGCCTGGGGGGGGGGGGTAAAGAAGGGGAATTGAAATGTGAATATAAAGTAGAAGAGGTCATAGGTCATATTCTGTGGAGGGAAAAAAAATCAGCTGAACTTAACAGAAGAAACAAAGAAAAAAAACACATTAGATCCAGGCAGTTTTTTGTCATATCAAGACAGGGATAATGAAAACTATACCAGAGAAAAATAGAAGAAATAGAGCGAGAAGCTGACAACGATAATAGATGAATGAAGAACATTACAAAAAAAAAGGATTCATCTTCAGTGAGTGCATTGTAAAAACAAAAGACAAAGCAGGAAGGCAGAAGATGATGATGAAAGCACAAGATCGCCCTCATTTTTGTTCGCTCGGGTCGGCCAGTTTATTTCTTGTTGCAGCTTACATCTTCCTTTTTTTCATCCAAAAAAAAAAAAAAGGAAAGAGGTTAAAAAAAAAGTAAAAGCAGGGACAAAGGGAAGGTAGAAACAAAACGTAGACAAGAACCGCGTTGTTCCAGTGATGGGTTGATTACAGGACCTGCTTACCTGTAAACTTCCTTCTCGCTGTTTGCTACTGTACCATCTGACGAAGTCTCTCTTTTTGATCTTCATGTTCATTATGTAGAGCTGTCAGACACACGTAGGATAAAAGATAGCAGACTACTTGAACTCATGAAAGAGTGGTTCATTGACTTTTCCCAAAGAGTTTGTCATTCTGGTAACATATTTAAACAAAAAAAAAAAACAAAGTTACATCTTGAACTAAATCTGATTCGTGTGTCATCCGTTATCAGATCTGGCATTTGTGCTCAGAAACAATAGCTATGTTCTGTTGAAGCTGATAGTCTGTTCTAGAGAGATGTCGAGAAACAACAAGAAATTAGCAAACCTAAGCTATCATCATCATCATCAGGTGCTTCTCCAGAGTACTCGATCCTTCATGCAGGCCGTCTTCTCATACCATCTCGTCAGGCTTTCCAGTATTATTTCTCTCGGTCTTCCCCTAGCTCTTCTTCCTTCTATTTTTCCCTAGAGAAACCTAAGCTGCAAAGACTTTATTCTATTTCACTTAGTGTCCCTAGCAACATATGATAGTTTGTCCGAATGAATAGGGAATGCAATGGGGAGGTAAACCTGGTCCTGAAAAATACGCCATCAGGAAGACAGGTGTGTCGGGTCGAAAAGCGCAGATATCACAGTCTAGCTGTAAATCTTGACATAACGCAACCAACGTCCTTTTGAGGAAGATAGCAGAAGAAAGAGAAGAACAAGAACAAGAACATCAACAAGAACAATAACAACAACCGTCAGAGGTGAAATGATATGACGAGGACGTTAAATCCCGCAAAATGTGTTCAGCATATTCTAGGACCTATAAAATTTGTTGAACTTCTGTTGTGCCCCTTCCACCAATTTTAGTTTTTTTTTTCTTCGATTAATCATCATCTTGTGCCGAGCCGCTTGGATTGTCAGCGGTAATGGATTTCTTCAGAATACTCCATCTCTCATTTTGATAGTAAACCTGAACTTTTCTTTCTTTCTTTCTTTCGTAATAAATATAATTGATCAGTTCGTAAAACTGAGGCGAAGTATTATCGAGTTCTAAAAATTTCACATAACCACAAAACTGCTCCTGACCATATCTCAGCTGGGAGGAAGATACAGGGCGGGCTGCTAGAGTTTGAGGGCAGGGAAAATGTCAACTTTTACTCTTTTTTAAATGCATTGTGGGTGCGGCGCTAACAGTCCTTTTTCATCTTTCTTTTCATCAAACCTTTCCTTATCCGTTTAGTTTTCACACTTTGGAGGGGCACAAACAAACAAACACAGCAAAACTAGATCAGTAACAAACGCCATGCCTCACGTGCCCATGCTCTTTACAGGCCCTGCAGATTACACAGGGCATCTTAGATCCTCTTCTGCCCACCCTCGTTCGACAACGGGCACTGCAGACAAACCAGACTGCCACTGAACTGTTTGCGTAAGCCACGTGCCGTGTGCAAGCCTGCACACCAGGTCAAGCGTGGCCAAGTCTAGTTTGTCCACAAGACAGACCGTGACAAAAGATGCTTCAAGTCTAAAAGAAGTGGATTTTTAATAAAAGATGATTGAGAAAAGTAAAAAACACGCACAGATACAGAGGGAGAGAGTGAAGGAGGGAAAAGAGAGATATAGGAGGGGAAGAAAGAAAGAGAGAGGAGGGGAAGAGATAGAGAGAGAGAGTGAAGGAGGGAAAAAAAGAGAGATAGGAGAGGAAGAAAGAAAGAGAGAGGAGGGGAAGAGATAGAGAGAGAGTGAAGGAGGGAAAAGAGAGAGAGAGATAGGAGGGGAAGAACGAAAGAGAGAGAGAGTGAAGCAGGGAAAAAGAGAGGCATAGGAGAGGAAGAAAGAAAGAGAGAGGAAGGGAAGAGAGATAGGATTATACATCTTCTCCATGTGCTTGTTTTGTGCAATGATATGATATACATCTTGCCAGTTTGCTTGTTTTCCACCATAGTTTGATATACATCTTGTCCATTTGTTTGTTTCCCCCAATAATATGATATACATCTTCCTCATAGGCTTGTTTTCCACAATAATATGATATAAATCTTCCCCATATTCTTGTTTTCCACAATATAATATAATCTTCAGCTTATGATTATTTTCCACAATTATATGTTTTCCCCAGTAATACAAGATAATCTTCCCCATGTCCTTGTTTTCCGTAACATTTTATCTCTCATTAATCTTTCTTTTTCCTCTCAAGTTATTTTGCTTGTCGCTGCCGTGATCACATATAGAATTAAAAAGCTCACAGACTGTTGTGTGTATATTTATACACGGTATTATTCTAACACAGATTGTAGTGTGTATATTTATGCACGATATTATTCTAACACAGATTGTAGTGTGTATATTTATACACGATATTAATCTAATCTACTTCGTAAACAATTATTTACATTATTTCTGCATTTGTTGCACGATCACACATGATTATAATGTTTGCAGATATTTGCTCTTGTATGTTAAAAGTGTTGCATATTTCTTTCTTTATTCGTAGTAACCGTCATCTTTTTTCTTCTATTATCGTCCTTTTGTTTCTGGTGTCTGATAAAGGTGAGATCGAACATATCGTTTTATTGTCTTTTTACTCTATTTATCAGTTTAACAGTTGAAAACAATGGGAGGTTTGTTTGAAAAAAAAATAAAAAGAAAGAAAGAAAGCATACAAAGATACCCGATTTGTTGGAAATAGCCGTTGTCTTTGTTTTCCAAGCAAATAATCAGTTTATGAAATATATTCTTAAGGACACTGACAGTATAAATACAAATATGACAGCGAAGTTAGACGCGCCAGCATGTATAAAATACAATAGAATGATTCATTTATCTCACAAATATGGGGAGGGCAAGTCTGTAGCTTGAGATACTGCAGCGTGCTGTATTTTGGTTTGCAAATGTGCCAGTCCTTGTAGTACTGTGCCGTGCAATAGTGCCTGCCTTCTCAATAGTACCGTGGCTTGCATTAGTGTCTATCCAGAACTCCGTAATCTCGATTCCAGACAAGCAGAAATGGCCTCGCCAGTTCCTCAGAAAATGTTGCCCTGGCTACATATTGATTCTTGGTAATTTAGTGGTATTTCTGCACAACAGAGACGGTCCACCTTCAACCGTGGCCCTTTCTTTAGTGTTTTTGTGTTGTTTCTGTGTTGTTTTCGTGTCTTTTCTGTGTATTTTTAATGCTAGTTACGAGTTGTTTCTGTATTTTTTACGTGTCGTTTCTGTGTTGTTTCCTTGTTTTTTAAGTGTAATTTTTTATGTTGTTTAAGTGTTATTTCTGTGCTGTTTTATGTCTTTCTGTGCAGTTTCTGTTACTTACATGTTGTTTTCATGTCTTTCTGTGCGGTTTCTGTTGCTTACTTGTTATCTTCATGTTTTTCTGTGTGGTTTCTGAGCTATTTGCATGTTTTTTTTTCTGCTTTGTTTCATGTCTCACTGTGTAGTTTCTGTGTTGTTTCCATGTCTTTCTGTGGTTTTTATATTGTTTGTGTGTTGTTTTCGCGTTGTTGTAACAGTACGCGTTATCAGTATGGGCGAACTGAAGTTCTTTGCCACAAACGTTGCAGGTTTGGAAGTCTACCATATGCTCTAATGTTGAGTGGTTTGAAAGTCTACCATATGCTCTAATGTTAAACAATTTGGAAGTCTACCATATGCTCTAATGTTGAGTGGGTTGGAAGTCTACCATATGCTCTAATGTTGAGTGGTTTGGAAGTCTACCATATGCTCTAATGTTGAGTGGTTTGGAAGTCTACCATATGCTCTAATGTTAAATAACTTGGAAGTCTACCATATGCTCTAATGTTGAGTGGGTTGGAAGTCTACCATATGCTCTAATGTTGAGTGGGTTGGAAGTCTACCATATGCTCTAATGTTGAGTGGGTTGCACTGACCATCTGGAATTCCAGGAGTGAATAGAAAACACTGGCTTAATGGCAGACTCAAA
Organism: Achatina immaculata; assembly: GCA_009760885.1. Lineage (NCBI taxonomy): Eukaryota > Metazoa > Mollusca > Gastropoda > Stylommatophora > Achatinidae > Lissachatina > Lissachatina immaculata. The sequence continues at coordinate 26,532,711 of CM019721.1, read as the reverse complement.
GATCGGCGGGAAGCATTCAAGTCCATTAGCCTTTAACTTGTCTTTAAAAAAAATGCAACAGCCTGTTTTTTCAGAGCACCTTTAGGCAGTAGAACAGGGTCTTTACTAGCTATAGTTCTCCGACGCTCTGTCACAGTCATCTTCTTTTCTGGGCAAACCCAGAGCTGTCCACTTAACTTAGAATCTCAGTTTATCTGGCAGATTCACCATGTGTCCGCAGTCGTTTTAGAGGCTTACCTTCTTGAAGGATAGGTTATCAGAACACAGCAAGGGGCGCCCACATACGTACGTACAAGCACACATACATACATACACACATACATACATATAGCTGCGATTTGTTTTAAAATTCTATTCATGAACATCAGGAGAAGCTGATAAAGAAAGCAAAACAGTCTCACGAGAACACCAGCACGTCCCAACAGAAGTCATCTTAAACCTTCTGACTGCTGTTTCTCGGAATGAGGTAAGGCATACTACAATACTGAAAATACACTAGAGGGAAAAGTACGAGTAAAAGGAGGAAAAGTGCAGAAGGTCCACAAAGACATGGGCTGAGCATAGCTGGGAGGTACTATGAAAACAAAAGGGGCCCAACGCAGATAACTTTTCCCCCTGGGGAAAGGGCACAAGATGATGGTGGCGGGGGGGGCAGTGGGTTGTCACGGGCTGTCTTCACCTTCCAGGGATGTACATGAGATGAGGCTATGCTGCCCTAGCTGGCTGTATTTCGGTGAGAGACACCACATCGGGCCATGTCGACCCGTACATGAATGGAAGTTGCCGTTGTGATGGTGCGGTTTTAATGGTTAGGGAATCATATTTTGGCAAAGACCCTGTCCCCCCACCTCCCTTTTGGTGCATTAGTAACCAGTTCAACCTGGGTAAATGTGGCTGGGCTCGTCTTGGTGCTCATGATGGTGGAGCGTCCTGAGCGGTTTGCTTTCTCAGTCCATTTTTTAATCTTAAAACTAGGCATTCTTGTCTTAAAGCTGGCCATTCTTATTTTAAAGCTAGCCTTTCTTATCTTAAAGCTAGTCTTTCTTTTCTTAAAACTAGCCTTTCTTATCTTACAAAAGCTAGCTCTTCGTGTCTTAAATGCTAGCCATTGTTATCTTAAAGCTAACCATTCTTGTCTTAAAGCTAATCATTCTTGATCTTAAAGCTAGCCCATTCTTGATCTTAGAGCTAGCCATTCTTGATTTTAAAGCTAGCCATTCAGAGTCTAAATTAATCTCCAAGCTCTACCAAAATAAAACCTTACTGATGAATTTTGGTAGAAAAAAAATACACTACTAAAAATATACCACTTTTAATTTTCTTTCGGCTTTGCCTAAGGTCTCACTCTGCGCATTGCATCGCATAGACTGCAAGGTCTGCCAACCCTCCCAGTGCTGTTCTGAAGTGAAAGAGTTAAAGCTAGCCACTGCAAAGCCCCCCCCCCCCTAGATCCCTGACGATGTTTCCATGTTTCAGCACCTTCCCACACCAGCTACACCAGCCCAGAGCTCCAGGGAGACTGAGCATGGCTTGGCCAGACTTGTTTGCGAAATCGCCGGTTTCCTGGGAGAGCTACATACAGTTAGGTAGTGGACATTTTTGGCGGATGTGATTCATTATCCTTCTAGGGGTAGGTGGGGGGGGGGGGGGGGAAGGGGAAGTCGGACCCTCCATTTGCTTCTATTTGTAAATTTTAACGCAATTCGTGAAAATGGAGCAGTTAGGAAATTTGGCAGTGACTTGGGAAATCCACGCACAGTTACGAGTATAAGGAGATCAAGAGAAAAGTACCTACACAAGCTGACGTTGAAATATCTACGTCAGCCGCAATATAAATATCTACACAATCTGACAGAGGAATATCTGCACTACCCAGAATGAAACTGGCAGAAAAATATCTACATAAACTGACAGGATTAGCTGCACGGGTGAAAAGAGAACTGTCTACGTAGACGGATGGGGACAAAGACACTGTCTATATTGGCAGTCAGCGACCCATGCTAGTCAGGGCTGGTGAACCAATGCTGATCAAGACCCTATCCCACCTCTCCGTTGTTACCTCCAGTAACAGACCTAACCCCTGGCTGACAGGGCAGGAATCGTCATAGTCCCCATGGTGGTGGAGTCTGTTAAAGAAGTACTGCACGCCAGCTGCTTTTTCAGTTCCATTCAGGGACTGAACAAAAAAAAAGGCTGTCATGACCTGCTCCCACACGATAATGTGCCTCAACATCTTCACCCCAGCTACAAGTTCCAGGGAGGAGGAGGAGGAGGAGATCAGAGAAAAAAAATATATACACACATGCTGACAAAAAAAGCAGTCTACATGGCTGTCAGAAAATTGTCTACATGAGTTGACAGAAAAATATATACATAGAAAGGAGACATTTCTACACAAGTTGATGGTGAGTCCATCTTTTTTGTTTCTTTAAATCCTGCCACCTGCTACTTCCTCTGCCTTCTGGTTTAATTCTGCCTTCTGGTTTAGTTCTGGCTTCTGGTTTAGTTCTGGCTTCTGGTTTAGTTCTGCCTTCTGGTTTAGTTCTGCCTTCTGGTTTAGTTCTGCCTTCTGATTTAGTTCTGGCTTCTGGTTTAATTCTGGCATCTGGTTCTGGTATAGTTCTGGTTTCTGGTTTATTTCTAGCTTCTACTTAGTTCTGCCTTCTGGTTTAGTTCTGGCTTCTGGTTTAGTTCTGACTTCTGGTTTAATTCTGGTCTCTGGTTTAGTTCTGACTTCTGGTTTAGTTCTGACTTCTGGTTTAGGAAGGTTGAAGGGATAAAATGAGAGAGAGAGAGAGAAATAAAGAGAGAGAGAGAGAAACATGCTGAGAGAGAGAAAGATAGAAAGAGAGACGCAGAGTTTTTATTAGCCGTTAAAATTTAGCTGTACTTTGCATAGATTTTCTTCAGCGACAACAAAACTGTTTATAGGTAAATGTAACACCTTCCCCCCCCCCCCCCCCCCCCCGCTTCCACTCCATTAAGACATACTGGGGACATAGTGTTAGGGCCCATAGGGCCCGTATTTCCACGACCCTCTGGCACGTGCAAGTCTTATGTGGTCACTACCACGCCCTGGCCGCATTTACCTTCCCAGATTTCCCTGGTACCCATTTTTTTTAGGCTGGGTCGATCCCGCGCGGCCCCCCCCCCCCATTTTTTTGGGTGTGTGCAAGGAAAAAAAATCCCCGCTGCTGAGACTTGAACCCAGTACCCCCAGGATTAGCAAACCGATCGCCTAACCACTCAGCTAACCAGGCCGGCAACAAAACTGGTTATATACTATGTGAAATGTATAAGTGAGGACAGAGGGACTTGGAGAAATATTACAGTGAGACAGCACAAAAGAACTTTCTTGTTTAATTTAGTGGTTAATATCAGTAGAAAATAACGTATGACATTTTATTTTGTAAAGGTTGCGTCGCTAAATGTCATCCACCAGTCACTATTCTTTCTTGTTATCTGCTTCAGTTCTTCCATTTTGTTGTTGTGTTTTTTTTTGTTTTGGGGGGGGGGGGTTACTTGTATAAACGTTATTGTGTCTAGGTTTAATTACATAAACGTTATTGTGTCTAGGTAACGTTCTTGTGTCTAGGTTTAGTTATATAAAAGTTATTGTGTTGTGCCTAAGTTTAGTTATAAAAACGTTTTTGTGTCTAGGTTTAGTTACATAAACGTTGAGGTTTAGTTACATAAACGTTGGTGTTACTGGATTTAGTTATTTATATAAAAGCCGGTGTGTCCATGTTTATTTATAGAAACGTTGATATGTGTAGGTTTAGTTATATATAAACATCGGCGTGTCTAGGTTTAGTTACATAATCGATGGCGTGTTTAGGTCTAGCTGTATAAACGTCAATAAGTCTAGATTTTGTAATATAAACGTTAGCGTGTTTAAGTCTAGTTATATAAACGTTGTTGTGTCTAGGTTTAGTTATATAAACGTTTCTATGTGTAGGTTTAGCTATATAGACGATGATGTGTCTAGTTTAGTTATATAAACGTTGGTGTGTCTCGATTTGTTTATATAAACGCCAAGACGCCAATCTTTTTAGTGCTATGTGATCGTCAGTTTAGAGCTGGGTTTTTTTTTTCCTTCATATATTACTCGATCAATTCTCACAGAATTATTATCTCTCACTCTCTCTCTCTCCCACGCCTTCCCCCCCCCCCCCCCAAAACCCTCTTTCTTCATTTGAGATGGGCGATTGTCACTGCCCTCATTTCAAGCTTGCACGTTACAAAATATTTAATATTTGGAAAGAGAAGTGCACAAAGTAAACAAATGTTACTAAAAGCATCATATATCCAAAACAAAACTTTAAACCCCCCCCCCCCCCCCAAAAAAAAATGTTATCAGAATCCGGTAGAGAAAGAAAATCTTTTTCGTTTTGGAAAGCAAGTGTTAGTGGACGTGTTGGTGAGATTTAAGGCGACTCAAACAGAGAATAGAAATGATGAAAACTACTTGGGGCACTTTAAGAGCTGTATAAAGAAATTGAAAACCGCCACTGGGAAAGTCAGTGGAAACGAGCAGGAGGATGTAACTAGTGCACATGGCTCTGGGGGTATTGTTTCTCAGCGGGAAAACAAGTTGCTCTTCTTCTTCGGTGGGGAGGGGGGTTAGTCAACCCTTAGACTTGATATTTTACCACAGTGAAGACGTTGTCCTATTAGGCAATCAGCGTCAGGGTTAGCGAACCATAGCTGACCAAGACCCTACCCCCACTTCTCCTTTGGCACCTCTAGTAACAGACCTAGCCTGGGTAAAGGGGCAGGGGGTCGCTATAGTCCCCATGGTGGTGGAGTCTGCTGAAGAAGCTTTACGACACCCCCCTACATTTTTAGCTGTACTCCGGGACTAAAAAAAAAATAGCTGCCGTAATAACCAACTCCCACGCCAGATACGATGCTGTACCTCAACACCTTCACAGCATCGGCTGCAAAGAACACCGGCTCGCAGGTACAGCGAGACAGCGCAAGACTAGACAAGATAAGACAAGAGTAAAAGAATGTATCATTACTAAAGTCCTTTCTAGATGATGATTTATAGAGGTGGCGCCGAAAAAGCGCCCCCTCCTGCCCCCCGTCTTTTGCGCCTGTCTGTACTAGATGCAAGTTGCCTGCTTGGAGCCGTGTGCGCCACCCTGTATAGAGGAAGATTTAAGGGCGACCTGAATTGGGGAAAAAAAAAAGGAAAACTGAAACCTGGGACGTCGAGAAGAACCACCCTGGACGCAGGTTATGCTGGATAACCAGTAAAAGGAAAGACAGAATAGAATGAATATTCACTGCAGGGACATCATAAATTAATCTTGTTTTCATTTTTTATGATGTTCTATTTTGGGGAATAAAAAAGAAATGTTTTGTAATGTAGTTCTTGCTCTTGTTTTATGCGAATGTTTCACTTAACAAAACAGCTGAGAGAAACATATAACTGGTTTTGAGTGTAAATACTACAGAAGAGTCCTTCAAATATCATGGACAAAAAAAACAAACAAACAAAGAACACACATCATACTACAAGAACTTAATAGTGAAGAAGACTGATTAGTAAAGAAGATTAAACAGAGAATTTGGAGAAAACCGTCTTAGAAGGGAACATAATGGGGGAAAAGAAAGAGAGGAAGACTAAGGATAAGATAACAAGAAGACATTATTGATGATTTTGCGAAAAGGATGCATCAGCAACAGAGCATCTTGCTTACAAACCGAGAGGGGGGCCTTCAAGAGCGGCTGTTAGGGAGGCAAAGTTCCGCGAGGGACATGTTAAATGAATATATGTGGGTATGAGGACTATGTTACGGCAGGGTTTCATTTAAGCTTTTTTTTTTTGTTTTCCTATGCAAAGATGCCATATGATGGAAGTCATATTTCTGTGTTCGTAGTTTCTTAGTTTCTCTTCCTCCTCCTCCTCCTCCATCTTTAGCACCGGACTGGTGCCCTTCATTTAAATAAAAAACAGGCTGGTTATCTCCCTCATAAAACAATGCCCCTTTAAAAAAAGAGACTCTCTGTAATTAGGACATCATAACTACGCTGTCTCGGATTGATTTGGATGGGGCTTTCAAAGATGCGGTGTCGAAACTCAATCTGGTCTGAGCAGTAAAGAAACGACTAAATCCTAGCTCCGTGTGCGGGTAATCTGGCGGAGCGCCGGGGCTTGTTATTATCTGGCCTTCTACAATCCCCACCCCAGACCCGAGTATCTCGGCCCAGTCTCTACATTAATGACCCAACTCGGACATATCGTTTGTTCTATCATATCTTCATACTCTCTTCCGGTTAGAAATCACGCCTCGTGCTCCGCTTTTGTCTACAAATGATCGAACCCACGCCCTTTTGTTTGGTACCGTTGGCGTTTTGAGAAAGGAAACAAACAACTTGAACATTTGTTTTTGTTTTATCGAAAGCTTCCCATTCGTGGTTTTTTAAAAAATAGATAGTTTGTTTTTTGTCCTTTAATTACTCTGTCAGTTGGGGCTTGGGGGGTAGTTCAGTCGATAGTGTAGTGTTTTCTCATGAGACTCTCGTGGGTTGGGTACCAAGAAATTACTTTTTTTTTTTTGTTTTCCTATGCAAAGATGCCATATGATGGAAGTCATATTTCTGTGTTCGTAGTTTCTTAGTTTCTCTTCCTCCTCCTCCTCCTCCATCTTTAGCACCGGACTGGTGCCCTTCATTTAAATAAAAAACAGGCTGGTTATCTCCCTCATAAAACAATGCCCCTTTAAAAAAAGAGACTCTCTGTAATTAGGACATCATAACTACGCTGTCTCGGATTGATTTGGATGGGGCTTTCAAAGATGCGGTGTCGAAACTCAATCTGGTCTGAGCAGTAAAGAAACGACTAAATCCTAGCTCCGTGTGCGGGTAATCTGGCGGAGCGCCGGGGCTTGTTATTATCTGGCCTTCTACAATCCCCACCCCAGACCCGAGTATCTCGGCCCAGTCTCTACATTAATGACCCAACTCGGACATATCGTTTGTTCTATCATATCTTCATACTCTCTTCCGGTTAGAAATCACGCCTCGTGCTCCGCTTTTGTCTACAAATGATCGAACCCACGCCCTTTTGTTTGGTACCGTTGGCGTTTTGAGAAAGGAAACAAACAACTTGAACATTTGTTTTTGTTTTATCGAAAGCTTCCCATTCGTGGTTTTTTAAAAAATAGATAGTTTGTTTTTTGTCCTTTAATTACTCTGTCAGTTGGGGCTTGGGGGGTAGTTCAGTCGATAGTGTAGTGTTTTCTCATGAGACTCTCGTGGGTTGGGTACCAAGAAATTACTTTTTTTTTTTTGTTTTCCTATGCAAAGATGCCATATGATGGAAGTCATATTTCTGTGTTCGTAGTTTCTTAGTTTCTCTTCCTCCTCCTCCTCCTCCATCTTTAGCACCGGACTGGTGCCCTTCATTTAAATAAAAAACAGGCTGGTTATCTCCCTCATAAAACAATGCCCCTTTAAAAAAAGAGACTCTCTGTAATTAGGACATCATAACTACGCTGTCTCGGATTGATTTGGATGGGGCTTTCAAAGATGCGGTGTCGAAACTCAATCTGGTCTGAGCAGTAAAGAAACGACTAAATCCTAGCTCCGTGTGCGGGTAATCTGGCGGAGCGCCGGGGCTTGTTATTATCTGGCCTTCTACAATCCCCACCCCAGACCCGAGTATCTCGGCCCAGTCTCTACATTAATGACCCAACTCGGACATATCGTTTGTTCTATCATATCTTCATACTCTCTTCCGGTTAGAAATCACGCCTCGTGCTCCGCTTTTGTCTACAAATGATCGAACCCACGCCCTTTTGTTTGGTACCGTTGGCGTTTTGAGAAAGGAAACAAACAACTTGAACATTTGTTTTTGTTTTATCGAAAGCTTCCCATTCGTGGTTTTTTAAATAGATAGTTTGTTTTTTGTCCTTTAATTACTCTGTCAGTTGGGGCGTGGGGGGTAGTTCAGTCGATAGTGTAGTGTTTTCTCATGAGACTCTCATGGGTTGGGTACCAAGAAATTACTTTTTTTTTTTTGTTACCTACTCCTCCTGGCGGGTAGATGTCGATGATCAAGCTTCTCAGTTTTTCGCACTCGCTAGTGTTTCCCCACGTGGTAGGCAGCTTCCTATCCCAGGCTCCACCTGGGCAACCCATTAAAAGCCATTCCTTTTGTGCCCCTCTTATAATCTCTCCGAATGCTGTTAACAACTGTCAGGTTTTCTAAGTTCTTGTGGCACGCAGGAATGTGGTGATAGAAAACTGCACATTAAAATAACCAACCCCCCCCCCCCCCAAAGGTATAGTATATCAAATAAACTATACACATGAAAATTAACTCATGAAGGAATTATTGTTATTATTTATAAACCTATATATATTTCTTATTATATATTTTTTATAAACCTATCAGCGATATAAGGAGAAGAGAGACAGAGAGATAAGAGAGACAGAGAGACATTTGCCAAAATATTGAATTGTTGTATGTTCATTCATACGTGATTCTTATTACGTTCTTCCACTCTGGTTCCTGCAATCTTTCCTCTCTTTTTTTTTAATATTTGAATTGTACCGTACACCTTTGTCTACCTTTATTACTAGAACCATTTTTACCGTAGCCGTCATTTCTGTTATCTCTTACCAGAGAGAGAGAGAGAGAGAGAGAAACATGCATCACATCGAGAGAGGAATATCATATATAGAGAGAAACACACATCACATAGAGAAACATAGATAAACACACCTCACATAGAGAGAGAAACAGAGAGAAACACACATCACGTAGAGAGAGAAACACAGATATAGAGGGAGAAACACACATCACGAAGGTGTATATATATATATATATATATATATATATATATATATATATATATATATATACAGTTTTATTAAGGAGTACAATCCTGTTATTTCTTTCACCTCCCATGTCTCTGCTACTTCCGCTAACTTTATCAACATTGCCGTTACTATCGGCCCTACCGGGCTTACTACTTCTGTCCTCTATAAACCTACAGACTCTCACAGCTATCTCTTGTACTCTTCCTCCCATCCCACATCGTGTAAGGACTCTATTCCCTTTTCCCAGCTTCTTAGGTTGCGACGTTTGTGCATTGGGAATGTTGATTTCCAGGATGAAGGCCATAAAATGCTAGATTTCTTCCGTCAATGCGGAAGTCCACGTTATCAGTTCAGAAGGGTTTCACCTGCATTTCAAGCAATGTTATTTATGCTATTATGTGCAAAAGTTGTGGTTTGAAGTGTATAGGGGAGACTGGTTTACGCATAGGAGATCGTTTTTAGCCAACATCTTAACGATATTTCTAAGAGGACCTGGACACCTGTGGCTAAACATTTTTGCCTTAGCAACCACAGGGGAAAACAAGACATTTCTGCTAGTGCGATCCGCTCTTGTTCTGCTGATGTATGATCTCGTAGGGTCCTAGAACAGCGCCTTATTTTCCAGGCTAGCTGTCTCCTACAGCAGGAATTAACAACGTCTTCAGCTTCCTTCAAGTTCTTTAGTTTTCCACCTTTTTTTAAAATCCTGTTTTGTGATTTATACTATACTTTCTTGTTTCTTTCTCTTAGCTCCTTCTACCTATTGCCACCTTCTCTTCTTCTCTGGCGACCTATGGGTGTATATGGTCTTGTCCTATTCACCAGTTTCACATTTTCTCCCTACAGATGTTAATGTTCTTCATTCGTTATCTCTCCGCTTCCCCTTCCCCTCCCCCCCCCCCCCGACACCTTCTCCTCTAGCGGCTATCATGTTTCTATTGCCCTTCCCCATTCCTTCACATGTTTCCCTCCTTCTCTCCACATCTTCTTTACGATTAAGCTCTATCGGCTTTGTGTGGCCCCGCGTGGTCTCTATGCCTCGTCTAATGGACACACATTTCTCTGTGTTTCCTACTTTTGGAGGATGCCGCATTAAGATAAGTTTTTCGTTTAGTTATACGTTTTTGTCTCGTTTGTGTTTGTAATCCTTGAAAAAAGGCTCACGCAGAAATATCGGATGTTGTATGTTTTTTTTATTTATACACTTTCATCTTGCTCTCATACTTTCTATTCGTTTTTTCTCACTTTTCTCATTTTACTCACTCCCTCTGCCACCTTGTAAAACTGCACCGTAACCTCTATCTACCTTTATTATAGATGGAGAAACACATAGAGGGACACTAGCACAGAATGTGTGCCCACATACAGAAAGCTAGCAGCTAAAAGTAAAAATAAAGCAGTAACCGACTGACACAAGTTCTTGTAGCTTCGTAGGCAAGTTCCTTCTGAGACTGGAGACAGGCGTATTCAGTTAAAGTTCCCTTGGATCTAAATTTAAACCACGAAAAGGTACATACACTAGAGGTACAGCTTTATGAGCGGTATCTATAAACACTGTCCCGTCAGTTAATGATCACCGCAGCCATGTTGTTTCCTCGTAGTTCAATTCCCGCCAGTTTCAAAAACACGAGGATGACATATTCCTCTTGTCCGCGAGGCAGACAGACGTGACGCTTCGTAGCAGAAACGGCAAGAGAGAACGGGGTCACATATCTCCTGCCACACTCGGCGGTGCCAAAGATTGGCGTCTTGTAATGACCATATATTACGCAGGGCTTTACCGGGCTATAAAGAGCCACGGTTGCTATATATTGCTATGAAGCTCAGAAATAACTAATCAGATAAAACACAAAATGTGAAAGCAACAGAGAGAGATAGAGAGAGGAGAGAGAGAGAGAAACACACAGATAGGGAGAAACACACATAACATAGAGAGAGAAACACATATAGAGGGAGAAACACACATAAAGGGAGAAACACACATAACATAGAGGGAGAAACATGCATAGAGAAATGCGCATAGAAAGAGAAATATACATAGAGAGAGAAACACTCATAGAGAGAGAGAGAAAGAGAGAGTGAAACATGCATAGAGAGAGAAACACGCATAAAGAGAGAAAAACACAGAGAGGGGAAACACACATAACAAACACACGTAACATAGAGAGAGAAACACACATGGAGAGGGAGAAACACTTATCACAGACTGAGAGAGAGAAACATATCACAGACTGAGAGAGAAACACACATAGAGAGGGAGAAACAGACATAGAGAAAGAAAAACACATATCACAGACCAAGAGAGAAGCACATAAAGAGAGGGAAACGCACATAGAGAGGAAGAAAACACATACCAGAGACTGAGAGAGAGAGAAACAAACAAAGAGAGAGAAACACTCATAGAGAGGGAGTAACAGACATAGAGAGGGAGGAACGCATATCACAGATAGAGAGAAGCACACAAAGAGAGAGAAACACACACAGAGGGAGGAACACACGTAGAGAGGGAGAAACACATATCACAGACTGAGAGAGAGAAGCACTCATAGAGATGGAGAAACATACATAGAGAGATTGACTGATTGATCTTTATTTCAAAAGGGTTAAGAACTGGGCACGCAGGCCTGTCTGACATTCTGCCCTTTATCATACATCTTTCACTCTATTCCAGACATTCTACAAATATGCTGTTCATGTAACAAACATAACTAACATTGAAGCTGACAGACATAAAATAAAATATAACATTTACGTTTCGCTCTTAAACATTCACTCAGTACAGAAGTAACTACATACTTTATAAATGACTATCTACTAAACAAACAAACACACACAGAGAAAGACACATAGAGAGAGAAACACATCACAGACTGAGAGAGAGAAACACACATCACAGAGAGAGAGAGAGAGAGAGCGTGAAACACACACATACACACACATAGAGATAGAGAGAAACACACACATAGAGAGAAGCACACACATAGAGAGAGAGAGAAAGAAACACACATCACAGACTGAGAGAGAGTGAAACACGCACACACACACATAGAGAGAGAGAGAAACACACGCATGGAGAGAAACACACACATAGAGAGAGAAAGAAACACACATAGAGAAGGAGAGAGAAACACACACACAGAGAAACACGCATAGAGAGAGAGAAACACACACACACACACATAGAGAGAGAGAGAGAGAGAGAGAGACACTAAAGAAAGGCAAAGCGTATGCCACAAGCAAAGAGAAAACCAAATAAAGAAAAATAACTGGGTATCTCCTCATCGAAATTAATAAAAGTCAGGAGGAAATGGCGGTCATAAATCTCCAGACATGTCACGAGAAAGTAGGAAATGAATAAAATCGTAATCATTGGAAAACCCAAAAAGGGAAAAAAAAACAGAAGGGAAGAAGACCGATAGAGAAACGTACAGACCAAGAGGCACAAAAGAAGAAAGGCAATTGGTGCCATTAGATAATATCACGGATCAAGCAAAGCTGAGAAACGTAGTCGTCCACGCCATTCGGTTATACGCTACATCATGATGATGATGATGATGATGATGGTATATGACATAGGCTTTTATTTTGAAGGTAATAGCTAAAGAAAGTCATAAAACAAGAAACATAAATAACAAGAAAATCTTGGCGACCTGGTTGGCCGAGTAGTTAGGTTCTCGGTCTACTAATCCGGTGGTACCGGGTTCAAGTCCCAGCAGCGGGTGTTTTTTTTTTTTTAACATATAAAAAAAGGACCAGGGGTCCATCCACCTAAAACTGGGCATCAGAGAAACCTGGGAAGGTAAATGCGGCCAGGCGTGATACTGACCACATCAGACTTTCATGTGCCGAAGCTCTTGGAAATACGGGCCTAACGCTGTATCCCCAGTATGTCTTAATGGCAAGGAAACATTGCTGCAAAATAAGTGTCTGGGCATAAACAACAGGTGTAATCTAAAATATAGCCACAGTGATCATCATCATCTTCTTCTTCTTGCTTATCCTTTTTCTTGTTTCTTATTCTTGCTTCTTCTTCTTTTATTATTATTATTGTTATTATTGCTTCTTCTTCGTCTTTTTCTTCTTCTTATTATTATTATTATTATTACTTCTTCTTGCTTCCTCATATTATTATTCTTAATTATTCTTCACCTTCTTGTTTACTCTTCTTCTTGCTTCGTCTTGTTCTTTCTTCCTCTTATAATTATCCTTGCTTTTTCTTCTCATTCTTCTTTGCTCATTCTTGCTTCTTCTTCTCTTCTTCTTCTTCTTCTTCTTCTTCTTGTTCTTATTATTATTGCTTCTTCTTTTTGCTTACTCTTATTATTATTCTTTGTTTTACTTCCTCTTGCTTATTCTTCATCTTCTTCTTCTTCTTGCTTCTTCTTCTTCTTGCTTCTTCTTATTATTATTCTTGCTTCTTCTTCTTCTTGCTTCTTCTTATTATTATTCTTGCTTCTTCTCCTTCTTCTTGCTTATTCGTCTTCTTCTTGCTTATTCTCATTCTTCTTACTTATTCTTATTCTTGATTCTTGCTTCTTCTTCTTATTCTTCGTGCTTCTTCTTTTTTGCTTATTCTTCTGTGTTCTTGCTTCTTCTTATTCTTGCTCCTTATTCTTGCTTCCTCATATTATTATTCTTAATTCTTCTTTGTTTTCTTGCTTCCACTTATTATTCTTCCTTCCTCTTCGCTTAATGCTTATTATTATTATTGCTTCTTGGTCTCCTTCTTGCTTCCTCTTATTATTATCCTTGCTTTTTCTTCTTGCTCCCTTTTATTATTATTCTTGCTTCTTCTTTTTCTTCCTTTTCTTCTTCTTCTTACTTCCTTTTATTATTATTATTTCTTATTCTTCTTGCTTCTTCTTTTCTTCTACTTCTTCTTCTTCTTGCTTCCTGTTATTATTATAATATCTTATTCTTGCTGCTCCTTCTTCTTCTTCTTGCTTATTCTTACTTCTTATTCTTGCTTTTTTTGCTTCTTCTTCTTCTTCTTGCTTTTTTTTGTTGCTTTTTCTTCTTCTTGGTTATTCTTCGTCTTCTTTTTGCTTCTTCTTCTTCTTCTTGCTTATTTTTGCGTCTCTGTGTGGTTTATAAAGCAAGGTGTGTTCAGTACCTCTTTAGCAGACTCCACCACCATGGGGACTGTGGTGGGCCCTGCCCCACTAGCCAGGCTATGCTTGTTACTGGGGTACCGACAAAGATATGAGAGAGGGTCTTGGTCAGCTGTAGTTTGCCAACATTGAGGCTAGCATGTCAGCCGTGGGTTACCGATTGCCTGATTGGACAGCGTCTTTCGTCCCAGCCACAGTGATAACGAACAGTTGAAAAAAAAGTGCCTTCTAAATTATCACCGAAAGTACATGAAGTAGAAAAGGATATGCAACAGTTATCATCTGCATCGATAGGAATTTGCGTTTAATAATATGTGTACCTGATTTATAGAAATAAAATAGAGTCACAGACAGTGTTGAGTTTTAACCCAATCGACATTAACCCATATCCAGTACTAACGTACTAGTGCTCTGACATCACACTCGCGCGCACACCCCAGTTGAAATCTATCGCGCAGAAACCAGTATGAAAGGTAGATACTTGCACCGGGTCTATCTGTGGCCTTGACTGAGGTCATCGACCGACCAAAATCCACAACGGCCATTTTGATGTGGATATCTGACCTACCCACGACTCCTCCAACAGCGGACGCGCAAGCCCTTCTAGGTTCTGGCATGCAGTTCCAACTGGCAGTTCCAAATTTTGTTTTGGTTTTGTGCTGGTTCATTCAAATCATTGTTTATTCCGTCTTTTTAGCCGGGGATTCTCGGCCTGGGCAAGGATGAGTCTTTGTGAGGTTGTGGTTTTATAACTTTTCCATAAAATTTTATGTGGAAATCCTGAAATTGTGTCTTTAATAAAAGCAAGTAAAATTTAGCTTTTCATTTACCAATGAATGCAGGCATGGCACATTCATGGCACATATATTTAGAGGAAAATGTATTCCAATAAAAGTAACAATATAACTTTATGGATACTCTAATATAGTTAATCTAGATCCAGTAAATGTACAATATTAACGTTTGGATGCTCTAATATAGTTAATCTAGATACAGTAAACGTACAATATAAACTTTTGGATACTCTAATATAGTAAATGCAAAACCTTCATGACGTATGTAAACATGCACGACCAGCTACATTGTTATTTTCATGAAAGCGGTAGTTCCAAAACTTTTTCTTACTCTGGCACATTTGGTGGCGCAATTTGATGTCACTGTGGGCCTCTATTCTTAATGCTGAACTCTTGTGCAGTTAACCATATACATGTATATCTTGTACGAACTCCCTGTAACTGCGAGCTGGTGTTCTTTGCAGCCGATGCTGTAGAGATGTTGAGGCACACCATCGTATCGGCGTGGAAGCAGGTTATAGCAGCTACTTTTCACTGTTCCCGGAGTACAGCTAAAAAGCAATGGGGGTGTGCAGTGGTTCGTTAGCAGGCTCCACCACAATAGGGACTGGCGATCCCTGCCCCGTTAGCCAGGCTATGGCTGTTACGGGGGGGGGGGGGTACCAACAGAGAGGTAGGACAGGGTCAGCTGTGATTCGCTAACCCTGACGCTGGCATATCAGCTATGGGTCACTGATTACATCATTGGACAAGCATCTTCACCACTATATACCACATCACACTTTCATGCGCCGAAGGTCATGGAAATACGGGCCTAACATTAAATTCCCCAATATTCCTTAATGGATATATATATATATATATATATATATATATATATATATATATATATATATATATATATATAAACATGGAGAAGAACAACAGAAAGGATGTTAAGCAATAGAGGGCTCACCTGGGCAAGAGCAGAAAAAAGGCAAAGGACAGGCATTTGTGGGAAAACCCTTGCGGAAGCCCCATGTTCCCTGGGCACTTAAGGTTCATATATATATATATATATATGTGTGTGTGTGTGTGTGTGTGTGTGCGTGCATGTGCGAGTGCATGCGTGAGTGCGTGCATGTGCGAGTGCATGCGTGCATTGATAAATTAAAAAAAAACAAGAGCAGTTTTATTATACAATGATTCTTTTCAATGTGCAATTGAATCCTGCTTGGAAGTACAGATCTCTGGCCACTTCAACGAGTGCTGGACTGGGTACCATTGGGATTTGAACCCGGTTCCATCGGATTAGTAAACCGAGCGCCTAACCATTCACTCAACCAGGCCGACTTGTAGATGAAGTAATTTTAAAATAACAAACAGTGATCAACAAATAAACAGTGATCAACACTGCCACTGTTTACACAGAAAACAGAAATCTTCATGTAAGTGTAAGAACCACAAGAAACAAAGCTGTAGGACTGATCAAATGTCTGGTTGTTATTTTTTTTAACCCTGCACATGGAGATATGGAGATGTGGTGTTAGTGCCCGCATTTTTTCCTTGACATGTCAGCACTCTAGAGATGTGGTCAGTATCATGCCTGGCCGTCTTTTCCTTCCCCAACCCCAGAAGAAGTCGGGTACCCATTTCTACATCTGGGTGAGTGCCGGATTCGAACCCCCGACCTTCGAGACGAGAGACTAGTGCACTAACCTCTTCGCCACTCGGACACCTGTTTGTTTGTATGTGAGCTGTTGTTTGTTCGTATTTGGGCTGTTATTTATGCTCGCATGTGTGCTGTTATTTGTTTGCATATGGACTGCTTTAAAATACTCGCGGTCTCTTAATGTGTATATCTGACGCCATCCCTACTAGTTCTCAATAAAAACAAAGCAAAAATAACTTCTCATTAATTTTCCATTTCATCTTAATTAAGTCCTCCAGGCAGCAGCACATCTCAGATATCCACTTTTTTTGTATGGAAGTTTGTGGATCGTTTCCTTGTCGCTGCACGTCCGTATTGATCTTGAGGACAGAGCCAGTGAGAAATTGCGTATGTGAGCATGGGCTGGCGCACGAATCTAGATCCGTCGCTGCTGGGATGAATTCTCTACTGACCACCGTGGTCTGGCTTTCTTCACCTTCTGAAACATAAATTGATTCTTTCCACTGCTTCCGGCTTTAAATCTTATCACTGATTTTCTCTCTCTCTCTCTCTCTCTCTCTCTCTCTCTCTCTCTCTCTCTCTTATCTGTTTTTTTATTTCTCCCACACGTGGCACTGCCCTGCAATTTCAAATGTATTATCTGACTCTTTGTCGGTGGCGGAGCATAATTTAACGTAGGCCCGTGGTCATGGAGTGGAAGTTTGCTGGTTATTCCTTGTGCGTCTCGCTCAGATTTTGTGAAGATGTTTGTGTCACTCGTCTTTCTTTTTCCAGGTTTCAAGAATTAAACGTCTATTTTTTATGAGAAGAATAGCGCATATTTTATGTATAAAATTTACGTAAGTGATTTTTTTAAACTCTTTCATTCCAAAACTAAACTTGATAAATCTAGCACATCCGTGTCAGCCAATGCTTAGAGCGATATTTAGGCAAGTCTGAATAAAATGAAAAATAGCACATTGTCACTGTCCTCTCTCTCTCTCTCTCTCTCTCTCTCTCTCTCTCTCTCTCTCTCCCCCCCCCTTTTTTTTAAGTGTGCAACATCAGCTGTTCAAAACCAATGCTGTGAACAAAAGTGCAAAGAATAGCCCAACCATATACAACGGCAACGTTTTGCTTTTCCAAAAGAAACATCTCAACTACGTTTCTCGTTTTATATATGTTTTTTTTTCATAAATTTTTATTCGTCGAAGCTTCGTTTACAACATGACCAAACGTGGTTAATTTACTTTGCAGAAGAGCAACGAAGGCTTTTAAAAAAGCATATTTCCTGTTTCCAATATCCTGTCGTTTTTCGGTATTTGTTCGTTTATTGTGGATCGTTGTTAGTGTCCAAGTTCCAGCGTCCTTTTCCTACAACTGTACGCCTCTAAGTGCCATAACTATCTAAGTGTACTCTCTAAGTCCTTTCGTTACTATTTTTGCCTCTTTTCATTCTCTGTTTATTTGACTATGTGGTGCTCACTCTGCAGTTTCCGTCTATCGACTTGTCCTGTGCATTTCCTGCGCACCTTCCCCAGTCATACTGTCCATCATACTGTCACAACATCCGGGTTAGAAGTCAGCCTGCAGTTTAAAAGTTTGTAGTAACTTCCTGCTAGTTTTTCTCTACCAAGTCTTGTGATCAAAGTTTATTTTGACAAAGCATATAATTACTTCAAGAGCGAAAGAGTTAATGCACAGCTCCCCCCTCCTTTTTTTTTACATAATCAAAGTTGCTTTGTTTTAACTCCAGACTCATTTTCATCCTTCGCTGCATATAACGGTAGGTATTACCATAAAAATAAAGGCGCTTACATGATATGGTTTTAGCGCCCACATATTCCTTAATCAGCTGACACACGGTCTAGTATAATATGTGGTAATAAAGAAGATAGGACGACTGAAAGATTCCAGACGAAGTACAATGATAAGAAGAAAGGATAGATGCAGATGAACCCAGGACTGTAGTAAAATGACGAAATGCTGTCGTACAAGTGACTAAATGCTGTCGCACCGTTATCTCGACCATCCATTACAAGCCTCGATATTTTCCATGTCTCTTGTCTGTCCTGGAATTCCCTTTTCGTATTCTCTGCTTTCTGGCTCGTGTTGGCTTGTTTGTTTGTTTGTTTTTCATAAGTAACGTTTCGTGGTATCGGATGAGGAGTGAGCTGGAACGGTCTTAAAATGTAGGTTTCTTAGGAAACTCCACTACCACAGGGAATACTCATTTGTGTTAAGTCTTGTGTTAAATCTTGTGTTAAATCATATGTTAAATCTTGTGTTAAGTCATATGTTAAATCTTGATGACTATGCCATTAATGTTCCCGGTGCCTTTTAGTGCTTCAGATAAGTACTGTGAAGACTGGGGATCAGACAGTTATAATATATATATATATATATATGAACGTGTGTATGTATATATGTATGTATGTATGTTAGAGCATCACGCTGGAACGCCTGGAGCAATTTCGACCAAACTTTGCACACATATTACTTACAGTCTTGACAATGCATCGTGGGGGATGGGGTTAGATCATCCCTGGGATACCCCTATGACCTCTATGGGTCGGGGTGACGTGTAAAAATAATCGAAAACAACAGATATTAGTGTCGAATCCATAGTTTTTGGGGTCGCCGAGATGAATAGGGGCATTCTCGATGCTGTTTAAGTCTAAATTCAGCCCCCATCGGCATGGGGGGGGGATGTGAGAAGTGGTGAAAAATAAAATGTATAAATTCACCTATATTACTGTCCAATCCATGGTGTTCGGGGTCGCTAAGCTGACTGGTGACAGTCCTAATGACAGTTAAGCCTACGTTTAGTCGAATAGAACAAATAGAACTCTGCATGACCATCTAGACTCTGTAGAACCCTCTAGAAGGTTGTGGAAATGAATAGAACATTGTTAGAACCTTCTAGAAGATTGTGGAACTGAATAGACCTCTGCAGAACCTTCAAGAAGGCTGTGGACATGAATACAACTCTGTAGAACCGTCTAGAAGGTGTGGAAATGAATAGAACATTGTTAGAACCTTCTAGAAGATTGTGGAACTGAATAGACCTCTGCAGAACCTTCAAGAAGGCTGTGGACATGAATACAACTCTGTAGAACCGTCTAGAAGGGTGTGGAAATGAATAGAACTTTGTTAATTGGGATAAATAAATACCCGGGCAACGCTGGGTGATCAGCTTGTGTATATATATATATGTATAAATAGACTGTTTATGTATATGGTCACAAGCTGCTACATAGAGTTTGCAGATACGCAGAATGTATTTGACCTGCGTGTCCCTGTACAGTTAGGACGGGATTAGGACTCCCACAGTTATATTGCTGCCTCACTGCTTTGTCCGTTTAGGCAATCAGCGACCCATAGCTGACATGCTGGCGTCAGGGTTGGTGAACCATAGCTGACCAAGACCCTGTTCCATCTCTCCCCTGGAATTCCCCCCCCCCTTCCTAAAACGGACTTACCTTGGCTAACGGGACAGGGGTCGCCATACTCCCCATGGTGGTTGAGAGCCTGTTAAAGAAGTATTGCAGACCCCCAGCGTTTTAGTTATTTTCAGGACTGAAAAAATAGACGCCATAACCCGCTCTCAAGCGGACACAGTGTTGTGCCTCAACGCGTTCATGGTATCGGCTGCAAAGAACAGCAGCTGGCAGTTCCAAGGAGAGGCAAGACAAGACAAGTCAGCGTTGCTCACTTTTCTTACATATCACATCCTTCCCGTGCCGTTAAACTTCACATAGCGTGGTAGTTGGCCAAGTTTTCCTGTTTTCGGCGAGCTTTTCAACCTTATCAAGGGATTTTATGCCTACTGATTTGGCCTCTCTTAACAATGTCCACGTTAGAGTTTCACGTGGTCGACTTCCTTTTCTTCGGTCTGTTGCTCACAAAATTTTGCCGGGATACTATTAAGGCACTTTTTTTTTTTTTACCGCCCGTGAATCACACTGTCTGCAGTTTTTCCTACCTATCTGTTCTATTTGTTAATCCATTCTTTGTGTATCTGTATGTTAGTCTGTCAAACCTTTGCTTACTTTTTGCCTGTCGAGTTACATTGGTCTGTCCTTTTTCTTTCTTTCGCTTATCTGTCAGTCTTATTACTCGTCTACTTCTTCGCATGTCTGCCTCGCTGTCGTCCGACTATGCTTTATATTTGACCTGTATCAGGGATATAGGCCCGTACCCGGCCCGCTAGTTTTTTTCCGGCCCGCGAAATTATTATGAGAATGTAATTTATTTGATTGAAATTTACAAACACATGCACGTATAAAACAATTTAAAAGACCCGAAAAGCTAAATACAATTATTTCACCTTTCACTTTATAACTGTTGTGTTTTTCTCTCATTTGTGTGAAAGTTGGCACAGATTATTTTATCTAGATGCAGCCCTCACTTGAGTTCCGCACCCAGCTGTAACTCTCGGGGCCAATGAAGTTGGACAGTATGTTTTCTTCTGTTTACTTGTTTCCTGTCTTGCCAGTACGACCACACCTATGTCCATTTGTCTTCCATCCTGTCTTCTCCTTGCCTGTAATTCTTTCTGTCATTTTTCTTGTCCATCTGCGACTTCTCAACCCACTTCGCTTGTCTGTCTACCAATCTGCCAGCCTTTTTGGGTGTCATCTCACTTATCGCTGCATCTACACTTTCATCTATACGTCTGTTGGTCCGCTCATCATCCTACTCTCTTACGATCTGTAAGTTTGTCTCTTCATCAGGTTAACAGAGAAACGAAAAAAAACCCAAAAAGCTTGTCTGAGAAATACAGAAATAACTAATTTCACCTGACAACTGTAGCATAGTCCCAGAGATTAGCGTGGTACAGATGAGTGTCGGACGGTTAGCGAAGTTGGAACAAGTGAAGCATTCCACTACGCTAGTATGTCAGGCAGGTTGTGTGCAGGCCAGCCATAGGTCAATCGCGGTCGTTGGCATAGCTCATTCATCTGGTGCTGTCTTTTATTACTCATCATGCTGCTTTTTCTTCCTGTACTTGTCGGTGCCTGGTAGGTAGATCATGTTTAAGCGTGTAGTTTCTTCTCTGGAGATTTCATGCAATGTAATGCCTTTTAAGACTTAACTGTATCTCTCTGTATGTATCTCTCTCTCTCTCTCAGAATGAATTTTATCTTGTTTATTTAGTTCGCAAGATCAGAACTCGGGGAAAGTCTGCCTGATCCCTACAACAGTGAGAGAGATAAGAAAAATGACGACTATGGTAAAAAAAACGCTCTAGTATTGAAGAGGTGTATGTCCGTCGTTTATACATGCCCATCTTTCTTTCTGCCCACTTTCCGTACTCTTCTTGTCTTACTGAACTATCAGCCTATATACTTATCTGTACGTCTAAACTTCCAATGATATGTGAATACATGTAACTGTAAATACATGTAACCGTAACTGTTAAAAAAAGGGCCCTAGCTCTGTTGCTGGTCCTGAGGAGTGACTTCATTACACTCGGGGCATGTCCATACATGTTCGGCCCTTTGACATCGGGATCTCCTTCAATGTTTTATGGGAGATGACTCCAATGTTGTGTTGAATATGTGTTGCTTGTGATTTAGCATTCAGTGATTAGAAACCACTGTCCTTGGCTACATATAATGCTTTGAGTCGTATGTGATAGGTACTAGATGTGAAAGCACACGCACACACAAATATCCCAGTCTGATTCAATATTTGGTGAGGTTCACGGTTTCGCAGAAAAGTGAGAAGTGTGAATCTTAAATGTTTGATTTTACTATAGTGGCTCCACTACGAGTTATAATATTTTGAAAACATTGTTCTGTCATTTCAGAAATAATCTGATGCAAGGGCGGAGTCCGAGATGCATCTAGGAGAAGAATTTCACCTTGTCCCTAAAGTCACGCACCACTGCACAACGACATACACTGGTTTTTATATACAGTTTATAAGTCTCAGGTCAGACGCACCACTTCCCATTGTCTTCGAGCAGGATCGCTGTCACCAAGAGAAGGTGGTTCACCCATTGCACAGGCACTGCAGTTTTTGGAAGTCAGACGATCGTCATGGCCAATCGAGGCTATCTAAGTGGACCCCATCGTTTACTGCCAGGCTATACTTCTATAGTCGCCTCCCGAAATGGGGTTGGAGCGGGGTCAAATTCTCGAGCTAGCCCGCCGGAATTTTCCTATGATGCCTTTCCCAGAACGGCTTCTGGAGGAAGCATGGCTCGGGAAGGTACAACGTACACTCGCACCCCGCCCTCGCCAGCTGGTTCAGCTCTTGGCATAGCGTATCCAAACGTGAATGAGTTCCCTTACGGCCTGTCAGGCGTGCAGATGCCCACTTACAATTTCGGCTCGGAGCTGTACAATTACGTGAGCAATGGCTTTCCCAGAAAGTCTCGCATGTGCACCTTTTGTAACAAAGTCTTCACGCGATCCACCACAAGAAGGTACCACGAACGTCGATGTCCGCTTCTGAGAGCGTCCAATAGTCTGGCAAAAAGTGAAGAAAACTCTACAGCTGCTGTCGCTGCATTAAAAGAACAGCAACAGCGGCTGAAGGAAACAGCAAATGCCGTATCAAACCAGGCGCCATCAACTGCACGTTCTGTGAGCACTAACGTATCCAACACATCTTCGACACAGGTACGATCAAATCTTTCGTCTGCCTCCAACTCATCATCGCCCCCACCCCCAAACTTACACCCAGCCTACCCCTCCCACTTCACCCCTACATCTGTCTTAGGCTCCAGCCCGTCAAGAAGCGCGGCAGCGGTCTATAGCTACGCTCATACCTACGGATCACACTTCTACAACTCGATCTCCGCCGCAGCGTTAGCATCTCTGGATCAGAACAGCAACTCCCTGCAGTCCAAAAAGGAATCGGACAGTAAATCCTGGGTTTCATCACCGTCTCCGTCATCCAAAATGCGCGATAACTGCAGCACCTCCAACTCTCTGACTGCCACGTCTGTGTCCAAATCATTTTCCTCTGGTTGTGGGATTGATCTCACCTCCAGACACAGCGCCGAATTCAGCATCCGGTCTCAGCTGCCCGTCTTCCCGACATCAGCACTCCCTGAGGTGAATCATTGTCCATCTTCGCCAGAGCCAGGTGAGACCAGGTCAGTTTCTCCTGCAGTTAACGAAAGAAAAGACATGGTAAGCCCTCAAGGGTATGTCACAGGACATAGAGAATGGGAAAGTCCTGACCCTGACAAAGCAGACTACCAAAACAAGATATCCATTGCCAACATTTCAGGAGCGCGTCTGAAGGTTTCATCCCCTGTTGCCATGATATGGAACAAGAAGACCAAGATGGAACAAGCAGAAGAGCAATACATCAAAACACAGCCTGTAGACGATGATGATGATGAAGAAGAAGAGGACTATGAAGAAGAGGATGAAGAAGAAGTTGAAGAGGATGAAGAGCAGTTCAACGAAAATGCTAATAACTACAACGAGAGAGATGTTGAAGATAAGAAAGGAGACATGGACAACCTCACAAGCACACAGAACAAAAATGTGCTACACAACCCTCTGATGTGTCAGTTCTGTAAGAAAACCTTCGCAGACACAGTAACACGACAAGCACACGAAGCTTTACACTCCCAGACCAAATCTTTCGGCTGCTCACTTTGTTCACATGCATTCCACTGTGCGTATAGTCTTCGCATACACATCCTTCGCCATCACAACCAGAGCCCCTTCAGGTGCAAAAAATGTTTCGCTATATTCAATGAAACATCTGAACTGAAATCCCATCTTCTTGCCGAGCACACCCTAACAAAACAAGAAGCATGCTCACTGAGGTATTTCTCTCTCCTTGACAACGCGGAGCATTCATCCGGGCTAGCTCAGTCAGGGCTGTCCGACAGCGAACATGACGTGAAGGAAAAGAACAACCCGGTTCAGCGGAGAAGTGCTGATAACTTGCCGAATGTTCTCAAAGACGCTAATCAAACAGTGAAAGATAACGAAGCCAGCGTCACAGAGGAGCAGATGATAAATGGAGGTCATGGTGGTGAGGAGAGCGAAGTGTGCAAAATTTGCAACAAGACATTCACGAAGTCATTTATCCGTTTCCACGAACGCGCGCATGCGGACCAGAAGCCGTATGAATGCCCAATCTGTAACAAGCGTTTCGGCTATAAGAATAACATGAAGTCTCATATGAAGCTCCATCAGGGGTTGAAGCCATACCAGTGCCAGATCTGTGGTGCCAGGTTCACCAGAGGCTCCACACTTAGGCGTCATGGTCGACGTCACAACATTTCCAGGAACTCCATGTTGGACTACGTACTGTACGATCACAACGCTGGACCATCCAGAGCGCTTGGAGTTAGTAACAGCGCCGTTAGTGCTGCTAATGCAGTTGCAGCAGCTACTGCCACAAACCCTGTCGTTACAGCCTCCACCACCAATGCCGCATCTATCACTGTCGGCTCCAGGTATAACAGAATTATGTCAGGTGACCATCAGTCGAGTAAACCTCTGAATTTCACATCTCAGGGACGGCCCACATACACTCCTGTTACCTCAAGCTTAGAAACCGAGAGATTTAGTCAGCGGGAAGGCGGACACCTCCAAGGACTTCTCCAGCGAGTACGGGGTCTCCCAGAATAACGTCAAGTCTTCTGACCTCCCACACCATGACCTCACCTTTGGTCGGAGGACTTTCAGCCGTTGCAGCAGCAGCAAATTTATTCGCCTACCCAGCTGCTGCAGCTCCCCACCTGTACCAGTTCTACACATCCTCCAGTCAACTCATGCCCTACTCAAACTATGCTTCAAGTCAAAATAGTTCCCAAGCTGTCCAATCAGATGCTCTGAATTTAAGTCTTGGAAAGCGCGGATCTTCCTTTGATGACGATGAGAAAACTCACAAGACACATAGGAAAGAATCAGCAGCATACGACACGGACAGCCCCATAAAAGCCTCCTTTGGCAGAAACGGAGAAGGCATAAAAATTGAAACAGAAGAGCCTGGTGAAATGATCAAAGGTTCCAACCCATTTGCTCAAAATTTCTCGTCTAAAAAAGAGAGGCACGTGGACATTCATGTTCAGAGTCAGCTTCACTCGGCGTACGGCTCGAGAGATGTGTTGAAAATTTCGACCGAAGACTTTGCCGCTCAAGTCAACATGTGTTGCCCAAGTCCTTTAGTCCAGTCATCCACATCATCCCTACAGCACCAGTCCTCAGCTGGGAGCCCCGTTGGGTCGTCCTCGTGTAATGATTCGAATATCCAGGCCCATGCCAGCCCATCCGGCATCAGCCATCACAGCAGCCCGGCTAATTCAGCGCCAAGTCCAAGCAACATTAGCGAACACCATCTGCAGGAAGTGCTCCTGTCTTTGCTCACCTCCGGCAAGATGTTCCGATGCTCGTTCTGCGACATTTACTTCACAGAGTACGCAATGTTCCGACTTCACCAGAAGTACCACCAGTGTGATCCTTCTCGACCATTTCTTTGCTCTGTCTGCGGAGAGGACTGCAAAGATAAGACCTACTTCACGGTTCACTTGTCAGAGCACCTTGGCCTGAGCTCCAAATCTGGACTTGCTTAGGAAGGTAACTCATAAACTTTCAGAAACATCTTCATCATTATACTCTTATTTCTGTCTACCTGTAAGGTGCTTATATATTTTTGCATCTTTTTTTTTTCGGGCAGTTCAAAGGAGTATGCTAAGAGCAACAAAGTTTTCTTTGCCATGTGATTTTTTCCCCCTGTTTCGGATATAATTTTCTAGAAATCAAAGAGCAGCCCGCATTGTCGGTTAGCGGCTGATTCAGCCCCGTAAATCGAAACCTCGTATTCTGGGAACTGAACAGCCGTGTCAGTCATCAGTGCGAGAGGCAGATTTGAATCATGAAACAAAACAGTCTAAAACTGTGGACGAGATAAGATACCGCCTCCTCAGAACTGTCACAATTCACGCGTAATACTGATAGACAAAGATGTTGACGTTGTGATGTTTATTATACGGGTATGTGAATAACACACCATCAGTCAAGCCATGTTGGCAAAGAAATGGCCGCTTGTAGCGTTACTTTTAACCATACCGAAAGTGACAAGAAAAATTACGTCCCGTCTGTTACACCTTTTTTTTGTTTTGTTTTGTTTCGATATCCTAATGATAATTTATATGGCGCAGCGTCTACCTTTGTATTTTACGGAGGGTAATATATTTAACATACTGCAAGAACTTAATACTGAAGAAGGTTGGCTAGTAAGGAAGATTAAAAACAGAGAAAACTTAAATATTTTGGACACATTAAACGTCATGAGAATTTAGAGAAGAGCGTATTAGAAGGATACATAATGGGGAAAAGAAAGAGGAAGACAAGGCGAATATGGCTGCAAGACATCGTTGATGATCTGCGAGTGGACCCATCAGCAGCAGGGTATCTTGCTTACAACAGAGAGGCCTACAGGAGAGCTATTAGGGAGGCAAAGTTCCGCAAGGGACATGCAAATGACAGACTGATTAATATATTTTTAGAAAAGTATATGCATACCCAAATATACTAACTTTTCACCCCAGAGTGATTTAGAAGCGAACAGAAGCTAACTCTTTGTGAGAGCAAGTCACTGCTGGCTCAGCCAAAATTTGTCATAATTACGGTCGCCGTGATGATAACGTTTTTGTTGAAAGATAAAATTTCTTTAAGTTTACGCCTTGTCGTTAAATTTGACCTTCATGTACTGCTCAAATAATTTAGTCACGTGATATTGACTTGACAGCAGTTCTTCCGAGTCCTGGTGACTGATGGAGAAACCTCACATCGATATCTTGCGGATCTTCTTATGTTTCAAATCTTGGCCTGCCTGGTTGCCATTTTGTTTTTTTCTAGAATTTCGACATATAATATTTTGTTTCGGGATACGAATACCACCGATTCTTACAACGTGTCTCGTTCATTTGCTGGCAAATAGGTTTTTTTTTTCAACGGGAAAATGATATTTTTAGCGTCTCTAAATTGACTAATTTGACTTTAACACCGCACTGTAAAAAGGGCCCGTTGCAGCAGTGCCGAACTATGACAGCAGACAGATTGTGTGGCACTAGGAACTAGCTGCAGAAGAGGTTTTATATACTACGGAACCAAAACTCTTGTATCTTGCCAAAACTCTTGTATCTTGAGCACATGTTGCAACACGCGCACACACGTGTACTTCTCTTGCTGCACGTGTTTGTGGCTGTGTAAATGTTGCCATCAAAGTCTATATAAGCGGTCATACAGTGGAGAAAATGTATTGAGTGAAGTCCTTCATCAGTTGAGGTCATGCGTGTTTACAACTAGGAGGACGCTGCCCATGCAGGACACTCAGAAGCAGATAACAACTCCCATGATCAGGTTAATATGGAGTAATGCAGGACGATGACAAACGAACGATAAACAAGTTCTAACGAAACAAGGAAACACTGACAATGATAAGGCAGATATTCTTCTCCCAGCCATGCTCTCCTTGCGTCACATAAACTAATGCATCCATCACCACAGCAACATCCTCCAGTCAGCCGTCGATCATACACCGTTGTCCAAGTATTTCACTCAGATAACCACTTTCTTAATTTTAACCCCTTCTCCATTTCTCGCAACAACGCTCACATGATGTTTTTGTTTGTTTGTTTTATTCGTTAAGTTTTATAACCCGCACTGCACTCCATACTGCCATAAACAGTATTGACATCCAGTGTGGGTATGGGAATCAAATGATGGACTCAGATCTCTAGTGAAGAAAAAAATTATTTTAGCTGCTTTATTTCTGCTTAACTATATGTTAAAGGAAACATAAGCTATTGAAATCATATTGATATCTGTTAAGACTGATAATAATAATAATAATAAGATGATGATGATGGTTTGGAAGTGAGTTGTATACTGGACATTTCAGTATGGGACTTTACATCGTAGAATAATAAGAAGGGCCCCCATTCCCCCCCCCCCCCCCGACTCTAGAATCTTTCAGCCACAGAACTGAGGATTCCGCAACGCCACGGTTTTGCTAAACTCCGAAACGAAGCTAAACCGAGGCTATAGTTCTGAATGTAGAAAATTTTCGTCGACTTTCTGAGGAACAACGGAATATTTTGCCATCCTTTTAAAGAATAAATTGCAATTTTTGCACCGCCTTCTCTTCTCTTCCCCCCCCCCCCCCTCCCCTTCCACTGTCACTTTCGGTATGGTTTTTATTTATCGCTGAGATGTTCTCATATTTATCTTTTTTGTGTGTTGTTGTTGTTGTTGTTGTTGTTGTTGTCAGTTTAATCATTTAATCGGCAGTTTTGTGAAAACTATATATGGTGTATATACTGCTACAAAACTGGCCAAATTAAGCCTTACTTAGAAATACTTTTCAGTTTTAAAAGATTTAATAAAATAAAAAAAAAATCATGGATACAAAAGTAAAAAAAAAAAAAAAGGTAAACTCAGGGGAAGTTGAAAATGCTGAACTCACGGACGGAGATATATTGAAACGAAATTTTAAATCAGAAGCGGTTGAACCAACTTTGAGCTTAATAATATGTGGGCAGGTTAAAGCTAATAAACATGCCAAGTTGGATTTCAGTCGCTTTTCAATGAACGTCAAAGCTTTAACAACGATACCCTACTCTAAAAGACTTCTTGTTACTTTGTGACTCTGTTTTCATGGTTTATTAGGAAATGTTCGTCGTTCATTTATTTTGGATGTCAGATTGTCATTATATGTAAACTGATTGTTTACTCAAGACCTACCTCACAATATCATATTATTATTATTATTGATATTCACAAACGATTGCAGGGATCATGTTGTTTATACATGCATATTATACATCATTTGTACATGAATTATATATCACATGAACTTTTTTTTTAACTGCGTTATTCAGCTTAGAGAATTTGTATGTTAGTGTTTGCGATAATTAAGTGAACTGTTTCGTTTAGTTTTAATCACTGCCAAATTTTTCTATAATTCTGCAATAATTATTGAGACGGTTACTTTCATCTTATGCTGTGCCATGTTTTTTTGGCCAACAGCTAAAAACTCAGGAGACAATGAAAATATAATATATAATTGTAATTCACTTTGACGTATTTTTTTAATTGCGCATACATTATTATGTATTTGTGTTTTTTTCTCCCCTAAATGTTGAACTTTGATTTATTTTGTCTATAGTATTAACCTTCTTTTTTTTTTTTCAAAATTCGTTTCGCTTCAGTAAGTTGTGCTTTTAAATTAACTCAGCAGCCGACAATTATGGCGGTTCTTGGTCCGTACGGGTGAATATTTTTGTTTTGTTTTGTTATGTCAAATAATGGTTAATTTATGTGGCATTATTCTGTTAATAGCTGATTAAATTATTGTACTTCTCTCTAGTGTTTATTAATTGCAATACGGGTAATGTTTCAGCTACCTCAAGAGCCGAGAGTTATTTACATGTGATAATTTAAATTAATTCTGCATTGCGTTTGCTTATATGATCTTAGTGCATTTTGTCACTTCATCTGCCAGTAGACAACTTGACAGTTTAGAACAGCCACAGTTAGGCTACTTTGAGAACATCTGAATTGACTTGGCACGGATAAACGTGTGTTGTAGTCGAGTCCCTAAGATACTGGTCCAAAAAAAAAGTGCATGTTGTACAAGGAAATAGATGGACAAACGGCGTCACGTTCGAATTGGGGATCTTTTCAGTGCGTCGTGTGCATATAGCCAGAATGTCATGGCCTGAAGAACATATTAATAAAATGTTTCAATATGATTTTGTTTACCTTTAACTAAGCAGTCAGCCATAATGATGAAGTCTGTTTCTTATAAATTTAGCTGTATAACTACCAAGTCTGATTATGCAGTATGGTCCAATCCATTCTGTGATACTAGAGTGATGGCACAGTTACCAAGACTGGTCAGCAATATCTGGTCAATACCCTGTCATATCTTGTGATCCATCTAGTAATAGACTAATGAGCTGGAACAATTAGCCAAGGCTCGCGGTACTCCCCGTGGGTGGTGGAGTTGGGGGAATGGCTTTTTTTTTGTTTGGGCCGCAGCGTGCCTTAAAACAAGTCACAATAATTCACTCACCATCCGACATAATGTACATGCTTCGACATCAGCACAGTGTATGCTGCAAGGCTTCACGATTCTGGAGAGACCAGACCAAGGAGGATCTGATTAATTTGAAACTGCCGTTTAAAGATCAGCAGCCGAACCCTTCCGCTCCCCGATAGTGTGAAACTTGTGACCTAGTTTCTTCTTTCACTTGACCGATGGCTCGCCTGGTACTTGATATCAACCCTCCCTCCCACTTTTCCTTAGGAATGAAACAGTGTTCTGACATTTGTGCCAATTTCAGATGTCATTTTAAAAAAAAGCTTCTTACTAGTATGCATTCCTTTAAGTGAAAGCTCAGTTTCCATGCAGACAATCTGTTATTGTATCTTGCCTCATTAAACTTGGCCTCGGCCATGAATTGGGAATTAAATTTCATATGAGCTAGCTCCATTCTAGGGAGTCACTCCGCTTTGAGGGAGAGTTACTCATACAAGCGCATTGTCTCTTCCTCTCCCGCGCCCCCCAAGCAAGAACGCCTGAAGTTTACGACACGCGCCGGGAAGGCACACTGGCCTAATTGTTAACATCCGTGAAAAGATGGACGAATGAAGAATGTACGGTACATAATAATCTGCCCCCCTCCCCTTTTTTTCCTCTCCCCCAGCTGTCCAAAATATGGTTAGTGGAAGCACAATGTGTGATCATATTGCTGGATCGCGGAGACTTGCCTATGATATAGATAATGTGATTCATCACACACAAGATGTGAATAGTCACACACAGTTAACAGATTTTGTAAAAATGTTTTACTGTTTTACATGTTGTTAAATGTGCACTGTCAAAACCATGTTTAAAAAAAATACACACACACAAAAAAAAAACAAACAAAAAACCCGTAGTTTTTATTTTCCGTTTTCCTCAAATGGGGGAAAAATAACTCAACTCAGGAAAGACAGCTCAGGTGATTGAATTTAACTTATATTTTTGTACATATTTGTATTTATCTTCCATACCTCATACATTTTAAATGCTTTCATCTTTTTTTTTAAAATAACGTATACATCATATACATGTATTGACGATGTTTGGTGCCACATTATTTTAGTTGTGTCTGATGTGTCACGAGAAACAGCTTATAGTTATATTTGAAATGTTCTGATTTTTTTTCCCTATGTTATTATCTCAGGAAGAAATGTGGACTGTCAGCATTGTGCTACACTTATCTATTATGTCAACCTCAAAGGGGAAAAAAAAGAAGGGGAAAGAACAGAATGTCCCAGTCTGTTATATATGTTACATTGTCCACATCTTAATTTTCTGACCTCTTACACGGGCCTGCTGGCCGAGTGGGTAGGTGTTAGGTTTACTAATCCGTTGGGACCTGGTCCCAACAGTGGGACTTTTTCTGGTACCAGCACATTCCCCCCCCCCCCAAAAAAACAAGTACGCAGGATCTACCCAGCCTCTAAGAATAGGTACCAGGGAAATCTGGAAAGGTAGATGCCGCCAGGCTTGATACTGGCCATATCACACTTTCATGTATGACCCTAACACTTTATCCCCAATGTGCCTTAACGGCATGGAAACAGGGATTTTACCTTGACCTTACTAGAGCAGTGGTTTCCAGTCTTTTTGCACCCAAGGACCACTTTCTCAGCCACATGTAAATTGTGGACCATCAATTTTATATGCAATAAATCAGTGTCGATAAACCCACTGTCTTTATCCAGTAGGTAGCACTAATACCAAATTGGCAATACAACCTTGGACCAATGTCTTAGAGAAGTTGGTAGTTGATGTCAGATATTTGGACAACATATTACTATGATTTCAGATCTTAGAAATATTTATGCAGCTAGGTGTATTTCATAGTAGAATTAAGTACTGCATTTACCAAAATGGGCTTGAATTTTTGTTTTTCTTTTTTTTAGAAATTTTCAAAACCCATCATTATTCCTGAAACAGATTACATGTTATATATAAACATGGACAAGGAGGCCCTTTGCTGTAGAGAATGAGACAAAACTAGCATAATTCCTCAGGTTATCAGAGAAGTGCACCCCATAATTCCTTTTTGGTTTCTCTAGCTAACTGGGGAGTGGAGGCTCTGTGGGCCATGACCCTCCAGGATGATGTAAATATGTGCATTATGTAGTTGTAAAAGTTACATGGTGAACCAGAGCAAGTCACTGCAAAAGCTTTTTAACAAATAAATTAATCATATCTGTTTTGAGCTGTTTCAAGTTTAGATATTAAACATAGGAGTTTTTCTAAGAATAGACGCCCTGGTTTGTATATTTATCTTTACTGTCCCTTTCCCCCAACCACCACACTCTGCATATGTTAATTTCTGTCTCTTTTATAAAGACCATTTCTGAACATTTTGCCTAATATTTGTACCTGCTACCATCAGTGCAGGTTTAACACAAGAGCTTTCTGGATGTGAACTGTTCAAATAAGTGACAAATTGAAGGGCTGACATAATGAAGAAGTGAAAAATCAGAGACAAATTTCAGTGGAGTGACATGAATATTGTCATAATGAAAGGGTGACATATCTTGTGTTAACCTACAGGTTGTTTAATCTGAATATATCAAAAATACTAGGCATCACCAGTAGTTTATTGGTTAGGGCATCAGTGGTAAGGGAGTTTGGGAAAGAAGCTCATCACACAAACCAAGAGGTACAAGGACTTTGTGAAATATTTTTTAATACGAAAGCAGACACAGGCACTGAGGTGGAACCCTCGGGGGGGAAGCAGAAATTGAGGAAGACCTAGAACTACTTGGAGAAGGGGAACAGCGAAAGTGGTCTGAGACAAAGGACACACATGGAGGGAAGTGCAGAATAAAGCCAAGAATGGGGGATGACTGGAGAGCCTTTATCCTGGCCTGTTTTCCTTAGAGATGATGATATCTACCACTCCTTCATTACGTCATCCCTCAACACTGTATTTATGCCACTCCCCACTCCCATGTTATTTATCTTTGTTATGTAACTCCTTTGATACATGCTTTAATCAATTTAAAACAGTCCCCAAACATTGGTCATTTATGCTACTTAACCCAGGACTGTTAAACAAAAAGAAAAAGTGGAGTTCTATCAAAGCTTGTGGTTTCTGAACATAGCTTGATGCTAACCACTACTGTACAGTGTTTATAAAAGTTGACCACTCTTGGTTGACCGTTAGATATTGTTAACCCATCAAACCAACTCAGGTCATTTTATTGCTTTGTTACTGTCAGGAGCTTTCAAACCCCATGGCTATATTTGGATATGCTGATGTGCATTTGTGGACTCATCTTGAGTCTGTAATTTCTGTTTTAATCTATAAAACATGCATGTTTAATTTTTGAGCTATATAGCTTTAATGCTTGAAATTGCATAATGAACTATTCGTGTAAGATTTGTATATGTATTTTTAATTTAGAAAAAAATATGTGTATCACTCAGGTGAAGCAATTTTCTTTTGAAAAAAAAAAAAGAAGAAATTATATACCTGCAGGTTATTTGGTTTAATACATTTTAGTGGTATGTGCAGTATTGTTGTTGTTGTTTTTTTTCTAAACAGAATTTACAAGATTTGTTTCAGTTTTTTCTTCCTAGTAAAATATTTCATAGCAGTTTTACAAAGTTCTTCACTGCAAATTGTGTATATTTGTAGTAAATGTACTTTGTTGCCTGGCAAATAACAGAAAATATTTAAACAGTTCATTGAAATACTGAAAGCACATTTTTGCATGATTTAATTGAAAATTATTTCTTGGTTTTTTGAAATTTCAAATAAGGAAGTGATTCAAAAATGTCCATACATAGCAAATGATCTGTTTAATCACACACACATAAAAACATTGTTATTTTCCCAGGATAATCATTGGCTTCCATTTCTAATAGAACATTTTGGATTCATGTGTTCAGTGCTTTGAGAACTCAGGTCTGCATGTGATACCATACACATATAAATATTTATTGATTTGCCCCATTTGCTAACATTTTCTTATTTTATGAGAAATCTTTGCTATTTTAAATAAAATACAAAGTACCAAAATATTCATCTATTTCACTGAAGCATTTTTATGGGAAATCTATACCTCATGAACTAAACTTTGTCAGTGAAAACTCTTGTATGATATCACTCATGAAATCACATAAAAACATATCTGTTATGGTTGTGAATACATCTGTGTTGATTTAATGCACATTTATCATCTTAAATATGTCATGATCTCACAGGTTAGTTTAGCTGACATATGTACATATCTTGAGATTAATATTGGTCATGGTGTCATGAATTCATCCAAGTACCATGTAAAATCAGAACTGTTAACAAATGCAACATCATGGACATAAGTTTGCTAGACACAATACACCGTATGACAGAGACAACATAAATCTGAAAGTGTAATGAAAAAAGGCAGAAACATAAATGTGAAAATTTATGGAAAAAAAAAATCATACTATTGGTGAAAACTATAGGAAGAACTAAAGCAAATGAGAAAGACATATGGTTTGAGATATCCCAGCTTGCTTAAGACAGGATTGACTGGGGAACTTTTGTTGATGCCTTATGCTCCATTGGGAGTACAGAGGACTGATGATGATTGGTGAAAGTGCTTTATAAAGAAAAAAAAAATGCCAAAAGATTTTGCAGTATAGTTTAATATCGTAAGATATAAAAGTACAATTGGGAATTGTATAGAGAATCTAAAGCCAAGAAGTCTGAGGGAGCGACAAGACATTATTGGTTATAGGTGTCAGTCAACAGTCAGTGTAAGGGCTATTCTAACTGTTGTAGCATACACATATAAGCACAATTTTGAAAGATATTTGCTACGAGCAGAACTGTGGAGCTGGAGTTTGAAATAATTTTGAGAGGTCAGGGTCTGTGTCTTGCTCTCTTTCAAGGTCCCTGCTGACAGGCTTAGAATGTCATGTTCTTCCATAACCCCGGATCCCTTGTGCATTCTCAACAGGCATGTCACTGAGCATTTCCCACGCCAGGATACCAGACCATCAGATATCTTTTCTCTCTGTCTGCCTGTCTTTTCTACCTTCGATTTTCCCTGCTGTCATTAGGTCACTAATCTGGATTGTTGTTTTCTAATCTTTGATATAATTTTCCTTATTTCTTGTGCTTCTTACAGAACTTCCTTGTTCAATTTTTCACTGTCCATGGTACCTTCAGCATTCTTATTGAGGACCACATCTCAGCTGATTCCAGCCTTATTCCCCTATTTATTCCCTTTATTCCCCTATTTCTCAACGTAATTGCCACCAACATTGATACATTTGTCCCATCCTGTAATCAGTGATGCAATGCTCATGGTGTAAAAAATCAGAGTCCGATATCTGAACCATTTTTATTTTACTTCTGTTTCCACTTCTTTGTCACTCAAGAATCTTTACTGACCATCCAGGCTTTGCATCCATAGAACAGGGCTGGTTCAGTGTAACACTCTGACAGCAAAAAAAAAAAAAAAAGTCAAAGGTTTGGCTTGTTGGCTCCAAAGATATGCAATTTTTGTTTTTTTAAGCACAAAATAATAGTGGATAAGCTTACAGCAAAAATTGGAGAAATACTATATTAAAGTGACCTATTTACACATCTGGTGACTTCATAGAGTACAAGTACATCTCAGCAAAATAGAACAACTCCTACATCCAGCAGAAGAGAGAAAAGCAGACCCCCCCCCCCCCCAAAAAAAAAAAAAAAAACCAAAATGTCAGATTGATCATACTTCAAAGGTGCATCACCAAAAGGCCATAAAAACTTTGCTAAGGGGGAGAAAAGCTGTAAACACACTGGGTACAGATATCAAGGCTATAAACACACTGGGTACAGATGTCAGTGCTATAAACACTCTGGGTACAAATGTCAAGGCTGTAAACACACTGGGTACAGATGTCAAGGCTATAAACACACTGGGTACAGATGTCAAGGCTATAAACATACTGGGTACAGATGTCAAGGCTGTAGACACACTGGGTACAGATGTCAAGGCTATAAACATACTGGGTACAGATGTCAAGGCTGTAGACACACTGGGTACAGATGTCAAGGCTGTAAACACATTGGGTTGAGATATCAGTAAAATGTGAGGTCAGTTTCATACGACTTACTCCACTGTTGTAAAAACTGCATGTTATCCCCAGTTCATTTTGTAAGTGGAAGAATTGTAAGGTTTAAATAAGAGACGAGACTAACAAGTAAAAGAAACAGTATCTGAAGTAAGTAGTTTTATTTAGAAACGGTTGTAAATAGAGAGCAGGAGTTTGTATCTCCTCAGCTTATTTACATCACAGCAGAGCATGGTTGCCTTTGCGAGCCTTGTGTAAGATTTTATAAATAAGGACACTTTTCCAGTTATTTTGTTAAAATTTTTTTTCCAAGATATGTTCTGTCACTAACTTTAAAAAAAATCATTTTGTATGTGAACTGCTATGAAACAAAAATAACTGAAATAATAATGTATGAATGTTTGTTATTACTTTTTTTCAATCTCAAGGAACCACAGAGGAACTTTCATTGTTTTTTTTTTTTTTGACACTTCATGTTCCAGAACATTACTCAGGTCATAATATAAACTTTGGAGAATGTGTGATACATGGTGGTGCATATATATATATACATATATATCTTCACATTTATTATTATTATTGCTTACAGTCTCTTGAGCTTGTCTGTAGAGCTGAACTCAACAGCTTCAAGCTCATTTCCATTATTTGTGTGACTTCAGTGTCAAATATTTTTTTTTCATAATATAAAACCATTATTATAAACGAATCTGTTCTGAGTGTTATATCATATACCCTCTCTGAGTATTTTTTCATAATAACCATATGTCATATATTCATGTCAGTCATAGTGAATGAATCACCAAGTTTGTACAGAATGTCATGCTGTGTGAGCTGCTATTTAAGACAGATTGTCTCAGCACACAGTACCGAGTATGAAAGATGGTAATTTGTAAGAGATTTGAACCAGTAAATGCCTAGGAACTTGGGCACAGTGTACATTTGCGACATGTGGCAGAGTTCTTGAGGCTAGGTACCACCACTGTTAAGGAGTCTTATATCTCCCTCAGACATGATTGTCATTTTGCTGGAAGGGCTGTGTGTATATTGGATATGTGTTCTTGTTTTGTTATGAAATCACTGACAGCATTTCAGAATCTGATTTTTGTTTCTTTACATGTTATGAGTAAATCTGCTTTGCTATAGAAGTAATCGTGGAACATTTTATCCTAGAAAACAAGTGTAAAGAAGATAGGAAAAGTAATAACACTGGCAAAATATATGTCACAGTATAGAAGTCTTAATAACTGATAAAGTATGATGAACCTGCATCTGATGAGAATACATTGAGATTCTAGGCCATTGTTGAACATGATCTCTTCACTGCCAGTATTTTCATGCTCAGGGTCAAGTTAGGTAGAGCCAAGAACGGTTTATCTGACTGGATTTCGGCCGTGTGTATCATCCAACTTGTCTTTCTAGCACTGTTTGAGTTCTGGCAGATGGGCATGCTTGCATTCTGCTCTCTTTCTTTTGTGATAGGGTTCATTTCATTGCCTGTGTTGATAGTGTTGTATTTCCTTTTTCAGGCACAGCACACAGTCAACAAACCTCCAGGTTCTTTGTTCAGTCTTTAAGTTTTATTTCTCCAATTTTTTTTTTTGGGGGGGGGGGGGGGGCTTTTTCTGAATTTCTGACTTCCTGGTGTAAACATGATTACTGTCACATGGAGAAGCTTGGAGAATGAGCAGAATGTGAGGACTAGTGTGGCTAAAATACAGTTTCAGATTATTGCAGATTTTTTTTTTCTTTTTCCCTGTCATTATTGTTGAGGTATGTGCCGGCACTGCGGATGATTGTGCTTCTCCACACTTCTGGATATTTACT
This sequence comes from Achatina immaculata, assembly GCA_009760885.1. Classification (NCBI taxonomy): domain Eukaryota; kingdom Metazoa; phylum Mollusca; class Gastropoda; order Stylommatophora; family Achatinidae; genus Lissachatina; species Lissachatina immaculata. The sequence goes on along the minus strand of CM019721.1, from coordinate 26,494,405 downwards.
GCATTTAATTAGCATATGCTTGTGCTTCTCCACACTTCTGGATATTTACTGCATTTAATTAGCATGACCTTTCCACCATCTCCTTGGCTTTTTCATACATAGCTTCTTCAATTCGGCAAATGTTGAAAACAGGCTTATACACACCAGCAATGATCACCTTGCATGTTTTGGTTTAGCATGGAGAACTAAAGTAAAGGAAATCATTTAAATTTATATATATAAACCAAGCTGTTCGAAGGAGCAGGAAGCCATTTAAAAAAAAAAAAGACATTAACTTCAGTGATACTAGAACTAAAGTGGAAGACCATAATAAACTTTTGGCACAGTCCATTTCAAAGTTGAATAATAAAATCAGACTGTACAACAGTTGCAAGTAACTTAGTCATCATCATCGTCATCATCAGGTGCCGTGCCGACTGGCGTTGGCTATTATGCTTCTCCAGAGTACCCGATCCTTCATGCAGGCCATCAGTTCAGTTGGTGATCTCCTCTCACACCATCCCGTCAGACTGTCCAGTATCATTTCTCTTGGTCTTCCTCTTGATCTTCTTCCTTCTATTTTTCCTGTTGTTATAATATTTTCAATGCCCCCTCTTCTCATTGCATGTCCTATGAAAGTACACTGTCTCTCTCTTATCCTTCTGACAAGGTTTTTTGTCTCTCCAGCTCTTCTCATACATTCTTCATTAGTTATTTTTGCTGTCCAGGGGATTCGCAACATTCTTCTAATAAACCACATTTCTGCTGCTTCCAATGATTTTTGTGCAGACTTGCCTATTGTCCATGATTCACTTCCATATAACAAGATAGGTTCAATATAGCATTTTAGGACTCGTTTTTTAACATTCATTGATAAAGATGTGTTAGCTAATATGTTTCTCATTCTCTGAAATGCAGTCTTTGCTTGGCCTATTCTGTTCCTAATTTCTGTTTTGCATTTCCCATCTGAAGTTATTACTGCTCCAAGGTATTTGAATTTCTGCACCAGCTTTAGAATGGTTCCATTTAATTTAATACTGCATACTGGTGGATTCTGTTTCTTAGATATAACCATAGTCTCTGTCTTTTTGATGTTCAAAGTAAGGCCTTTCTGTTCACTTTCTTTGGCAAGAGATTTTGCAGGTCTTGTTGGTTCTCCGCTATCAGTACTGTGTCGTCAGCATACCGAAGGTTGTTAATATTGTATCCTCCAATTTTTATGCCTGGTTCTGTGATGATTGTTCTTAGAATATTCTCGCTGTACAGAGAAAAAAGGTCTGGAGATAGTACACATCCTTGTTGCACCCCTTGTTTTATAGGTTGATATTTTCCAATTCTGTTTTCAACTCGAACTGCTGCTTCTTGCTGCCAGTATAGATGTTTTACAATCCTCAAGTCTTTGCTGTCTATATTGATGTCTTCAAGCATTTTAATAATTTCACTGTGTTTCACCTTGTCAAATGCCTTTGTGTAATCAATGAAGCATAAGTAGAGATCTTTCTGTACTTCTAAAGCTCTTTCAGTTAGTGTTCGTAAAGCATAAATGGCATTGTGTGTTCCCTTTCCTTCAACAACTTAGTGCAGAGTTAAAAAAAAAAACCCACAGTAATTATCATTCCTCTCCATTTGCAACAAGGAACACCTTGTATACCATTTATAATGGCTACTGAAATGTTCATTTGTTTTGCAGAAATGAAATATGTCTTGTATTCTGAGGACTGTATTTGTAGTATGCCAAATGGTCAAGGAAAATATGGACACCAACACCTTATCCCCAGATGTCCCCATGATTAGGTTACTTGTACCAGGGTCTGAGAATACAAGTGACTTTTCTGTATAAAAACTGACACTGTATAGACCTAAAGATTTTTTTCAGACCCTAGTGGTGGACAGTAACTTTCATATTTCTTGAATGGATATAACAGCTGGCTGGAACTTGTAGTATTATCTCAGTGTAGAAGCTAAAAGCCAGTCAGAAACATATATCACTAGCATTTTATTAAGAATCTTCATTTTGAGATATCTCTCTGCCTTTCTTCCAGTATGGACATTTTAGTTAAATGAATTTCTTTTCCTTTTGTTCTTAAACTTGTGTGTGTGTGTCCTGATGCTACAGTTATGTAGACTCTGTATATGCTTATACTGTTGTCTGCATTCCATACACGTTGACCCTGTTAAAATTTCCATGTTGGCCTGCCTCTTGTAAAAACTGAAGTGATGTATACAGTGCATATTTTTGAGTTTCAGAATTCGCATTCTGTTGTCCTTTACTCTTGCTTGTGTGCTGCCTTGCTTCCTTAAAAGTATGCAAAGTCTTGTGACAGATGGAAAACACATATTTATAGAAGATAGTGCCATGTAGTAAGTTCAAATGGCATATGCTGCATTCAGTGGCTTGTGCACTGTTCAAAGTTTATAGTCTAAGCCTATGAAGTTTTTTTTTTTAATAAAAGAGTTCAGATTGTTGTGGAAGTTGGTTTGTAAATGTTAGCAAGTAACAGCCACAAATATATCACTATTTCATTATGTTTGGTTACCAGCATTGAAACACAAAGTTATTTTTCATTAAAATTGTGTTTTCAAATTTCATTTTTTGTCTGATACAGTGTAGAGACTTCCTAAATATTGTACGAGGGGAAGTCACTAAGTAACTCGCAAATGCCAGTTATAAAAAAAACTAAATGCGACAGTAATTTGAAAAGTTTTAATTTTTGAACCTACATTATTCCCCTATTTCTCAATGTAATTACCACCAACATTGATACATTTGTCCCATCGTGTAATCCCATGGCATAAAAATTGGGAGTCCGATTTCTGAACCATTTTTTAAACTTCTGTTTCCACCTCTTTGTCACTCAAGAATCTTCTCCCACCAAGGTGGTTTTTCAATGGACCAAACAGGTGAAAATCACTTGGACCTATAGGTTGGATGTTCAAGAACTTCCCAATCCAACTGGCTAATTTTCTCTTGGGTTAACCGAGCCGTATGTGGGCTGGCATTGTCATGAAGGAGAAGCACACCTCTAGTCAACAGACCAGGACGTTTTCTTCGAAAATTCAATTGCTCGTGCATTATTCTGTAGGCTAAGCCATGTGAACATCCGATTGCACTTGCTACACTGTCTGTCATTACTCATCTGTCAGCTCTGATAATCTCATTCACACATTGCACAGTTGCTTCTGCTGCAATCTGAACAGGACGGCCAAATCAAACTTTGTCAGCAATTTCAGTGTGTCCCTGAGAAAATTCTTTTACCCAGTTATAGACCACTTTACGTGATACAACACTTTTCAGCATAAACTGTAATCATTTCCTTATGAATGTCCTCAACTGAATATCCTTTAGCCCACAAAAATCACACTACAGTTCTCTGTTCTTCTTTGGTACACGCTAACAGTTGGGTAGCCATTTTGTTATTGCTTTGTGCATGTAACTAACTCCCAGCGCCCCCTACATACAACTATTACAAAGTTGGATGATGGCACTATCTAAGGATATATTAAATACTACCTGATAACTGCCAATGATAAAATATTTTAGTTTGTGAGTTACTTAGTGACTTCCCCTTGTGTATATCTTGGTCTGAATAGCTGAACTTGTGTGATTTGTGTTTGAGATATTGCATACTGACAAAACTAGTAATATCTGCAATAGCTGTGTTTAGATTTAGTGAACTTGAAAAAGTAACACACTTGGTCATAGTCTTTCTAGATGTGACGGTGATTTCTATTTTATAATAATACTTTTCTAAATGCCCAGCAAAAGCATTTTATTAGTTTCAAAGGTTCGGTACACTTATATATAATGGTTTATTTTTAGTAGATTTAGTGATGTAAGTACCAAATATGAGAATGAAGAGGAAAATTGGTATGCAGTATATGTTACATACAAACCATTTTTGTAAATTATGAAGCAGTATAATGTTGTGTTTGAATATAACACAGGTACAGAGTTATCTTTGTAAGCATAGATTAAATGTGTTCAGTACATCTATAACAAAGAAGATTTACTTGATGGAAGTTCAGCTTTCTAATCTGTGAGCATGTTTTGCCCTACTGAATGCCTTTTTACTGACAACTAATTGCCATAGTTTCATTGATGGATCCCTTATTTCACATTGTGAAGTGGTTTGCTGTTATCAACTTATTCTTCTGTATATTGTTGCAACTTGATAGTTGTCAGACTCATTTGCATAAATGTTGCAAGTTGGTGATATTACATTGAGAACAAGGGTCCATTATTTCAGTAATGGCAGGCTCCACTGACTAGTATACACTCATAACAAAATGGCGCCCAGTAGAAAAACACTAAATATTAATTACATCTGGGTATAATTCTTTAATGTCCTTTATGATTTATGAATCATTTACATTTCTTTTCACCCTAAAACTGTGTTATTGTAACTTTTTGATGTAAAGTTTGTTGTTATAGACTTTTTTTCCCCCCCTGTATACATAAGCGTACAAGTGGTGTCCAGACTACATATTAGTGTTAGTGAATGTTAGTACCTCATATGGTACCACTCATGAAGTGGGTTGCTCCTACTAGCTGCCGTGTATCAAATGAAGTGTAGCATTAGTGAGAGAAATGCAATTAATGTTTCAGGACAAAATTTTCTCATTTAAGAAATTAACATTCTTCAGTAGGTCATTCTGGAGAATAAGAGAGACTTGACCTCACAGTCAACAATAATTTATTCAGATGAATAAAATAAATTTATATCAGTTAGAAATGATTCCAAGGATTCATAGCAATTTAAATCACAGCCTGTGATTTACTTTTTTTTTTTTTAAGAATAAAAGAACTTGACATCACAACCTTCCAAGGATTCATAGCAATTTAAATCACAGCCTGTGATTTACTTTTTTTTTTAAGAATAAAAGAACTTGACATCACAACCTTCCACAATTATTTCTGAGAAAGTGATGTCACAGTTTACTATGATTGTCTCTGGGGAGAAAGAAATATCACAGCCTACAGTTTACTCTGAGTACGTTAAAGCAACACCACAGCTTACTATGATTTTGTCTGGGAATAAGAGAAATTGACATAAGAGAGAGATTTTGGGGTTAAAACTATGCGGGTGAGTATGAGAACTATATATTTAGCATGGCCTTGAACTTGAAAGCAAAGCTTGAGATGGTCTTCTACAAACTGGTGCATGTGTTAAGAATGGTCACACTACTACTTACAGGTGCATGTGTTTTGTATATTTTCTTTTGAAGGTGGCTTTTGTTTTGTAGTACCAAGTGAAATATTTTATCTCAAGATGATTAACAAAATGATATTCAGTCAGCCCATTGCAGATTCTAACCATGTGTGAATCTCATTATTTACATGTGTTTTACAATGTTGGTGCTTGTAGTGAAGTATCACATTTCACACATTCTGCTAAAGGGAACAGTAAGTGGTAGTTGTTGACCAACATGTTGAGAATGTGATCTTTTGTGTTAGATCCTGCAGTTGTGAGACGTAACATAAATCTGAGGACATTTTACCACCAAGGCACAAATGGGAGTCTGCAGACTGTTAGCACACAGGATAGTTCTGGCATTGGTCTGTAGTTCTTTCAGATATGATACAATGTAGTAAAGTTTACTGTTAGTGTAGATAGTACAGCTTTGCATTATTTGTAAAACTTTGAAGACATCTTCAGTGGGATATTAATTGCATCAAATCTTTTATGACACATTGATGAGGTAGCATAAACTGAGTTCCATTTACATGGTGATGTTAGTCACTCCAGCTGACAAGCTCGGGTGGTATACTTTCCAGTGGTATACATAAAATAAAGATATCAGACATGTAGATTTGTTTAAATTTAGATGTTAGCACTTTGATACTTTTTTTTTTAAAGGCCCTCTTATGTGACATTGAGTTTTCATCACATTGATTCATGTTTTGCAACCATTATAATCGTTTTCTTAAAGAGTTCATTTAAAACTGAATCAACTTTTTATTAGTTTTTTGAGGTTTTTCATTCTTTGATTTTTTAGATATCTTGTGTTTAGTTTAGTTTTGTTTTGTTTGTGTGTGTAAAAGTTCATCATGGGTACAAACTGGTTAGATGTATCTAGTGCTGATGAAAGTGTTGTGAGAATGGAGTTTTCATTTTGATAAGCAACATTGATTTTATCAGTGACAGTGAATATACATCACACACATACACAAACAGAATGATTTGTAACAAGGGCATAATGGATTGAGAAAATACCCTCACAGTTTTTTTTTTTTCCTTCCTTACATAATGAGTGTAGTGTCTGGAGAAGGCTGACCAATAGTTGTTCCTTAAAAAAAAAAAACAGGTTCAGCATCCATGTACATCAGAAGGTGAATTCTTTGAGCACTTTTCTCATACAAGATAAATCACAAGGATTCTTTCCCCCAATGTAAAGCTGGCTATTTGATATTGTTCATAGATGTTATGAGTTGAAAGTTCATCTGTATAGAGAATATCACAACATTTTGACTGAATGTTGCAGTCATTTTTTCTCTCTCTCTCTCCATGGTGTGTAGCTAATATGGTAGTCTGGCTGAGGAGAAGTGCTGCATTAAACATACCATTTCATCCAACTTTGTTCTGTTTGTTATGTGTTTTAAATGTAAGTGTCAAAGTTTAAACCAGAGAGTGTCAGTTTATTATTTGTATAAAGTTAAAAATCCTGGTTTCCATGCCATTAAGGCATATTGGGGATATGGTATTCTCTGGTACCATTTTTTAAGAGGCTGGGTAGACCTTGGGGGGGGGGGGGCCTTTTGGTGTGGTGGTACCAGGAAAAAAAAACCCACTGCTGGGACCTGAGCCTACAACTACCACTGAATTAGTAGACCTAGCGCCTAACCACTCAGCCAACTAGGCCACTAGGTGAGACAAAACACAAATACACAAGTTATTGGTTTTTTTGTTTGTTTGTTTATCCAGTCTGTCTTTATGAAGTCAATGCTGTACCACAGAAACCCCTCTTAAACAGGAGGCTAGTTTTCACAAACATCTGGGAATGATACGAGACAGCACAATTTGTGAAAAAACATTTTGATACTTTCAGTCACAGAACAACATTGGTTCAAAGCTGAACATAGCAGACAGGCATAGATTAACCTCATGAAGCAAAACATCAAAGAATAACAACTAGAAGGGAAACTGGAAAAAAAAATGGATAAATTTACTGCACATGAATAATTTGATAGTTCGACAAATTTTAAAAAAAATTCAGTATACACAAGTGAAGGTTTCATGAATCAAACATTAACATGAAATTGTAATTCAACTGCCAAACATTGACATGAAATTGTAATTCAACTGCCAAACATTGACATGAAATTGTAATTCAACTGCCAAACATTGACATGAAATTGTAATTCAGCTGCCAAACATTAACATGAAAATGCAATTCAGCTGCACTTGCTTGCTGATCAGAGGGTTTCTGGTTTGATTCTTCACTCATGCAGAAGGAAAAATGGGTGCCTGGAGGGTTTCCCTATGAAAACAAAACGCAACAAATGCCAGTATTCCCCCCCCCCCCCACCCAACCTCAAATACTGTAATGGCCTAGAAGTGTGAAAGGCACTAACGCTTCACACTCCTGTGGCAGTGGCATGCCACTGGACACAATATCTTTAAGACAAGCACTTGAGTAAAGAATTTCAGCTGGGGGGAAAAAACATCTCTTGAGGTCTTGTTCATTTCAGTGTTATGCCATTAATTAAGGCTACTGACAATCAGACCAAAAAAAAAATAACAGATAAGAATGAAAAATACTTCATCCAGGATTCAGATCTCCAAAAGAAATACAATATTTTTCTTTTTCACTGTGTCCTCTGAGAATGCAAAAAAAAAAAACAAAACAAAACACATCCCGTTCAAGATCTCTGGAAATATGACTGAAAAACGCAAAGTTAAGGCGCTATCAAATAATTCATGAGTTTTCTAGAGAATAACTACAATTCTTTGCTTCATCCAAATGTCATGAACATCTTATTACAGCACATTTGCTTTCTACATGGTGCAACAAAAAAATCCTTTGACTTTTTATACAGATGACATAAGAACAGAAGGTCAGTGACTCCACTGAAAGTTCTCATATCTTGACATTTTGCAAGATGACATGAGAGAAAAGGCCAGCGACTCTCTGAAGAAGTTCTCACCTCTTAACATGTTGTACAGATGACGACAGGGCAAAGGTCAGTGACTCCACTGAAAGTTCTCATAACCTGACATGTTGCAAGATGACATAAGAGCAAAGGTCAGTGACTCCATGGAAAGTTCTCATATCCTGACATGTTGCAAGATGACATAAGAGCAAAGGTCAGTGACTCCATTGAAAGTTCTCATATCCTGACATGTTGCAAGATGACATAAGAGCAAAGGTCAGTGACTCCATGGAAAGTTCTCACCTCTTGACATGTACAGATGGCATGAGAGCAAAGGTCAGCGACTCCATGGAAAGTTTTCACATCTTGACAGATGACTTGAGAGCAAAGGTCAGCAACTCCATGGAAAGTTCTCATCTCTTGATATGTTGTACAGATGATACTAGAGCAAAGGCCAATGACTCCACTGAAATGAAGTTTAAAAGTTTATGAAAATTTATAAAAGCGTTTCCTCACTAAAATTCTTGATCAAATGAAAAAAAAAAATCTTACAGTACAGATAAAAGATAGACAATATCTCAATCACAAAACAGCAAACAAAGAGAAGAGTACTTGTTCTTTCCAGTATCTAAATTATTGAGTACTTGTTCTCTCCAGTATCTAAATTATTATACCCTTATCTTTACTATAAAAGTACTTAAAAAGTAAGCTAATTTCTTCTCCTTACTGAGCTTTCCAAGAATCAGAGGTTCTTTACAACAAAGATGTTGCTTCTGTTTGTCTCGGCCTTTTGGCTAAGATCAAACTTTGTTATTTTGGAACAAACGAGGTGCTTGAGGCCTGCCCTGCACATTGAATGCCTGGGGTAAGGTCCACATCTCCTTATGGGTGGGCCGGTTTGCAGTACCACCGGGGAAAAAAAATTCTGTTTGTCTCTCAATCTTGAAGCTGAAGAATGAATAATGTGTAGGAAACCATCTACAGAGGCAATACCTATAGTCTTCAGAAAGAAACTGCCTACAGAACAAATGCTATAGTCTTCAGAAAGAAACTGCCTACAGAACAAATGCTATAGTCTTCAGAAAGAAACTGCCTACAGAACAAATGCTATAGTCTTCAGAAAGAAACTGCCTACAGGACAAATGCTATAGTCTTCAGAAAGAAACTGCCTGCAGGACAAATGCTATAGTCTTCAGAAAGAAACTGCCTACAGGACAAATGCTATAGTCTTCAGAAAGAAACTGCCTACAGGACAAATGCTATAGTCTTCAGAAAGAAACTGCCTGCAGAACAAATGCTATAGTCTTCAGAAAGAAACTGCCTACAGGACAAATGCTATAGTCTTCAGAAAGAAACTGCCTGCAGAACAAATGCTATAGTCTTCAGAAAGAAATTGCCTACAGGACAAATGCTATAGTCTTCAGAAAGAAACTGCCTACAGGACAAATGCTATAGTCTTCAGAAAGAACTGCCTGCAGAACAAATGCTATAGTCTTCAGAAAGAAACTGCCTACAGGACAAATGCTATAGTCTTCAGAAAGAAACTGCCTGCAGAACAAATGCTATAGTCTTCAGAAAGAAATTGCCTGCAGAACAAATGCTATAGTCTTCAGAAAGAAACTGCCTGCAGAACAAATGCTATAGTCTGCCTGTAGAACAAATGCTATAGTCTTCAGAAAGAAACTGCCTGCAGAACAAATGCTATAGTCTTCAGAAAGAAACTGCCTACAGAACAAATGCTATAGTCTTCAGAAAGAAACTGCCTGCAGAACAAATGCTATAGTCTGCCTGTAGAACAAATGCTATAGTCTTCAGAAAGAAACTGCCTGCAGAACAAATGCTATAGTCTTCAGAAAGAAACTGCCTACAGGACAAATGCTATAGTCTTCAGAAAGAAACTGCCTACAGGACAAATGCTATAGTCTTCAGAAAGAAACTGCCTGCAGAACAAATGCTATAGTCTTCAGAAAGAAACTGCCTACAGGACAAATGCTATAGTCTTCAGAAAGAAACTGCCTGCAGAACAAATGCTATAGTCTTCAGAAAGAAATTGCCTACAGGACAAATGCTATAGTCTTCAGAAAGAAACTGCCTACAGGACAAATGCTATAGTCTTCAGAAAGAAACTGCCTGCAGAACAAATGCTATAGTCTTCAGAAAGAAACTGCCTACAGGACAAATGCTATAGTCTTCAGAAAGAAACTGCCTGCAGAACAAATGCTATAGTCTTCAGAAAGAAATTGCCTGCAGAACAAATGCTATAGTCTTCAGAAAGAAACTGCCTGCAGAACAAATGCTATAGTCTGCCTGTAGAACAAATGCTATAGTCTTCAGAAAGAAACTGCCTGCAGAACAAATGCTATAGTCTACCTGTAGAACAAATGCTATAGTCTTCAGAAAGAAACTGCCTGCAGAACAAATGCTATAGTCTTCAGAAAGAAACTGCCTACAGAACAAATGCTATAGTCTTCAGAAAGAAACTGCCTACAGAACAAATGCTATAGTCTTCAGAAAGAAACTGCCTGCAGAACAAATGCTATAGTCTGCCTGTAGAACAAATGCTATAGTCTTCAGAAAGAAACTGCCTGCAGAACAAATGCTATAGTCTTCAGAAAGAAACTGCCTACAGGACAAATGCTATAGTCTTCAGAAAGAAACTGCCTACAGGACAAATGCTATAGTCTTCAGAAAGAAACTGCCTACAGGACAAATGCTATAGTCTTCAGAAAGAAACTGCCTACAGGACAAATGCTATAGTCTTCAGAAAGAAACTGCCTACAGGACAAATGCTATAGTCTTCAGAAAGAAACTGCCTACAGGACAATGCTATAGTCTTCAGAAAGAAACTGCCTACAGGACAAATGCTATAGTCTTCAGAAAGAAACTGCCTACAGGACAAATGCTATAGTCTTCAGAAAGAAACTGCCTACAGGACAAATGCTATAGTCTGCCTGTAGAACAAATGCTATAGTCTTCAGAAAGAAACTGCCTGCAGAACAAATGCTATAGTCTTCAGAAAGAAACTGCCTGCAGAACAAATGCTATAGTCTTCAGAAAGAAACTGCCTGCAGAACAAATGCTGGGGGTAACACTAGTCTTCATAAAGACAATATCACAAAATGAAGATACGTGGATATCTACAGCCTACAATAAAGAAAAGTAGGTATCTTTTGGCTTACAGAAGGAAACCACCTACAGAGAAAGTACAGGGAGTGTCTATAGTCTCTGTAAGGAAACCACCTACTTGGAGAGTACAGTAGGCACTAAAGTATTCTGAAATGTTAGGGCAGCTGAAGAAGACAGTATGTAAATGAAGGACACAGTAACACACTGAGACAAGGAATAATTACATTTTCTCAGAAGTATGGCAACAAAAGCACACTACCACAAGCGCATCTTTCATTATTAAACCAAGTAATAAATTACAAACAGCAGCTATCACTGGTCAACAAACGAAAAAAAAAAAATTACACTGACTGGATTTATGAGATCCTTTTTTCATGCTGTCCAGCATTACGAGGGTCATGCCACAAAAAAAAGTGAGCAAACATTTTTTTAAAAATCAGAATTTACAGGTTGAGAAAATATAAATGTATCACCTTAACTGCATCCTTTGCACTTCATGTAAAGGTCACATGACATCACCATCATGTGTCACGTGACCTCAGGGAGCAGAAACAAAATGGCGGGTGCTGAAGTTTCATTTCGTCAATGTGCTGTTACTGAGTTCCTCATTAAAGAGGAAATCCCCGCTGCTGAAATTCACCAAAGACTTCAACTTGCTTATGGAGATGCATGTATGAGTGCTAGCAGTGTTTGAGTGAAACATTTCAAAGATGGAAACATGAGCATCCAAGATGTGCCCCGCAGCGGTCACCCTCATACCTGCATGTCCACTTGTTCTCTCCCTCTGAACCTTTAGGTGTCCAAGGCACATGGGGCTTCTGCAAGGGTTTTCCAAAAATGACTATCCTTCACACCATCATCTCTCTTCTCCGCCATGTCTCCCTTGGTCTAACCTTACTCCCAATTCCCTGAAGTGTCCATTTCAGCACCACTTTTGGTAATAAGTTATCAGTCATTTGGAGTACATGGCCCAGCCATTGCCAACGTCTTTCCTCAGTAATCGAAGCTCATCTGCATTTCTGCCAGTAAAGTATTTTCTCTAATGTTGTTTCTTCACTTGCTGTTGTGTCCTTAAATTATGCTGACCTTTCTCTTTATGCAGTAAGTGCTACCATATTAGATGTAATCCTTCACTTGATGATGGGAGAATGAAAAAGAAAAAAAGATTTTTTTTTTCTTGTTACTTTCAGTCCATTAATTGATGATTCATATGCAGTGTTCACAAGCAGAAACATCCCATCCATTCCCAACCTGGGGTCCATGAAGAGGTAACACGGACCCCACACATTGCAAGTTTAGATCTAAAATGACTCATTTTTGCACATCACAAAGAAAATAAATACTTATCTAATATGACTGTAATTTATTTTATTATTACAAAGTGACTTCCAACAGAGTACTAGAAATGAGAATACTAAAAAAAAATGTTAAGAGTTTTCAACTTTAATACAATGTAGCAGGAGAATGATGGTAAATTATCTAACAAAAGGATGGTAAGCACTGATTTATCCAACAAATTAACTGATTTTTTAAAACACTAAGCAAACCTTACAATGTGGGAAGGAGCCTCTCTTGATAACATTGTTGAGGAAGGCAGACAAGAAATGGACGCACCGAGACAGTTCTGTATCCATCTCTTGCACTGAATCACCGCTAAAATAAAACAACATCACAGACCTGCCAGTGAGTTTTCATATTCTGATATAAACCAACATTTCACAGTTTGACACTAATGTTTATCAATAAAATTTAGTGATGGTGAAGTTCTCTAAAAGATTAACGGAACTTGTGATTCATTCTTTGCCTGGTCAAAGAAGGTATCACATTTTAATTTTAAAAAATTCTCATTCTTCCTCCTCCTCCTCCTTTCAAATGCTTGGTCATGCGTCCATGTTTTCTCCTGGCTCTGCTGGTAGTCTAAGCTTGTGTGCCAGAATCAGAGATTGTGGCTCAGTCAGTCACTTTCATGTCCCTTGCAGAACTCTGCCTCCCTAACAGTTCTTCTGTAGGCCTTTCAGTTGTAAGCAAGATGCCCTGCTGCTGATGAATCCATTTGCAGATTATCAGCGATGTCTTGCAGCCATCTTTGCCTTGGTCTTCCTCTCTTCTTTTCTCCATTATGTACCCTTCCAAGACAGTCTTCTCTAAATTATCACGTTTAATTTGTCCAAAATATTTAAGTTTTCTCTCTTTAATACTCTTTACTAGCCAGCCTTCTTCAATATTAAGCTCTTGTAGTATGGATATATTTGTTTTTTTCTGCGTCCATGATATTTGAAGAACTCTTCTGTAGCATTTACTATGGCTACGTTTGGTTAAAGATATCTGCAAACATTAGACACTCCTGGAGCGTACATTTTCCCAGCATGGATGTTCATTAATGTTCGTTAACTATCTCATAACAATTCTACTAGATGTGTAACACTATATACATGCACATAATAGAAAACTAAGCACATGAATCAGTGTACCATGCCACTCAGCAGAATCCAGGAATAATACTCCAAAGTTTGACTTCTATTAAAGTATTTCATCCAATTCACTGTGTATGTGTGCACTCATCTGCCAATCAGAAGATCCCTGGGTTCAACTTCACACTAGGGCAGAATTTTTTGGGACCAACCTATAAAAAAAATGGGTACTTGGGGGCTTTTACCCCAGGAAAACAAAGACAGCATGGAAAGGTGCTGGCATCCCTACCTCAAATACTGTAATGGCCTAGAAATGTGAAGGCACTGACAGTTTTCACACCCTTAGGGCATGCAAATGCTATGGGTTATAGATGAAAAACAGTATATCATGTCAAGCCATGTTGGGTTTTGGTCAAGCTTATTTATAACATCTAGATCACTCTCCTCCAATAGGTCTATCTGCTTTCTTCTGACCTTTCTCTTTATGCAGTAAATGCTATCCTATTAGATGTAACCCATCACAAGATGATGGGAGAATAGATTTCCAAAAAAAAAAAAAAAACTGATTTTTACCTAAATGATGCTTTCTTGAAATGTAAAAAAAAAATGTTTTTTAACTCCCAATACTTTGTTGCCAAAGAAAGGCAATTTAGAATATTCCTTCACTACCTGAATAATGTCCCCCCTGATTTACACCCTTCGGTATTATGTTTCTGGTGAAAAAAAAAAACACTATGATGCCGCCTCCCCCCCCCCCCTTCATTAATACTGATTAAGCAGTTTCTCACATTTATTTTTAGAAGCTTAATCTCATTTCATTCACTACAAGGCAGCACAGTACTATCCCTGAATATTATTACAGTTTAATGCTGTGTACAGGATAAAAACCAGGTTACCCGATATAACTTACTGGGATAACAATTTTAGCAGGGAAAATGATTAAACCAAGGAGATCAAGTGAGAACAACTGCATGAGAGATATTATTGACAACATGCCAGTACATTTTTCTATGGCATATATACTCATATCTTTCACACGGAAGTTTGAAAAGTCTTTAGGTGTTAATATTTATTTTAGGTTGCTTTGTGTAAGCAAGCAGAAATCTCAGAAGATGTGCAAAATCACAACTAAAACTAATGTTTACATGAAAACAGAAATTTTAATGTCCCTAGCACACTATGGTGTGACTTCAACATACAGCTTTGTTTCACAGAACTCTATCTTTACTAGATGCTGGACAGAATATAAGAAGAATGATAATAGTGCCTTGGGCAGCTAAAACAAGGAATGTCTGGCAAAGAGCAAATTTAAACTATCTTCTTACATCTTACATCCTTCTCGTTGCTGTTAAGTGTCACACAGGGCTCGCATGGAGTTTTTCCAACGTCATCAAAGGATTTTATGCCTACTAAACTGGTCTCTCTTAACAACGTCCTCTATAGAACTGTTTCTTCTCATCATGTGACTGATATATGTTCATCTCATTTTACTGATCATACATGAGACAGGTTGTTGTTCACTCATCTTCCTTACCTCTTATTGTTCTCGAGTTCATTCCACTTTATACTGAGTATTTTCCTTAGGCATTTGTTTTCAGAAGAGTCTAATTTGTTGTCTGTTTCTTTAGCCGTTTTCCAGCTTTTGCATACATAAATTTAATCTATACGACAAAAAAATTCACTGAACATGCCATGAAACTGTGAGAAGACTCAAAAATACTTACAACAAAATCAGTCTGTTATAAAAATTTATGGGAGGCAAATTTGGCAGACATACCAGGTGAGTGAGACCTGCACTATAGAAGACCAGATGGCCATATAAATGAAGAAAAGAGAGAGAGAGAGGGAAGCGCTGAGATAGGCCAGGCTGTGTCCATCAGTGGTGTAAACAAGTGCATATCTCTAGCTTTGAAGGTTCAGTACGGGAAAGTAAGTTTCATGCGACTAAAACAAGTTATCTCATGGAAGACTTGTTTCCACTGTATGTGTGGTGGCTGACTGGAACCTACATAATGTTATACATTAACAAAGAGAAGAGTAAGTAGCATAACAAAGAGTAAACAGCCAGAGCTTTAAGAATGACTGAGAGAAGAAAATAGCTACATGATAGAAATAATTTTTAAAAAACTGAGGCATATGGAACATGATCACTGCCCTAGCAAACCCCATAAAGAAGATGATAACAAGGATGCTGCGCACATTTTTTTCTAAGAAATAAACCTTACCTGACAAAGTCCACCCCCTGTCGCCACAACATGCTGAATGACAGCGACATGTTCAGGACACTAACTACAGCCTCTTTCAGAAAGGATAATTTAGGGTGTAGCAGGCATCTCTCATGGATGGCCTCAGCATATTGCCCATGTATGGAGATGATCTGTTCTAGGTCAGTAGCCTCCTCTAACCGAGACGCAAACTCCAGTCCTGTGCTGTGCAGAATCTGGAAACACAACCTCTGATATTGTACAACCATCATTTTGTGGTGAATGAAGGCATAGAAAATTACTTTTTAGAAGTGAGAAGGCAAAGATGATCATACCTGAGGGGGTGAGCAAGTTATCAGAGGGCAAAGATGATCATATCTGAGAGGGTGAGCAAGTTATCAGAGGGCAAAGATGATCATATCTGAGAGGGTGAGCAAGTTATCAGAGGGCAAAGATGATCATATCTGAGGGGGTGAGCAAGTTATCAGAGTTTGTGAACCCACTTCTTTGTGGTGCTCTGAAATGTTGGCTTGGCTACCCTATCAGCTTTGCTGTGGGTTGTTCTACAGCATTATCATGGTAGCCTTGTCTGTCAAAAAGTCTGATTTTTTTTTCTAAAACCAAGCAGAGCTGTTCTGAACCTTGTGGTTTTTTTTTTCTTTTTGCCATGGACTCTCTCCTCCTGGCCTGAGAACAGATGAGGACTCCTCATTTAAGAAAAAAAAAAGCAATAAATGTATCCAGATGATGCTAAGATATTTTTAGAAATTGAGTCCTATCCATTTGCTTGGCTTTGGACCCCCAAAAAATCCTTCTGGGACCCCATAGGAGTGCATGGGCCTTGGGTTGAGAACTACTGCTCTAGTCCATCATCTGTCAGAAACACTCCATGATCACCTTGACATTGGTAGCAAAATATGTTTTCAGTTTCATGAAGGTCAAAGAAGAAACAATCTTAAGATATAGTGTTGACGAACAACAACTGGGGAAAGAAAAAAAAAGAACTTTTTTCACAAATATCATCACTTTGTGCAGTCTTTGCTTTATTTCCAGTAAGTTCAGCTGCCTTTCTTTTTCCCATGCCACTTTGGTTAGAGACATTTTTCTTTTCCTCCTCTTCCTTCATTTTCCCTTGGGTTTTCAGTGCTTGTCCAATTCTATACCTTCTGTCTTCTCATGGACATATTCAAATAATCTAATTCTCCTTTTCTTATGATTTTGACCAGTTTTTAGTGATCGGCTTCTTTTTTTTTTTTTTTGAGGGAAATTTTTCATTTGCTTTCCAGTTGCTCTGTCTTGCATCTTTTGCCAAAATCTTTTTATCTGTTTCTTCCAATTTCTGTCTCATCTATCTCTTGTTCAAGTCTGACAAGCACAGACCAATACTGGATCTAGTGGGGCTTGTAATACTCTTTTTTTTTTCTCTCACTGTTAGAAGCTTTTTTCTTCATCTGGGCACATTTCCAAATAGTGAATATTTGAATGGCCTCTAGATACATAAAGGACAACCATGAACATTCAAATAACTGTAGACATATAAAAACAGCTAACCCTGGCTTCAGACAAAAGCTAGAGGAGAAAACTATACATAGATGGAAGGGTCTCTTCTGACAAAAGCTAGAGGAGAAAACTATACAGAGATGGAAACAGACTCTTCAGACAAAAGCTAGAGAAGAAAACTATGCACAGATGGAAAGCAAAGGGACACAATCATGGTATTTTTCATTCCTTAGTCAAACCAAGCTTTAACAAGTCTATATGTATGTTACTCCCTTCAGCTTTCTCCCAGTTATCTCACCCTGGCTTGCTGCTCTTACAGTATTGCCCCTAGTTAACTTGCTGATTATACAAAGATGCATTTTCATGTGTTACCGACAAGTCTGCTTGCTCTAGCAAAAATCATGGCAAACCCTGTTATCAGATATCGGTGGGAGGTTGCCAGAACAACAAATTCAATGAGCAGGCCAAACCATGTTTTTGTTATACTACACATAGTGAGGATTCTGATTAGGTAGACAGCAGTGAGAATGATAATTATAACAGTGATGACAGCACTGAAACTGTTGACACTGCACCTGAGTTTGTCTGATCAGAGAAATGATCAATGCCCATATTCCAGGCCAGCAATTCATTGGAACTCTTGGACGAAAGGTAGATGTTACAGATACCAGCAACCCAATGCAATATTTCAGTATGATGATATACTTGACATGATCACAGATGATATATCTGATATTATCATAGATGATATGATTGTTGGTGAAACTAAAATATGCACTCAACTACACCATCATTATTATCATCATCACAGCCATCATCTTCATTACCATCACCATAATTATTATCATTTGTAACTACCTTTACTACCATAACGACCACCACCACCATCATCATCACCACACCACCTTCTCCATTATCATTAGCTTGTGTCAAAAAATTTATTTCTGGCATAATAACTGCATTATCTTTATAACTATTCAGCATGTGTTTTTTCGCTCTACTCATTTTTGTGAAAATAATTTGACAATGGAAGGGCACTGCAAGTTTTAAATATTAATGCTAAAAGGGTTAAAAGAAGTACAATACAAGGAGCTAAAGGGGTTAAAGGAGTACAATACATGGAACAGTAAACTATGTTCAAAAGCATACATCAACAACAGAAACGTTAAATGAAAGACCAGTGTGAAAGAGAAAATGAAAAGCAGAAAACAATGAATGTTGCAGCTGCTGCTCCTCACCCTTGTCATGATGTAGTTGTGGAGGCTGTTGACAAAGTACAGAAGCCGGAATCTGAGGATCTGAAATCTGTGAATTCTGGTCTTGCGAGGCACTGTTTCCATGTCACTATGAACCTCTGGCTCAAGGAGGTCCTTATGGACAGCCTGATGCCGTGATAGATCTGGGTAAAACAAAGTTCAGAGTGACTAATCGAGAATGAGAAAGGGAGGGAAAGAGAGAGAGAGGGATAGTGAGAGAGAGAGGGAGGGAGGAAAAGAGAGAGAGGAGAGAGACATAGAATCTAGAACTGACAAGGAACATATTCAAGGCAGGAGGAAATTTCAAGAGCTGACACTGAGACATAAATGAAATCATCTAAACCTATTTTTAAAAACTAATTATCTTTTGGATTTTATTTACGGCTTAATTTGTTGACATAATTTAGATTCTATTTTTGCATCTTCCATGTATCTTAACTGCTATTTACAAAGGTAATGAAACATTTTTCATACACATAAACATGTTAAAATTTGTTTGTGATGATGTTGTTGTTCTGCATTCAGTTCATACGCTCAGTTTTCCAAACAGGGAGTCTGGTTGCCCCCATGAATCCTGCTGTCAGCAAGAGGTCATCATAGGAAATCAGAGTTTCTCCTCCATGCTCCTCTCTATGGGCCATACCTGGGCTCTGAGGTCTTTGTATATGGTGTAGGTCTTAGTGTGTGTTCAGGAGCCTGGGAACCATTTTGGTACATGCATTTAGCCGTTGGAACAACCTTTATCTTGTAGAGACGAGCATTGAGTCTGCAGTGTCTGGCTCATAACCCTGAAGATTGTTGTTTGTTTGTTTAGTCTTAGCATGGGGTCCTGTGTGTATCTGCTGTTTGTCTTCTGTCTCCAGGTGTTTTGGTATTTCTTTTTTAACTAGTCTTCTTCTTCGTTCGCTTCTACCACCAAGACCGCCCTGTGATCCTACTGAATTTATGCCTGTGGTCCTCAATAGGTCCTGTGGTCCCCCATAGAACCACACAAGATCCCCAGGAGGACCACAAGAGGTTCAGAGTATTGCAGGGCTTGAGCCTGTATTCTTGGTGGGTCTGAGAAGCGGGATTGCATGACAGTGTGGTTTTTGTTGCACCAGTTTAATCTAGAGTTGGACTTTCTCACCGGAAAACCTCGGCGTGTTTTGGATATCAGTATATCCACGCTGGGTGAGAGGTGGTACCCCATCCAGACTTGAGTTGGACTTTCTCACCGGAAAACTTTGACGTGTTTTGAGATGCCCGTGTATCCCCACTGGGTGACTGGGTGAGAGGTGGTTGCCCATCCAGTCCAGCATTAGACTTTCTCACCGGAAAACCTCAGCGTGATTAGGATACGCATACATCCCTGCCGGGTGAGAGGTGGTTGCCTATCTAGACTGCAATGGTCCAGTGTCTCCAACTTCAGCAGTTTGTGGTTATGACCCTTTTTAAATAGTGTTTTCACTTCCTCTTGCAATATTATGTGCCTGAAATGTTCTTTCTTTGTGCCTTCCTTTGCTAGTCTATCAGTTGTTGCATTTCCTGCAATGCCACAGCGTCCATATATCCACTGTAGGGCTACCCTGTTTATATCAGGAAAGCTGATTTAGTTTCTCTACTACATCCCTCGTTAGGTGGCTCTCTGCAAATTTGTTTTTGAACTGAACCACTTTTCTTACAAAAATCTTAAAATCTTGACACAGGATTAAAGTAACAAAACTTTCACAGACGATTACAATCAGAAAACTGGTTTGTCTAACAAATCTTTGATTCAGAGAGCAAAAAAAAAAAAAAAAAGATTAGATGTTTGTTCTTGTCTGAACAGTTACACAGACAAAGGAAAATAATATCATTATGGATTTGGCTCTTTCTTATTTTTGCTGCAGACTACTTATGTAACTGTGGACTTGGAAGATCCTGACAGTTATTCTGCAGTGAAGAATTTCCTCAAAACTTCACATTACATGGTTGTTTTTTTTCTTTTACTGTCTCAACTTCTAACAGATGACTGGTTATTATCTCCCTGTACTCCCCTGGGAACAACTATGTTAAGAACACGCTTATCTTAACATAGTCTTTGTGAGACAGGGAACACAGATCTGTTTGCTTAAAACTCTGACCTACTTCTGTAGCCCAGAAACCTGTAGCAATCAACACTAATTGTAATTGCTATTTTTGTAAAATGTAATGTCAGGTTGGTGGACGGATGGGGACATGGAGATCACCGGCGGGGATGAGGAAAATCTGACATGAAACCAATGAATCCAGGACGTGACAAGCCTATGGGTATTTACAACAATGGCTATCAGAATGATGTAAAAAAAATAGAGCCAGCAGACTATAGGTGGTGGGGAATGGATATTGTTGAGGCACTCATCAGATTCCTGATCCCAAAGTCGGAGTGTCTCTGTGGAACTGTCTCAAAGCCGTCTGGCCAGCCAGCGTTGCATGCTAGATCTGACATAAGTACAACCACCAGAGGCTGGAAAACAAAGTTTGGGGCAGGCCAGCCTACACCACTGTCTTCATGGCAGTCCGAGCAAGACTAAAGTCTGCCATAGCAAGGAAAGGTGCTGAAGTCAGAGGTACCCAGCCAAAAGGCACATTGCAAAAATCAGGGTACCACGCATCATCACCAGTGTGTGTACGAAGATCTCCCTCCACATGCAAACTTGAAATCTTAGCAGATGATTAACATAAAAGCACTATAAAATGCAGTATACTCTATGGAAGTGAATCATGGACAATAAACAAATATAAAGATCACTACTGGTAACAGGGATTTGGTTTCACAGAAGAATGTTAAGATTACTATGGACAACTAAGATTAAAAACAAGGAATGTTTAACAAAAGTCAATGTGAAATAAAGATACAAATGCAAAGAGACTGGAGCTCGGAATGGAAACATGACACGTTGTTACTGTTACTGCAATGAATTATGCCAAGGTCAAATATTGGTAGAATCAGCCAGGACGGAAACTGCCAACAGAAAGATACTCAGCAACTTCCATAAACAGATGATATTTCGAAATCTATGTCCCATAGTATTTGCATGTTATATGGCAATGAAGTGTTTGTGTCTTCACATTTCAAGGCTGCTACAATGTTTTGGCTAAGGCAGCGATGACAGCATCTGTCCTTGCTTCCTTTGTTTTCCCTAGGGGAAACCCCAGATACCCATTTTTTGAGGCTGGGTTGACCTCAGTGCCAGATGGTCTGAATAAAACTCTGCCCAAGTGTGAAACTTAACCTGGGACCTCCTGACTGGAGCTGAGTGTACTAACCAGTACACCACAGTGGCACCTAGATGATATTTACTGCATAAAAATTTTTCTTCAACTTTCTTGGATGGAAAAATCTATAGTTATAATATCTTAAAATGCTCACAAAAATTTGCTCAGAAATTTGTGACTTCTTTTCTCTAGTATTTCCTAACTGAAATCTCAGGTTGAGAAATGTATACAAAACAATGCTCACCTTCAAATCTCAACTGATCTACTGAATATTTGGCTCTTTTAATCTGAATAGAACAAAAAAAAATGACACTGAAGATTAAAAAACAAAGAAATAAACAACATGCTGTCATCTACATGTGACAATAGAAGATATGTAAAACATGGCTATGGATTTTGGATAGTAATTATCATCTGCTCATGTTTTTTGCTTTTGAGAGATTCCCATGGGAATAATAAAATTCAGCGGCTTTGTGTGTATGTTTATGCTAGCATCTGAATAAAGGATCAACCAATGAAGTTCTTACAAATGAGTCTTGTGGTTTATGACACCATCATATTCGTTTGCTTTACACTCCTTTCGAAACAGAAACCTGTATTTCTTTGTCCCATTTTCAAAGTTATGCACGTAATATCAGAGCCCTCTTCAGTATCTCTGTTCTGAC
This sequence comes from Achatina immaculata, assembly GCA_009760885.1. Taxonomy (NCBI): domain Eukaryota; kingdom Metazoa; phylum Mollusca; class Gastropoda; order Stylommatophora; family Achatinidae; genus Lissachatina; species Lissachatina immaculata. The sequence goes on along the minus strand of CM019721.1, from coordinate 26,471,953 downwards.
ACATTTTATCACTCACTAGCTATGGCCTATTTTGCAAGATCTCTTATTAGAAAGGCCTCTTGTGTTTTTAATTTCCACACTGAGACTGAAATCAGCAAATGGTTTTCAATGATCCTGACCACATCTACTTAACTGATAAACATTTTATAAAAGATTTCTATTTACTGATACTGAGATTTGTCATTAAAGGGTTAACTCTTTGTATCTTCTGTGACGCGTCCTGCGTGGTTTTTTTTACCCCTCTGAAGCCCATTCACCACACAGTGCGATGATAGTTTGTAGCTCTCTAATTCTGAAGATAATCAAAGTATACTTAAAACCAGCAGCTCGACTTCCTTCCGGAATCCATTTGTCAACACGAGGCGTGTGTTTTAGCTGAATTCAGAGTGGTTGTGTGATAATTTAACGAGTTTATCGTCACTAGGTTTTTGTTTATCAACAAATATGGCTTCCAGTGGCAGTTTATTTTGTCCAGAGCAGCATATTTCTGCATTACAAGCTCAAAATTTAATTTAAAAATGTCTAGACTGTGGTAAAGAGAATGCAGTAGTAGAGATTTTGAACTTTTGGATCCACGTGGCGCTGATTCAAAGGATGAGGATTTTTTTTTTTTTTGGTCCAGCAGCAAAACGTGGTAAAAGGGTAGCTGGTGATACTACTTCTCAGCTTTTTGCTAGCACTAGCTGTAATATCACAATAAGTAATGCTGGAGATTGTGTAATTTAAAAAAATGAAATGTTGCAGAATGCTTCAAATTAAAAAAAAAACATAATGGCCTGTTTTACGGTAAATATTAGTCGCCGCCCGCCCACTTGTTTTCATGTAAATATTACCTACCCACTTGGTGTTTTTACTTTACTGTAAATTAGTGTATGTTTTCACGTAAATTTTGGAGGATATGAGAAGAGAAGGTGTTTGTGTACATTGTGATTCATTTAGGAAATATTAGACTAACTACAGTGGATTAACTTGATGGGTAAGTGAAAAAAAAAACATTGTTCCAATTTCTTCATTTTCCATTCTTTCTTCTCAGTTCTTAGCTCTTTTTTTCTGTTGTATTCTTATAACATACCAACAATTTTATTGGAAAAACAAAATACATTTTTTCTTGTTTAAACTAATATATCATACTACAAATCAGATTATGCCTTTGTCATTCTTTTAAATGTGACAACATCCCGTTCCACATTGTGAAATTTACCCCCCTTGGTATTTTGAGGGAAAAACCACCGGTATACAAAGAGTTAATAAAGCATTCATTCAGGTAAGGGTTAATATAATGTCATGTATCTTACCTGTAGTAAAAATGTGAAGATATCATTGTAAAGTTTCTGGCATTTGCCTGATATAACCACATCCAGTGGCCATGGAACCTGATGGTAGGAAACATACACAACTAAACCAATAAAACAAAATATTTAAAATAACAGGAGAATTTTTTTTTAAATGTCAAAATTAAAAAAAAACCACACATGATGAAAGCAGCATATATATGCACTGTGAACATCGGTTTCTCATCCAGGGAACATGGGATCAAACAGAGTCCCCCCCCCCCCCCCAGTCATACAAATGAAGAAAGGAGTTACGAGTTGATAAATGCAATTTATTTTAAATGCAACCCCCGGATCTCATAAAACAAGAATACATTTACACTTAAAGAAATGTACGACATAAAAGAAACGATGACTGTGGTAAAACTGGCTCTAGTAATGAAAACAGATGAAGGTGTATGGTTCAATTTAATAAAAAAAAAAAAAAAAAACCAAAAGATAGAAAGGGTGAAGAAAGTGGGCAGAAACTTTCTTCCCTATTTCTACCTTTTTCGTAAAACTGAACCGTACACCTCCTCTATTTTTAAGAAATGTAACAACTCTGCTCAGTTAAAAGAAAAACAAATCTGACCTATTTAAAACGTAAATTTCTATGCTGTATAAGCAGAAAGAAATTGTAGCACACTTCATTAATTCCCGTGAACATTGTAATGAGAGTATGAATAGATTCTCTTGAACCTTCAGAATATGAACAGCGGTCCTCGATTTGATCCATTCAACTTATGATAATACAATCTTATAAACGGTCCTTGATTCAATCTATTCAACGTATGATAATACAATCATTAAAGAAATATAAATAAACGGTTCTTGATTTGATCCAATCAACTTATGATAATACAATCTTATAAACGGTCCTTTGTATTTGGTGTATTGGATCTGGTTCATTGTTGCATTTCAGTTTCTTTTTCCATTCAGATTTGCATTGGTTATGGATTATGGTTTTCACCTCTTGGTAGTTTATTGGATGATTGGTTTGATCTTGGTTGCTGCCAGCTTTGGATAAGCTGACAGCTATTCCACAGTGGGATGGTACACATTGTAGGGCCATGGTTGTTGATAGTGTAAGGTGCTTCAGTTCTGTTGTAATTTCCTGTATGTTTGTCAGAAAACCATCCTCTTTCTTAAAGACAGGCCACTGCAGACTACTGAGCCACCTGCATCGACTCAAAATGTCTCACACAGACGAGTGTCCATGTGGCAGTGGAGTCCAGACTCCAGAACATATTCTACAAGAGTGCCTAAACCATGCAGACCTGAGGTGTGAGACATGGACAGATGACACAAATTTGGAGCAAAAAAGCTTTGGGGCTCCCATCAGGATCTGGAGAGGACTGCGGGCTTTAACATGTCGACAGGGATCAGGATCTGAAGTGAACAACAACCTCGAACGTAGAAGAAGAAGAATGGTCCTTGATTTGATCCATTCAACTTATGATAATACAATCTTATAAACGGTCCTTGATTTGATCCATTCAACTTACGATAATACAATCTTATAAAATGTCCTTGATTTGATCCATTCAACTTATGATAATACAATCTTATAAACAGTCCTTGATTTGATCCATTCAACTTATGATAATCAATCTTATAAAAGGTCCTTGATTTGATCCATTCAACTTATGATAATCCAATCTTATAACAAGTTTACTTTGATATGTCATTCTTTATGCTGTTAAATCAGTTTTATTATTAACTATAAATACACCGTGTATTTGAATGTAAATATTAGTTTTACTGTTATATTCATTCATTCATTCATTCTTCTTCGTTCGCATTCATTTGCATGTCCCTTGTGGAACTTTGCCTCCCTAACAGCACTCCTGTAGGCCTTGTGAGCAAGATGGCCTGCTGCTGATGCATCCATTTGCAGATTATCAACGATGTCCTACAGCCCATCTTCACCTTGGTCTTCCTCTCTTTCTTTTTCCCATTATGTACCCTTCCAAGATGGTCTTCTCTAGATTATCATGACGTTTAATGTGTCCCAAATATTTAAGTTTTCTCTGTTTAATCTTCTTTACTAGCCAGCCTTCTTCAATAATAAGTTCTTGTAGTATGGATATATTTGTTCTTTTGTATCCACGATATTTGAAGAACTCTTCTGTAGCATTTACATTCAAAGGCATTTATGTGTTTCTCAGCTGTTTTGTTAAGCGTCCAGGTCTCACAGGCGTATGTTGCGATGGGAAAGATGCATGCCCTTAAAAATCTTATTTTTGTAGTTCTTTCTGTTCCTCTCCACAGATTCTTTAGTTGTTTTACTTTCTGAAGAGAGACAGATGTCCTCCTTTTAATTTCCTTTATTGTACCTCCATTATTAGTTAGTAGTGAATATATTTTTTTATTAACTACAAATACACTGTGTTTGAATACAAACATTTTGTATGCTTATTCAGCAACTCAGTACCAGGCCAGACCGGAAATGGCTGTAGACATCCAAGAGGGGATAACTCATGTTAACACTCATTACTATTATTGCCATTCTTTTCAACTTTATGGCCCTTCCTCCAGCTTTAACGTACAAGTGTGAATCAAACGAAAATTAGAAACTGAACAGAATTTCCGAAGAGAGAACAGACAGAAATCTCTTGGTAGTTAGCACCAAGGTCAGGGACATCTGTAAACAGACAGTCTCACCATTGCCAAGCAGCAAGCAAAGAACAGCACATCAAGATGGCAACTAGGCTGCTGACATACTCTAACAATGAAGTGTGTCCTGTTATCCGATAGTCTGCCAAAGGCCTGAACCCCTTGGACATATACCATGGAATATCTGCAGCGTGCAGTGATGAGTTCAAGGCCTGAGTCTACAAGACAAACATAACAAGCTCACACAACGTCCACCGTCCTGGCAAAGCACACAATGAACACGGTGCAGTAGCGGTTGCAAGTCAGGACAAATGGGTTTTTTTTTTTCCTTTACTGGAATTCAGGCGCTGGCTCACAAGGGACATAAATGCTTTGCAAAGCAAGGGGACTGTACTGAAAAACAGGGGAGTTATTTTTTCCTACACTAAATAAGTTTAATGTAACTCTCATTTTCTAACTTTCATATCAAAATGTAGATCCATCATGAACAGATGATGGCTTATTAAAATGAAACCATAAGTCCCAGACAATGGCTAGAGTGAAGTGTAAAAGCAGCACTCTTGAGATCAGACAGTAGCACTAAGATGGAAAATAACACATCATCATCATTGCCTTTTACTCCCTTGACAGCACAGGCTGCAGATAAAGGCTCTCCAGTCATCCCTGTTCTTGGAATTATTCTCTGCTTCCTTCCATGTGTATCCCTTGTCTCTGAGTACTGTCATAATTTCTCTTCTCCAAGTCTGGGTCTTCCTCGTTTTCTATTTCCTTGAGGATTCAATTTCAGTGCCTGTCTTGCTATGCTGGTGTTGGGTTTCCTCAGAGTGTGGCCAATCCATCTCCACTTCCTAGACATGATTTGTTGGTTCATAGATTCTTGTCCTGCCCTTTCCCAGACTTCCTCGTTCCTGATCTTGTCCTGCCACTTAATGTTTAAAATCCTCCTCAACCAGTATTTCATGAATGTTTGTATCCTCTGTTGTATTGTCTTGGTCATAACCCATGTCTCTGAACCATATAGTAGGACAGCCTTTACGTTTGTACTGAAAAGCCTAAGTTTGGTTCTTGTTTTGATGTTCTCAGATGACCACATTTTGTTAAGTTGGATAAATGCTGCCCCGGCCTTGGTTACTCTACAGACACACATATAAAGACCAGAAAAATCACAAAGGACAATACAGGACAGGAAAACTTTCCAAATTTGTGTCCAAGGGTTTACTCTATCTATTTTAGTAAAAGTAATGGACAGAAATGATGATGGTGATGATACCGACTTCTGTCTTTAACATCTGAGAACTGACCTTGAACTTAAGCTGTATGCAGTCTGTAACCCCGATGGGACTCTTATCCTTCTGGTTTGATGCTGAGGTCAGAGTGACTGACAACCTGGTGTACAAAAATAAGTGGTTCATCAAATAAAATCCCAACTATAAATATCTTCCAACCTGGAATAAATGTCTTCCTATTAGTTGTAACCCATGAAATAATGATGAGAAAATATAAGACCAAAAAAAAAATGTCTTCACAAATGATAAGCTTAACTCAGAGCTGACACTATCCTTCAGAACATTATCTATTAGATGAACTGAATGAGCCGTCAACACTGAAATCTTGTCAATAAACAGCTCTGCTGTCTCATGTATGTTCACACATCACTAGATCAACACAGAAGTTTTGGTAACCAGCATTTCGAAATCACTGGGACTGTGAAATCTCTTTTTTTTTTTCTGGTCAGGAAAGAAAGGCACATCAAATTTTTGCTGTTCATGAACTATATCAAACCGATCTCTGATGGAACCATGCAGTTAGTAAGTGACCACAAATAACCACAAAGTTTAAAAGTGTGCTGAGCTACTGAGCTCAGCGCTATGGCACCACTGAGAGCTGCGAATTTCGCATACGCAGCATTGGTGGTTCTTAGTTATGTCTATCTGGCTAATAGTGAACTGTGATAGTTTTTGTGTGTCCTAATTTGGCTAACTGAAAACAAATGCCTTAGGAAAATACTTGGTATAAAGTGGAACAATAAAACGCAGAGATAAGGAAGATAAGCAAACAACAACCTGTCTCATGGGTGATCAACAAAAAAAGATGGACATATGTAGGCCATGTGATGAGAAGAAACAGTCAGAGAATACCAAAACAAGCTATCAAGTGGAGCACAATAGGCCGGAAAAAAAAAGAGGTTGACTGTGTGAAACTCTAAAGAGGACATTGTTAAGAGAAGCCAGTTTAGTGGGCACAATATCCATGAGGTTGAAAGACTCGCAGAGAACAGGAAAACTTGGCAAACAACTATGCAAGCCCTATGTGACGTTTAACGGTACAGGAAGGATGTAAAAATCTTGACTTGGTGCCTTGGATAGGGAGATCGTGCTGAGAGCAATACTGACTAGTTTTGCATCCTCACTGGGTGGCTCACCATTAAGGACTGATGCAAAGGGCCATCTATGAACATTCTGTGCAATATTCACTGGCACAGGCGGTGGAACGATTATGGAATTATCTGGTTTGTGGTGATGCCAAGAATGTAATATTGAATACGGAGTTTAAAATTTATGGTATAAAACATGACACATAAAATATAAAATGGAACAAATACCATCATCATCACAACATGCACTATTGTGAACACAGTTATCTTAAAAAAAAAACAAACAAACCAGTCATCTAGTGATAATCAGTGCATCAGCAAGAATAGCAAAATTAACCATCAGCAGCAGCATTTAAGGAAAAAAAAAAATTCTCACTTCGACAAGTCTCCTGGAAATCTCGGTGCCACAGCTTCATGAAGGTACATTTCTAGCATTGTAGCATCCCGCCAGAACTCTCTGCTTACAATCTGAAATGTATCAATAATACAATCTACCAATCTAAAATGAAATTACCAGTTCTGTACAATTACTGTGAGCCTGACTTCAAGCTTACGATTTTTGGACAGCCATAACTCTTTCACTTCCGAATTAATTTCCATGCTCTGTAAGAATGAATTTTGATGAGAAATTTTGGTAGGAAAAATACCGGAAGGGAGTTGCTCTGTAATTGAAAAATACAGATGGGCTTAGAAAAGTGCTACTTTTTATTTTATTTAGACTTTGCCTAAATATCGTTCAGAACATTGATTAGCATTAAAAGTGCCAGATCTACCAACACAGCCAGTGTCGTTTTGAAGTAAAAGAGTTAAGATCTATGTTCCAGATGCTTGTTCTTAAGTTTTCATGTCAGCTCCAAGTCTCTATTTAACTTGTTTCTAGTTCATTCTTTCTTCTGCCAATTCTATGAGCATGGACTGAAAAGTTTTGTTTCCATTTCACTGAAAAACAACAAAAAAATCAGCTGCCTTAGCTGAATAATACAAAATGTAGTTTTGCCTTTCACTCATAAGACTACATATTTAGTCTTCTACGGTCTCTTCTAGCTGTGATACATTAATTGGATATGTCCACTCTTATTCAGAATATTTCTGAGGAGACAAACCCTTTCAGTCTGTCCTGGTAATCCATGATTCTTTTATTAAAATAACATTTTCCAATTTTCTAAAACAATGTTTTTCAAAATAACAATTCTACATCTTCCTGAGATAATAAATTCCAAATGCCCATTAGAAACTCTCAAACATAGTAAATTTGCCAACTATCTGGACTAAATGGTCTATACTACAGCTTACTTTTTCAAATATAGGTGTATAGAATTCACACATCACTTCTCCCGATGACATCAAGTAATATCTCTGTTAAGACAGACAGGAAAAAAAAATGGTGGATGTTCAATAAACGAGGATTAAAACTTCTTTAGTATCTTCAAAATAATTCTTGATTATCTCCTCTTACTAATTTTTCAGCATACATGCCGACATCACCGATCTTCCAGAATGTGACGACCCATGTTTGGAGGAGATGCGGGCTAGAGTAACTAACAGCAACAGGGAAGATGAAAGTAGAAGAGAGAAAAGATTTATGGTGGTCTGGTGCCTGGGAAGTGTTCCGTGACACATCTACAGAGATGCACAAGGGATCAAAAGTCATGGAAGGTCACAATATCATACACCTGTTGGCTGGGACTCTGGGAGAGAGAAGAGAAAAAAGCAGTGAGACAGGAAAGACAGACAGAGAAAGAAAGGAGAGACAGACAGAGAGATAAGTGAGAAACAGAGAGGGACAGAACAGAGAGAGAAATGAGAGAGGAAGGGAGAAAAGAGGGAGAGACAGAGAGTGAGAGAAAGACAGAGAGAGGGAGGAAGGAGAGAGGGGAAGGAGGGAGAGAGACGAGGAGAGAGAGGAGAGACTGAGAGAAAGAGAGACAGAGAGAAAGGAGAAGAGATGTGTGAGAGAGGAGAGACAGATAGAGGAGTGAGAGAGACAGAGCAAAAGAGAGAGGAGGAGGGAGAGAGATGAAGGGAGAGGTGATGGAGGAAAAGGAGGGAGAGAGAGGAAGGGAGAAGAGAAAGTGATAGATATGTAAGAAGGGGAGAAAGAGAGAGAGAGAAGAGGTAAGAGAGAGAAGAGGTAAGAGAGAGAGAAGAGGTAAGAGAGAGAAGAGAGGGGGAAGAGACAGGGATGAAGGGAGGGAGACAGAAAGAGTGAGAGAGAGGAGAGAGAGAGACTCATATATCTTTACTTAAGGGAAAGAGAGGGGAGAGAGAGAGAGAGAAATGGTCCACTACCTCTTTCACATATATATCTGGGTAGTGGTAGCAGAGCATGCACAGATAATACACCAGAAGAAAAACTTGATATGATTTTGCAGGACTCCAACTGGGAAAGATGTCATTTGTGTTTTGCTTGTGTAGGCAAAAGTTATACAGAATCTAACATCAGCAATGTTAATAAAGAATTAGAAAGAGACATGCATTTAATGAGGCCATCTTTCACTGTCATTGCCATATTCTATCACACAATAACAATAAAAATGTAAATTTACAGTAGTAATTCTCTTACTTAAAGAGATCGACCATGTGAAACTCTAAAGAGGACATTGTTAAGAGAGGCCAGTTTAGTGGGCATAACTTCCCTTGATGAGGCTGCAGAAAACAGGAAAATTTGACCAACTACCATGCGAGCCATATATGACATTTAACAGCACAGGAAGGGATGAAGGATGTAAGAAGAATTCTCTTACTTCAACTAAGTCATCAACATAAATATATTCCAGTCAGTCATTTGCATTTCCCTTGCAGAACTTTGCCTCCCTAACAGCTTTCCTGTAGGCCTCTCGGTTGTAAGCAAGATGCACTGCTGTTGATGCATCCATTTGCAGATCATCAACAATGTCTTGTAGCCATCTTTGCTTTGGTCTTCCTCTCTTTCTTTTTCCCATTATATACCCTTCCAAGACAGTCTTTTCTAAATTCTCATAATGTTTAATGTGTCCAAAATATTTTAAGTTTTCTCTCTTTAATCCTCTTTACTAGCCAGCCTTCTTCAATATTAAGTTCTTGTAGTATGGATATATGTGTTCTTTTTTGTGTCCATGATATATGAAGAACTCTTCTGTAGCATTTACATTCAAAGGAATTTATGTGTTTCACTGCTGTTTTGTTAAATGTCCAGGTCTCACAGGCATATGTGATATATGTTGTAGTTCTGTCTGTTCCTCTCCATAGCTTCTTTAGTTGTTTTACTTTCTGAAGAGCGACAGATGCCCTCCTTTTAATTTCCCTCACTGTATCTCCATATATCTTAGAAGTTAGTAGTGATCCAAGATATTCCAACGAGTTAAAATCTGAGAATGTCAATCATTAGCAACAGTGGTTTTCTGTTAATTTTATTTTCATAGTAAAATACATTCCACTAAGTAATTTAAAAACTGAGGATTTCTAGAGTAGCCTTCATTTCTCAGCTCAAAAAACAACCAAATACTAGAACTTGGAATGTGAGTCCATATCCAATGTGATTTTTTTTCTTACTTCTTACATCTTACATCCTTTCCATGTTGTTAAATACCACATAGGTCTCACATTGCACTTTACCATGTTTTTCTGCTTTTGATGAGTTTTTAAACTTTGCCAAGGGATCTAACGCCCACTAATTTTAGCTTCTCTCAACAATGTCCTCTTTAGAGTTTCACTTGGTCAACTGCTTTTTCTTTATTCTGTCGTGTCCCATTTGATAGCTTGTTTTGGGATTCTCTGATTCTTTCTTCTCATCACGTAGCAGATACATGTCCATCTCCGATTTATTTTTTATTACTTATAAAACAGGCTGTTGCATGCTCATCACCCCATCATTGCGTTAGTCCTGATTTCGTACCATAACATACAGAATATTTTCCTTAGACGTGTTTTCAAATGCATCTAATTTGTTTTCTACTTTCTTTAGTTGTTTTCCAGGTCTCACAGGCATATGTGATATATGTTGCGATGGGAAAGATGCATGCCCTTAAAAATCTTATTTTTGTAGTTCTGTCTGTTCCTCTCCATAGCTTCTTTAGTTGTTTTACTTTCTGAAGAGCGACAGATGCCCTCCTTTTAATTTCCCTCACTGTATCTCCATATATCTTAGTAGTTAGTAGTGATCCAAGATATTCCAACGAGTTAAAATCTGAGAATGTCAATCATTAGCAACAGTGGTTTTTTGTTAATTTTATTTTCATAGTAAAATACATTCTACTAGTTAATTTTATTTTCATAGTAAAATACATTCCACTAAGTAATTTAAAAACTGAGGATTTCTAGAGTAGCCTTCATTTCTCAGCTCAAAAAACAACCAAATACTAGAACTTGGAATGTGAGTCCATATCCAATGTGATTTTTTTTCTTACTTCTTACATCCTTTCCATGTTGTTAAATACCACTTAGGTCTCACATTGCACTTCACCATGTTTTTCTGCTTTTGATGAGTTTTTAAACTTTGCCAAGGGATCTAACGCCCACTAATTTTAGCTTCTCTCAACAATGTCCTCTTTAGAGTTTCACTTGGTCAACTGCTTTTTCTTTATTCTGTCGTGTCCCATTTGATAGCTTGTTTTGGGATTCTCTGATTCTTTCTTCTCATCACGTAGCAGATACATGTCCATCTCCGATTTATTTTTTATTACTTATAAAACAGGCTGTTGCATGCTCATCACCCCATCATTGCGTTAGTCCTGATTTCGTACCATAACATACAGAATATTTTCCTTAGACGTGTTTTCAAATGCATCTAATTTGTTTTCTACTTTCTTTAGTTGTTTTCCAGTTTTCCCATGCATAAATAACACATTAGTGGATAGTACATTTGAGGTGAATAACCTTAACTTTGTTTTCATGCTTATAATTTTTTATTGCCATATTTTCTTGAGAATTTTATAGGCTAATATTGCAATTCCAGCTTCTTTTCCAACGTCACCATCTTGGTCTATTGCTGAGATATGTAGTTAGGCTTACTTCTTCAGCGGCTGTTCCTTCCACGTATTTTTTCCTTCTTGAGTAATGGGAAATTTCATTTTGTCCTTGTTAATTTCAAGTCCTATTTTACTAGCCATTGGAGACAGAGTATCAGGTTTTTTCTTGGTATCAAATTCACAATGTCTCTGATAAGAGCTATGTCATCTGCAAAATCAAGGTCCTCTAGTCACGTCCCAAGTGCCAAATCAATGGTTGATTTACTAGTGCAGCATTTCTACATTATGAAGTCTACGACAATTCCAAAAATTGCACATCAATAAGTAACACTACTAAGTTCTAAAACAGAGAATCTATACTGATATCTCTGATGATTTTCTCTCATATTCCAGTGAGTATTAGAAATGAGAATGGTGAATCTATGGTGGTTTCCTCTTACCTGCATAGCATGAATACATTCCATCAAGTGATATTCGGTCTTCAGTATGTGGACCAGCTTAGCACATACCGTCTTATATCGTGACCTTACATGAGGATACAGGCAACCTTCACACAACCTCAGCAGAGGTGAAAGGTCACTGTTGCCAAATGCAAGGAGCCTGAATTCATAAAAATAATTTTGAAAAACAAAACATTTGAAAGAAATCAAAATATGCAGTAAAAATAATCCTCTTCTCTCTTTCTATGCCATCACTCTGTCCTATATAGACATTTGTTCTGGCCATATTAGACTTCTACAATATTTGTAAGCTTGCATCATTCAAAGACATTTAGGGGCAGACAAGTGAGATTTTTAGGACATTTCCTGAGAAGAGGAAAATTGGAACACATTGTGACAACTGGAAAAATTGAAGGAAGAAGAGGTAGAGGAAGACAGAGAGGAAGACACAGAGAGAGAAGTGAATGGGCTGTCAAGTGTGGCTAGGAAGAAAGTCACCGGCGGGTCTCATAATCAAGTCTAAAGACAAGGAATTGTGGAGAGAAATGATTGCCTATGCCACGCAGCATGGCACTTGAATTGAACTGCATCATTACTACAGAATGTGACACTGTATGAAAGACACATACTGTCTAGTGCCTCCAACTCTGGCACACATTTCTCTGGATATGCTGCCCCAGCCACTAATCCTTTAAGTGCTCCAGAACTGCATACTGTTATCAGTTTCTGTCAGCTAACCTCTAGATAGAGTGACCTTCCCCTTCCTCCCACCTGAATGAAAAATGCCTTCTAACAAGTTACAGTTGACAATTAATGGTTGAAAATAATTACAGCAGCACTGTCACTGCCAGTATTAATCATCATCTCGTGCCGTCTCCCCATGGAAGGTTGGCTGCAATGAATCTCCAGTCTGCTCTGTTTTTCCTGCATAATGCACTTGATCAATCTGGCTCCTATCCATCTCTTGATGTTGTCCACCTATGTCACTGTTGTCCACCCTTCCCTTCTATCTTGCCCTCAAGAAAGGTCTTTAACACAGTATTATGCCCCTTGTCATTCTCAAAGTATCTTGTTTTTATGATTTTCAATATTTCTCTTTTCACTTCTAGCTGGTTCAGCACTTCTTCATTTTCTTTTCTCTCCATTGGATACGCCCTGTTTTTCTATATATCCACATTTCAAGCACCTCAGTTCTCTCTTCTGTTGTCTTATTCAAGATCCCAGGTTTCACACTATTAATCATAAAAGATTAAACACAAATGATTATTCTTTTTATACTTCGCGTCACACTGTGTGACAATCCAGTGGATACTTTTTCTCTTGTGCACACATCATATGCTGGTAATGAGTTGGGCTCTAAAAGTGAATTTAATCATACAATGCTTAAAATCTGGTCAAAACTGGTAGTAGAAATCGCTTCCGGCATGATACAAGTGTCAACACGAATGTGTGAATTGAAAGCCATGCTGTGATAGAAAAATTAATTTTTAAAATGTTTTTCTAAGCATATGGGCCACCGCCCGTGGTGTTGCCATGTTATTAGTGTGCTGTAGACTATAAATTAACTGTAAATAAATAATTAATGTATATTTTATGTGAGGAAATGATATTTAATTTGGATATCACTGGACCCACTACAGAGGAAAACTTGAGTGGGGTAAGAGAGAACATTTTTCATCATAATTTTCCATTTTTTCTTCTCAACTCTCCTCAATTCTAAGCTCGTTTTTTTTCTGTTATATACTAATATACTGGGTGTCTGAGTGGCGAAGTGGTTAGTGCACTGGTCTCTCATGGCGAAGGTCGGGGGTTCGTTTCCGGCCGGAGGCACCCCAGTCACCCAGCTGTAGAAATGGGTACCCGACATCTTCAGTTGGGGAAGGAAAGGCGGCCAGGCGTGATATTGACCATATCACCCTCTAGTGTGCTGACAGGTCAAGGAAAATATGGGCACTAACACCATATCCCTATGTGCCTTTAAGGCATGACAGGATTACCTTTCTATACTAATATATTAATAACAACTTTCTTAGAAAAACAATATACAACTTTTCCTATTTAAAAAAATGTATAATATGTTGTACTGCAAATCAGACTATGCCTTTGTGATCCTTCTAAATGTGACAACTGTCCCATTCCACGTTAAGAAATTTACCCCACTGAGATGACCACTGTTCATTTGATGGAAAAAACCCCCAGTACACAAAGAGTTAATGGCAAACACAAAGTATATTCAGCAACTTCTAAGCCCACATAAAACAATGTATGGCAAATCAACATTTTATCATTCTTGAAAACAGTTACAAATGTGAGTTTTTTTAGGAACTTCTGAGCTGAATAAGATTTGTGCTGCCTATAGCTTTAAAATTTAAATCATTTCCTATAAAATTTATTCAGTTTATTCTCAATTATGTGGCAACGACAGAGAATACAACGCTGATGACAAATAACACAATGTTGATGACAATAATACAAAATGACGCCCTTACTAAATTTACAAAAAAAAAAACTGAATGATTATTATTTATACTGAAAGTCATGTTTCATTACATCTTATTATGAACTGAACATCAGTTGTGAAATGAAACAACCTGACAGTCTTTCTCATTCTCACTGCATAATATAAAAAAAAAAAAAAGGCTACAATGCTACAGTCTATGAGTCAATGAACAAATGAAGAAGAAAAAAATATGGGAAACTGCCAATTTAAAAAAAAAAAAAAAAATGCATGCACTACCACACTTGTATAGACTGGTGAGCAGAACATTAAAAACTGCTCCAATTTAAACTAGGCGAGGGAATGCATTACATCTGTCCAGGTAAAATATTTACTTACTCCTCATTCTCATGTCGACCATTACCATCAGACTCCGAGCTAATTTCAGGAAACACAGCAGCAAAATTGATATTTAGAAGAGTGTCCCTTTCACCCTGAATATTTAGCTGTTCATCAAGTGCTGACATTTGCTGAAATAACAGTCAGGGTGCTAATTTAATGCATTAATCCTTACCTCTAAACAAATAAAACAGTAGATAATGCTGACAACAGACAGGTGTTATATATATATACTATAAACTCATATATGTCTCTCTAATATTTTCTCTACAAACTCAAATAGGTCTAATATTTTCCATACAAACTCATTTATGCCACTCTAACATTTTCTCTACAATCTATCTCATCTATTTCTCTAATATTTCCTCTATAAACTACCTCGTGTTTTTCTCTCTAATAATCTCTGACAGTCCCAGATCATATGGACACTTGTTGATTTCCCAATACTTTTCTTCCACTATCCACGCACTAGATTATTAATCAACTCTTTCCGTGCTGAGCGCCAGAAATCTGGCCCATACTTTGTTTCATTAAAAAACTGGTGCAGATTTTGATTGTAAACGTTTAGTGCGCATGTCCAGCGACCCTTCCTCTTCCTTTCTGGCATATGCAGGCAGACATGGTGTGTTTTGAAATTTTCTGTGGAGTATTTTACTTTTTGTGAGCTAGGGGTCAAGCCCTATGACCAGACAACTGTTACTGAATGTAGCCCAAGTAGTTCTAGACCTATCAGACAGACTGCAGAAGTAGCTAGAAGGTTATTTCAGACATTATTTTTGTGAGGAATTCCACATACCATCCAATGTCATCATTTTTTTGTGTGCTACATGTGGATATATACAGCACTGATGGTATGTAGAACACAATTTTATTTGACAGTCATAAAGAAATAAATAATTCTCATATTTTTACACCAGTTCTTTTTTCCCAAAATGACTGCATTTATGAAATCTTCATATATTTACAGTTATTTTTACGCATTAAGTCCAACAATTAAGTAATGAGACTAATTACATAAAAAATAAAATAAACAACAGTTGAAGATATAACCTGTATTTTATTAAAAGTAACCCCCTTGTGCATTGATACAGTGAGTGCAATGATCTAACAAACACTGGAATGACCTCTGCAGTTCTTCTGTTGGTATGGCCCTTAAACTCAATGTTACGGCCCTTTGGAAGTCATCAGTATCATCAAAGAAGCATCCTTTCTAACAGTAACTTTAATTTTGGGAACAGAAAATAATGGCAGGGAGACAAATCTGAGGAACAGGGTGGATGGTTAAGAACACACACTTGTTTTGGGGCCAAAAATTCCTGTACATCTACCACCCAGTGAGCAGGTGCATTATCATGAAGAAGGAAAAAACTGTCAGGTGTTGAATATTTGGGTTGGACTCAGAGAATCCTTTTCAATAGGCATTTCAAAATACTTAAATAAACTTTGGCAGTGACAGTCTGTCCCTCTGGAATAAATTCCTTGTGAATAATTCCTTTGCTGTCGCAGAAGCACACCAACATTGTCCTCATTTTTGACTTTTGAAAATGAATTTTTTTGCCTTTTGGTGGTGATGACGACTTCCACTGAGCACTTTGGAGTTTAAATGTGGGAACATAGCGGAAAATTCATGTTTCATCCTCTGCAACAATCAAATTTAAGAAATGTTTATTTCTGCGACATGTTTTGATGATGTCTTTTGCTACTCAACATGCTGATGTTTTTGGTCATCAGACAATGAATGTGGTACAAACTGGCAGCAATTTCTTTCTTGCCCAAATCTCCCACTAAAATTTTATGAATGGTCTTTGGGTTAACACCAAATCCATCTGCCATCATCCTCACAGTCAAACAATGATCTTCTTGTATCCGTTCTCTGACTTTTGCAATGAGTTCCTCATTACAAACAGAAATTGGGTGTCCATGTCTAGTTGCATTTGTAATTGTTTCCATGTCACTTCTGAATCGTGAATACCACCTAAATATCTATGCACGAGATAAACAATTATCTCCATAAACTTGTCGCATCAATTCAACTCTCTCAATGGCACTTTTTCTGAGTTTTAAACACAATTTAATGTTAGATTTTTGCTCCATGCTGATTACGCAACAATGGGTCTCTGACTAGGTCAACAAAATGGTGGCTTGTTTGTCGTCTGCTTATCGAGCGGCGATGAAAAGTTGCAAGATCACAGATGAAAGTTGCCTTTTGGATTGCATGCTTCATAGATGGCATTCCTGTCTTGGCCATAATAAAATCAGTCTCATTATTTAATTGTTGGACCTTGTATAATAAGTATACTTTTAATGTGGAAATAATTTGCTACATTCACTTTTCCAACTAGACCACATAAATATCACAACACCCGCGAATTTCATTCTGTTGCCTCCAGCACAGAAAACAATGAGGCTCACAAACAGTGAAGTGAGAAAGCAGGACTGGTAGCCTTAAAAAAAAAAAAAAAAAGATAGAACGATTATGACAGAACAATTACTTTAAAATAAGAGAAAGGAAAACTAGCAAGAGTATAACCAGGAACAGAACCCCTGACTCCGGTAAGTCAATCAATCGCCACTAGTTGTGACAAGACATCACACTAACCACTTAGCCACTAAAGATCTCTATTAAAAGTGTCTGAGTTAATCAAGACTTCAGTCTGTTATCTAATCCAGTGATCCTACTTTTCTACTCTCTCACTTAACACACTGTGGGAGAAGATGATGTCCAATTTGGCAGTGAGCAACCAATGGGTGACATGCTAGCGTCAGGGCCGGCAAATCACAACCAACCAAGGTTCTATCCCAGCTCTCCACTGGTAGCTCCTGTAGCATGTCTAGTCTGGCAAACTGGGCAGGTATCAGTCCCCCGTGGCAGTGGACTCTGCTAAAGAAGTACAGCACACCACCTGGCTTTTTTAGCCCCACTCAGCGGCCACAACTCACCCCCAAACCGATACAATGTCGTGCCTCAACATCCTCACTGCACCAGCTGCAAAGAACACCAGTTCCAAGAAGACAGAAGAAAACTAACACATTAAACACTGCTGAACTATAACACCCTTACACAAGGCTTAATGATGGTTGACTCTGTTGCACAGACCGGTCCTCTGTCCTCAGATTTTGTGCCCAGCTTTGATTTCAGATCTCTCACAAACAACTCATACAAAGATCGTGGCCGCTCATCTGTAGAAAGACAATGAACAATCTAAAAAAAAACACCAACACCTGAAATACACTGCTGGAGGATCTCCCAACATGTTCTTGGCAGCAACTGGTAGAACTAGAAAGACATCATATTAAACATGGAGGATTTTACAGTTTTTTCCTTACTACTTAAGAGGTAGGCCTGGTTCGTGACACTGAAGAAAGAGAAATTGTGACAAAACTGGCCTCCAGTTTATTCTAAACTAGAAATGCAATGGCAATAAATGCAAAAGCAACAGTGAGGTAAAGAGCTGTAAGAAAATTAGTTGAGGAATTGTGCTCCAACATGGTGCAGAAAAAAAAATGACCTGAGAACACATTTACCAACAAATCAAAAGGCAGAACATGATGAGTGTGAGTTTTCAGCATGATGAGTGTGTGTTTTCAGCACGATGAATGCATGTTTCAGCACTGTTTTCAGCATGATGAGTGCATGTTTTCAGCATGATGAGCGCATGTTTTAGCACTGTTCTGCATGATGACTGCATGAGGGTGTGTTTTCAGCACGACAAGTGTGTGTTTTCAGCACAACGAGTGTGTGTTTTCAGCACGACAAGTGTGTTGTTTTCAGCATGATGAGTGTGTGTTTTCAGCACGAAGATCACATTTAGTCATCACAAATATTTACACCCTTATTTGGACAAGAAAATGAATATGCAGATAGCACTGCCATCAAAGTCAGTGATTCACAGCTGGCCAGGACCCTATACTCGCTCTCTGGAAGCAGGCTATTGTGCCACTTAAGCCTGACCAGTTGAACAGAGATCATTTCACTTCATTTCTCCAATCCAACAACCATCTGAGCTAGCACTCTTTGACCTGATGCAATGACAAAGTGTCTGCAGGTCTTATTAAACTATACTGAGTTTGTACATAATGTGATCTTGAACAGAGATCAACTTGCTCCCCAGAGTGGCAGAACTTGATGAGACTCTTACTTCATGACCTCAGCCTGGAAACAGCCTCCCAATCAAAACCAAAATCGCAATCTAATATTTGTGTTACAATGTCTTTGCCGCAGCTGCATGAGCAGAGAATACAAGTTTATGGTTACAAAAAAAAAAAAAAAGATCCAGCTACAACACGAAAACTTTGATTAAGCTATGGACTGTAGCAAAAGGTTTACACTGATCACGCTGGTGGACCAAGGAAAAGGGTTTAACCTGACTGTGCTAGTCATCACAGAAAAGTGTTTGAACTGATTATGTTTGAAAAAAAAAATGCTTCAGCTGATTATGTTTTGCGTCAAAGAATTATGTTTAAATTGATTATGTTATGTGTCACAGAAAAAATATTTAAACTGATTATGTTTTGTGTCACAGAAAAATGTTTCAATATTCTTCGTAATATGATAAAAGAAAACATTTAATGATAAAACTCACAAACTCCATAGCCCACATCCAAGACCTCTCCCATCCTTCCTAAACTCTCAAGCATCGCCATAGACTTCCCTGTCAGAATTGCATCACCCAGAATTGGTTGCAATAACTTTGGGCCAAGCTTTATAAAAAAATCTGGCTTATCTGCTTGATGAGTTACAATGCCACTTTGTCCTGGGAGTCTGCTACTTGTGTTCTGATCAGCTGTTCTGTTGGAGTTTCTAGAATCATCTTGAGTGTTTGAATTTTCAGGATTGACATCGAGCATGGAAGCTTCCATTGATGATATCTGAATGTTTGAAACAAACCCTTTCTCCCAAAATGTTTCATTCAGCGAAGGGCTTTCCTTATTTCTGAAAGAGATAAATTATAAATCATTTATTCTCAAAGCTACCGAATCGATTTTACTAAACGTACAATCCTAAAACACAAACTTTATAAAGTGTGCATCAGAACAACTCTTCATGGAATGTAACCATGGAGAACTGATAATGAAATAGAGATTACTTGTAGATTATAGGGAAAGTACCGAGATATTTTTGGGTTAACTTGGGGAAGACATGGTAAATAACATGGAAATCTTAACAATGGAGATGAATTAATGAGAGATAAAACAAATAAGGTAAAAAGATGGGTTGGTCACATACTACACATGAAAGAGAACTGATGTTTCTAAGGCAGACAACGATGGGGCACTGTTTAGAGAAAGAAAACATGGCAGGCCTGGAAGCACAGTTAAATGAATCTTTCAACCTGTAAGGAGGACAAGAAGAGTGACGCAAGAGCCAACTGTTGTGCAAGAAGGACAAGATGAGAGATTCAAGAGTCAGTTGGAGTGTTTTTGTTTCTGCCTCATGTGCTACTGGGCATTTCAAGGGTTTATGATAATGACACATGATGACTGTTTACCATACAACCATACAACCCTTGCTGGTCATCTGGTTTACAAGTACCTATTGATATTCTTCGTTTGCTTCTACCACCAAGACCACCCCATGATCCTACTGAATTTACTCCTGTGGTCCTTGATAAATTCTCGTGGTACCCTGTGGTCCCCGAAAGAACCACACGAGATCCACGAGAGGACCACAAGATGTTCAGAGTATCACAGGGCTTGAGCCTGTATTCGCAGTGGGTCTCAAAAGCGGGATTGCGTGACATCATGGTTTTCATTGCACCACTTTAATCTAGAGTTGGACTTTCTCACCGGAAAACCTCGACATGTTTTGAGATATCCATGCATCCCCACCGGGTGAGAGGTGGTTGCCCATCCAGTCCAGCGTTGGACTTTCTCACTGGAAAACCTCAGTGTGATTAGGATATGCATACATTCCCGTCAGGTGAGAGGTGGTTGCCTATCTAGATTGCACTGGTCCAGTGTCTCCAACTTCAGCAGTTTGTGGTCGTGGCCGCTACCCTTCCTAGTTGTGACCAGGAGAGAGCTTTTGTCCAGGAGGACGAATCCTCGCCACTAGTAAGTTTCACCCCTTGGTTAAGCCAGTTTAGGCGTATTATCCCAGCATGGGCGTGTTTAGGACGTGACCGACCTCTAGAGCGGAGGTACTGTGTCATGAGTAATCATCAAGTTTCAGCCATGTGTTAAGCCGGTTTAGGCATATTTCACCAGTATGGGTGTATATCGGACGTGGCCAGCCTCTAGAGCAGAGGTGCCGTGGTATGAGTAGCTCTCGCCGTGAGACTAATGGACATACCGGTTAAACTTCACTTTATCTGTTCCATCACCTTTTCACAGCAGCGCTGCTCGGCAACCCTAACTGCTTTTCCACATCTTCCTCTTTAGCTGGGAGGAGTTTTGCTCCATGCGTGGCAGCCAAAGAATCTCACCAGCAATGGTACCTAGTGATGATGACAATGGTGGTGATAGAGGAAGACAACAGCTAAATATCATGACTTAAATGTCCAAGGGCATACACAAGAAGAGGGATATCTTCACAGCAAGTGATACTAGACTTCTCTGTAAGCTCCATCATGATGGAAACTACATAAATTTATACCTCATGCTCTAGGCTTGCGTTTTGGCTTAAGGAAACTTCAGATAAGTAAGGCAAGATCTTGGCCAGAATCCCTCACCCCCTCAAAAATTAAATGTTCCAGGTAGGTTGATGTGTCTCATATACAAATATTAACAAAATATGAGAGAGATTCAGCCTTCAAGGATGACAGCAAACAAGACACCAACCTCTGAACTATGAACTCTCCTGTAGGGTCCCTGAGCTGTCCACTGTTGATCCAGTCACTGGTGATCTGAATAACTGGCTCACTTGATTTCACAAGCATGTTCAGCAAGAAGGAGGACTGAAACATAAAAAAACTATCTGCACATTAATGATTCAGACAATAACATGCAACAAGTTGGCAGTTTTGTTTCCATTTATCACATTATACCTTATACTGTAATCTTCTTAATTAATATTATTATTTCATATTGCAATAACCCTTTTTTTTCACAGCATCATCATCATCATGTGCCATGCTGGTAGGTGTTGGCAGTCTTGTTTCTCCACACATCTCACTCCTTGACAACATTTTCCATCAGTTCAGTTGGGGATTTCTTTCTATTGTGCCACTGCTTCCAAGTGTCCCTAATTTCTTTTTCTTCTTGGTCTTTCTCCGCATCTCTTCCCATTTATCCTTCCTCTTGTAATGATTTTTTTTCAAGTCCTCCTCTTCTTTTATGTCCATGATACAGCTGAATGCAGTTTTCTTAAGGATTTAAATTAGGTTCTTATCTACATTTGGACCTGGGCAACAATGCACTTTTGAAATCATGAACAGAATATATATCAAAATATACCAGGATATGCCAAAACAGCTTTCCAACAAAACAGGAACATCCTGCGGAATGGACATCTATCAATGAACACCAGAAAGAGAGTTCTACTGTAAAATACTGTATTGATCTCTATGACAGATAAAAGAGCAAAGATGTGGTTCATTAGAAGAATGTTAAGAATATCAAGGACAGCTAAGAGAATGTGTAACAAAGCCCCAAAAATATTTTTACATTAAAGAAAAAAAAATTCAATTCCTGCCTACAGATATGTTGTTTAACTCTTTCCCTGCCATGATCACTAAAGTGAACTCTTCCTGTCAGTCTAGCACCTGCCATGGTCATTATAGCATTTTTGTTTCACTGCAGCGTAAAACTATTGTAAAACTTTTTATTGTACAAGATTTATCTGCGCATGTCTGGTGACCTTTCATAGTTAAATCCAAAGCGTGGCTAACAACCGAGCGAAATCGATGTTTTAACTGGATATGTTGTTGAATTGCTGCCTACTACTGGATATGTTGTCCAATTCCTTCCTAAAACTGGATATGTTGTTTAATTCCTGCTTACTACTGGATATGTTGTTTAATTCCTGGTTACTACTGGATATGTTGTTTAATTCCTTCTTAAAACTGGATATGTTGTTGAATTCCTGCTTACTACTGGATATGTTGTTGAATTCCTGCTTACTACTGGATATGTTGTTGAATTCCTTCCTACTACTGGATATGTTGTTCAATTCCTGCTTACTACTGGATATGTTATTCAATTCCTGCTTATTACTGGATATGTTGTTTAATTCCTTCCTACTACTGGATATGTTGTTCAATTCCTGCCTATTACTGGATATGTTGTTTAATTCCTTCCTACTACTGGATATGTTGTTCAATTCCTGCCTATTACTGGATATGTTGTTTAATTCCTTCCTACCACTGGATATGTTGTTCAATTTCTGCCTATTACTGGATATGTTGTTTAATTTCTGCCTATTACTGGATATGTTGTTTAATTCCTTCCTACTACTGGATGTGTTGTTCAGTTTCTGCCTACTACTGGATGTGCAGCAATATGAAAGTCAATAATTTGAAAAGGAAAAAATAAATCTTTTGATATAAAACAAAATTTATTCCCATTTTCCTCTATCTTTCACTTTTGCATACTCACTTGCCCACATGCATGTACACACATTAAAAAAAAAAAACATATATATACTTTTACACTTAAATTTTCAATGTTTATTACTGGCTAAAAATCCAACAACTTACAGATCTCTAGGAGTCATGACCTTAGCAAGGCCCACCAATCTCAGTGCCAGTTTAAATAGCAGAAACACTAGTCTGAGGGACAGTTAAACACTCTAATGATCTAGAGAGCTGCTTCACTGTCCCCTGTAGAGATTTTGAACACATGCTACAGATCTGGACCATATACAGAGACATCAGAGCTCAAGTATGCACCCCCCCCCCCCTCCGAGAGAGAAACTCTGCGGCTCCTAAGCAGACCTCCTGCTGACAGCAGGATTCAAGTAGGCAACCCAGCTCCTTGTTTAGAAAGCTTCTGAATGAAGAAGAAGAAGATAAGAGTAGAAATGTTCCCGCACTGACTACTCTATCATGTAGGGCAATAAGACTGCCTACCTTATTCTCCTTATCTAAATGTGTCGTCAGATCTGCCTCATGCACCGCCTGATAAAGGACATTCAGCAACAGCGACACCTTGAAGCAGTTGTCAATGCTGCTGTAGCTTTCGCTGTC
This sequence comes from Achatina immaculata, assembly GCA_009760885.1. Taxonomy (NCBI): domain Eukaryota; kingdom Metazoa; phylum Mollusca; class Gastropoda; order Stylommatophora; family Achatinidae; genus Lissachatina; species Lissachatina immaculata. The sequence goes on along the minus strand of CM019721.1, from coordinate 26,448,306 downwards.
ACTCAAGCTGGAAACCGCGGCAATGCCAGAGATGTAGATGCCGTGAACAGTCTGAACTCTGGCAAACCAGGGCTGAAGATCAGTGCCTAGCCTTTCCAAGGACATTAGTTCTTCTGTTGACAACCCAGAGTAGTTAATGAGTTAATAAACTCAACACAAGCAGTTAAACTGATCCTACATAAGCAGTTAAATAAACTGATCCTACATAAGCAGTTAAACAAACTGATCCTACATAAGCAGTTAAACTAACTGATCCTACACAAGCAGTTAAATAAACTGATCCTACACAAGCAGTTAAATAAACTGATCCTACATAAGCAGTTAAATAAACTGATCCTACACAAGCAGTTAAATAAACTGATCCTACATAAGCAGTTAAATAAACTGATCCTACATAAGCAGTTAAATAAACTGATCCTACATAAGCAGTTAAATAAACTGATCCTACATAAGCAGTTAAATAAACTGATCCTACATAAGCAGTTAAATAAACTGATCCTACACAAGCAGTTAAATAAACTGATCCTACATAAGCAGTTAAATAAACTGATCCTACATAAGCAGTTAAATAAACTGATCCTACATAAGCAGTTAAATAAACTGATCCTACATAAGCAGTTAAAAAAAAATTGTAACCCAGTACAATTAAAGATATTAACAAATGCAACACAGTTAAAGAGAATTAACCCAGGTACAACCAGTTCAGGATAATTTATGAATCCAACAAAAAGAGTTGCATAATTTATGAATACAAAGCAGTAAAAGAAAATTAACAATTAAAAAAAAAAACTCCATAAAAGTTTTAATTATGAAAAACAAGACAGTTGGTCTATGGTACTATCTCTTAGCGAACTGTCTTAATTATGAAAAACAAGACAGTTGGTCTATGGTACTATCTCTTAGCGAACTGTCTTAATTATGAAAAACAAGACAGTTGGTCTATGGTACTATCTCTTAGCGAACTGTCTTAATTATGAAAAACAAGACAGTTGGTCTATGGTACCATTTCTTAGCGAACTGTCTTAATTATGAAAAACAAGACAGTTGGTCTATGGTACTATCTCTTAGCGAACTGTCTTAATTATGAAAAACAAGACAGTTGGTCTATGGTACTATCTCTTAGCGAACTGTCTCCAGAAGATGAAAACACAGAAACCCACAACGCATTTGCACTAAAGAAGTTTTCTGATCTCTTTGGGAACAAAAGCCAAAATATCAAATCAGAATCAAATCATGCAAAGAGAATACCAAAACGTCGCACAGAAAAGAAAGAGATTATATTTATCACTGTTAAAATGCTTGTTCGTAGTGCTCATCATCATCATCAGCATCATCATCATCAGTGTCTGTCACTCTCTTGAGATCACAGACCACAGATCTCTGACTTTTCCGATCCCTGGGTTTACAAGTTTTCACTCTTTTTTTTCCTTGTGCCAGATAATGAAATATACAAGTCCTCTTCAGCTGTTCTACATCTCCATACAGAATGTTGGTGATTGAAGAATTTGGTTGTTATCAGGTTCTTCCAAAGATCTTTTAATGCACTGCATTCCAACAAATGTTGCTTAACAGTTTCTTCTTTTACAGACCACAGCTAAAGTCTTCTCTGTCATCCCTATTTTTGGTTTTGTTCTCTACTTCACTCCATTCCCTTTTCCAAAGTTGCTCCTTGATCTCCTGTTTTCCTGTCAGTTCCTATCCTGTTATGCCGGTATCTGGTTTCCTCAGTGTGTGATCAATCCACCTCTATGATTTGTAGGTTCATGGGCTCTTGTCCTGCTCTTTCCCAGACCTCCTCGTTCCTGGTTCTGTCCTGCCATTTGATGTTTAGAATCCATAGTGCTCTGCATTACTATTAAATTATGACAAAATTTCATGGCACAAGTGGTAATTATTCTGGTAGTTATAACCTTCAGCATGCTGACGACATAGTACTGATAGCGGAGAACCAACAAGACCTGCAAAATCTATTGGATAAAGTCGCCAAAGAAAGTGAACAGAAAGGCCTTATTTTAAACATAAAAAAAGACATAGACCATGGTTATATCTAAGAAACAGAATCCATCAATCTGCAGCATAAAATTAAACAGAACTACTCTAAAGCAGGTGCAGAAATTCAAATACCTTGGAGCAGTAATAACTTCAGATGGGAAATGCAGAACAGAATAGGCCAAGCAAAGACTGCATTTCAGAGAATGAGAAACATATTATGCAACACATACTTATCAATGAATGTTAGAAAACGAGTCCTAAAATGCTATAATGAACCTATCTTGTTATATGGAAGTGAATCATGGAAAATAGGCAGGTATGCACAAAAATCATTGGAAGCAGCAGAAATATGGTTTATTAGAAGAATGGTGTGAATCCCCTGGACAGCAAAAATAACTAACGAAGAATGTATGAGAAGAGCTGGAGAGACAAAAAACCTTGTCAAAAAGATAAGAGAGAGACAAAGTACTTTCATAGGATATGCAATGAGAAAAAAAGGGCACTGAAAATATTATAACAACAGGAAAAATAGAGAGAAGATCAAGAGGAAGACCAAGAGAAATGATACTGGACAGTCTGATGGGATGGTATGAGAGGAGATCACCAACTGAGCTAATGGCATGCATGAAGGATTGTGTACTCTGGAGAAGCATAATAGCCAACACCAGTTGGCATGGCACCTGATGATGATGATGAGTTAGAACTATTTCTTGATGATCTGGTGGGGTACTTCTTCCTGCATAAGAATCCAGTTTCATTTTTATGACATTTTTCAAAAAATCAATTCCTGAATGCAAAATATCAGTAAACAGCACAATGCTGAAACAGGTGGACTTTAGATATTTGGAGACACCGGTGACCTCCAGCGGAAGATGCCTAACTGTGATAAAGAGCAGAATAATGCAAGCCAAAAATAACGTTTCAGAAAATGAAGAGAATTCTGTCATTGGGAATGAGGAAAAGAGTACTCCAGTGCCAAATTGAGGCAATTTTACCTCATGGATGTGAAGCATGATAAGCCTAGAATCAAGTACAACGACATCTGGAAGCCACTAAAATGTGGTTCCTTAGAAGAATGCTAAGAATATGCTAAGGATATCAAACAAGATGGCTCTGAGAGAGGCTAGAGAGATGAGGCAAACAATAACAAAAATCAGAAAAAGACAATCCAGATTCACAACATGCTCTATGCCAGACAAGACAGAATACATTGTGACAACAGGAAAGATAGATAGCAAAAAGAGATCAAGGTAGAGATACAGAGAAAATGCTGGATGGACTAACTAGATGGCACGGACAAACACCAGCACAGTTTATCATCAGCACTCGGAGCAGGGAACTATGGAAAAGCATAATCACCTACACCAGTCCACAGGGCAATAGATAAGACAGTTATGTAGCCAGTAGCATGTACTCAAAAAAACATTTATTCAACCTTCAAGGCATTTTAAATATTATTGTTAATAATAATTATTACTGTTGTTGTTACCAATACTTTGACCAAATAAAAGCTACCAATACCAACTTTGTTTCATGACCAGTTTCTCCATCTCATACAACTGTTTCCTGAAATCTGCCAGGAAGCTGGACACGCAGCTGGCAAAAGCTTGGTACGTCTGTGACACATAACAAGCACTTCCTGCTGGTGCACTGCTGCTCACGATATCGTTGACAAAAGACTGTAGCACGCACACTTGAACTGCTTTTCGCATCAAAGGTCGTAGTAAGCTCTCCAAGCTTTCCTGGAAACATGAATATTTCTCTGAAAACTAACAACTACTTATAAAAATATTTTTTTAACAAAATTTTGCTCATTAATGTTCTGAATACTTAAGTGAATAACTACTACAGATTAACTACAGTATATTGTACTACTGATGGAGCTTGGCCACGCTCTCATCTCCAGCTCTTGGTCAGGTATACTATGCCATGATGACTGTAAAACTGGCCAAAACTGTTCATCTCTTTAAAGCTGCCTGGATATCTGTACTATTCACCTCAAGAGTTGGAGAAGACAGATCAATAATGACGCAATTTCTTTGAATCACAGCAGTGAGTTCTATTCTCGATATTCGTCAGTCACAAAAAATAAGTGTCTAGGACTGTTCTGAAGATAAAAATATCCACAAAGGCTCCGAGAGAGGCTGGTCTGCCTATCTGCCTGCACGGTCAGGCAACTAGATTACACTGCACATAAAACTGTCAGCGAGTGACAGGAAAACAGGATCTCATGTGCAAATGAAGCTCTATGAAGCCAGAACAGCTAAAAAAAAAAATAAAACCTACTATCTTCTTTTATTCGTATCACTCTAATACAGCTTTCATTCCTTACATTATTATGTCTCTCAGTAAGTCCAGAATACCTCAGCTGAATTCCTCCCATGTTTCTCTCCTTATTTTTGACTGTCATTCAAACCATTTGCAATCCAAAGATCTTCATGTGGTTTACATTTCACCATGACTCAAAGACAAGACTGATGTGAACTTGGACACAAGAGCTTATGGGTAAACTCATATTCATCATTAATGACTACAGATCTGGATACCAATAACTGCTTTATACTACAGTCATCGTTACAGATTCTTTTACCAAAACTCTGGGGAAGAAGCCAAACCTTGTGTAACTCACTGTGTCCTTTTCAACATTCCTTGTATGGATGGGGTCAGCATGATTTCATTACCCTACTCTTTATGCGTTGGGATACGTTGGTCTCTAATTTTGAATTTAACCAAACTATACTAAAAAAAAATCTGGCAAAGCCAGTAATATTATTACACTCCAGTATAAAAACCGTCTACATGAGGCACCCGTGTGGTTGATTTCAGAGCCAATTTGTGTTAAAATTTAATTGTTTTTCCCGCCACCTGCTTGCGTTTTCATGTTTTCAGTTATTGTAGATTGTAAATTAATTGTAAATAAATAATTAGTGTGTATTTTCTGTGAGGAAATGTTTGAGTAAAACTGGACCCAGTACAGTGGATTAACTTGAGGGGTACATGAGAAATTATTTCCTCATCATTTTCCATTCTCTCTTCTCAATTCTTAGCTCTTTTTTCTGCTCTATACTAACAACATACTAACAATGTTATTAGAAAAACAATATACAACTATTCCTGTTTAAACTAATGTATAATATGTGATACTGCTAATCAGACTATGCCTTTGTGATCCTTTTAAATGTGACAACCATCCCATTCCACTTTATTAAATTTACCCCCTTGGTCATTTGGTGTAAAACCCCTTAGATACAAAGAGTTAAAGCAACTCTTGCTCCTAGGTATCTGAATCACATTTATAACCAACACCAATAGCCTCTATTCACACAAGCTGCTTACAGGCTTCTGATCCAAACTCTGCATCAGCCTGGCTCTCACCAGAAACACAAATGGCAGCCAAAGGTTATCTCTTCAATTTGGACAAATCACTGCATCAAACTTACAAATTTCATCAAACTGATACGAAGAGGGAAAAATTCAGGAAGAGCAACCCAGATACCTCAGATGAGGAAAAAAAAAAGAAAGTCAGATATCTGCCCATTATCAATTCAGATACAGTCCCAGATATATGGAACATAACATTCAATATTTCTCTGTACGCCTACATCCAAATGTACAGTATACTTCTGAGTCTCACCTAACAAACAGTTCTGTTTTCAAAGAAAAGACCCATCTCACAGCCTAAATAATGCAAAAGAAGAATGATCCCAGTAATGGAATGATTGGCTTGGGGAATACCGGTAGGATCTGAACCAGTGATGTGAGCAAGAGATGTCTAAACAACAAGCTGTCAATTAAGTCTAAATCTCAAGACATTTTTTTTTCTTCTCCAAAGACTAACCCAGGTCAAGTGCATCAGATACACATCGGGGTTAAGACTGAATGTCTTGCCATCATACTTGAAGATGAACAGCTCAGTGACCCCTGACAACATCCTGCATAAGAAATGAATAAAATGCTTGAAAACATAAATATGTGTTAACATTCTTCCCCTTTCTTATAACCTGACAACATAAATTTGTGTTAACATTCTTCCCCTTTTTTATAACCTGACAACATAAATTTGTGTTAACATTCTTCCCCTCTCTTATAACTTGACAACATAAATGTGTGTGAACATTCTTCCCCTTTCTTATAACCTGACAACATAAATATGTGTTAACATTTTTCCCCTCTCTTATAACCTGACAACATAAATGTGTGTTAACATTCATCCTCTCTCTTATAAATTGACAACGTAAATGTGTGTTAACATTCTTCCCCTCTCTTTTATAACTTGACATCATAAATGTGTGTTAACATTCTTCCTCTCTTTCATAACTTGATAACTTGAAAGGAACAAGTCACCATTTTTCGTCTCCGAACAGGACACAGCTGACTCCGAAGTCATATGTATACAAAAATTTTAAGTTGGTACTACTACTCTTTGTACATGTGGCCAGGTGCTCTAAACTGTGGAACATATTCTCCAAAACTGCACCAACTATGAGACACTGAGAAGCAATTACTGCCCCACTGAAAATGCCAAAAAGAAAATTAAGCTCTATGGTTCCATACATGAATAACAAAAAAAAAAAAAACAATGAAATTTATCCAAGAGACAGGATTCCAGATATAGACAGAAAACGCTTACAAAGAAGTAGTAATGGCAAGTTTAGCAGGCTACTTTCAAATCCTGCAACATGTCCCAGATACCACTGGTGACAGATATTTAATGTCTGGGTGGATGCTTCGAAGAAAAGATCTTGTCAGTAACAGTTCACTGAAGAAATTATCAGACTTTTTGAACTTGATCATAATTATCTTGAATGATGGCTCTGAAACATGAAAATACCTTGGACAAGTAACCATTTAAGACACATGACCTCATTTAATGGCTAAATGGGGCAGAAGGGGGGGGGGCAAAAACACTGTATGACTAGGCAGTCAGTTACATAGCTGACATGCTGGTGCCTGGGTTGGTGAACTACAGCTGACCAACTCTCCTTTGGTACCCCTAGTAACAGGCCTAGCCTGGCTAAAGGGTAGTTTGCTAAAAAAAAAAAGCACTGCTAAAAAAAAAAAGCATTGCCCCCCCCCCTCCTCTTTAGCTCCAGTTAGAGTCTGAGAAAATAGCTGCCATAACCTGTTCCCAAGCCAACATGATGCTCTGCCTCAACATCTTCACTGCATTATCTGCAAAAGAACACCAGCTCACATTTCCAAGGAGAAAGAAGAAAAAGAATGGTCCACTTCATTAATTTTTTTTTGTTCCTGACCGCTTCATTCATTCATTTATTTACATGTTCCTTGTGGAACTTTGCCTCCCTAACAGCTCTCCTGTGGGCCTCTCGGTTGTGAGCAAGACGCCCTGCTGCTGATGCGTCCATCTGCAGATCATCAACAATGTCTTGCAGCCATCTTCACCTTGGTCTTCCTCTTTCTTTTTTCACATTATGTACCCTTTCAAGATGGTCTTCTCTAAATTCTCATGACGTTTAATGTGTCCAAAATATTTCAGTTTTCTCTCCTTAATCCTCTTTATTAGCAAGCCTTCATCAATAGTAAATTCTTATAATATGGATATATTTGTTCTTTTTTGTGTCCTTGATACTTGTAAAACTCTTCTGTAGCATTTACATTCAAAGGCATTTATGTGTTCCTCAGCTGTTTTGTTAAGTGTCCAGGTCTCACAGGCATATGTTGCCATGGGAAAAATGTATGCCCTTAAAAATCTTATTTTTGTAGTTCTGTCCGTTTCTCTCCACAGATTCTTTAAGTGTTTTACTTTCTGCAGAGCAATAGATGTCCTGACCCTTTACTGCCCTGAAATTCTTCCTCTCTTTCTCACCTCCATTCTCTTCTCAACATAAGACACTAAACAACACAAAAACTCATCCTCTATTTTGTTCCTACTACATATAATACAAACCACAAATGAGTGTAAGCATACCAGATTGCTTCCCTTATGACATGGTGCTCTGTTACTATTGTCTGTGCTTGCTGTGTGTAGTACTCATTTACCTGCTTCTGGTAGTAGTTCCTGCATTCAGAAGATTTCAGATGACAAAATAAAATAGACAATGTAGTATATTTAATATCATGAATAGGGTTAGAAAATCTGCCAACTTCCAGAGTCCTAGGGTCAGCTACTGTCAGGTGCTTCATGTAGTAGATTGGTGTCAGGTGCTTCATGTAGTAGATTGGTGTCAGGTGCTTCATGTAGTAGACTGGTGTCAGGTACTTCATGTAGTAGACTGGTGTCAGGTGCTTCATGTAGTAGACTGGTGTCAGGTGCTTCATGTAGTAGATTTGTGTCAGGTGCTTCATGTAGTAGATTGGTGTCAGGTACTTCATGTAGTAGATTTGTGTCAGGTGCTTCATGTAGTAGATTATGTCAGGTGCTTCATGTAGTAGACTGGTGTCAGGTGCTTCATGTAGTAGACTGGTGTCAGGTGCTTCATGTAGTAGATTTGTGTCAGGTGCTTCATGTAGCAGATTTGTGTCAGGTGCTTCATGTAGTAGATTTGTGTCAGGTGCTTCATGTAGTAGACTGGTGTCAGGTGCTTCATGTAGTAGATTAGTGTCAGGTGCTTCATGTAGTAGATTTGTGTCAGGTGTTTCATGTAGTAGATTTGTGTCAGGTGCTTCATGTAGTAGATTTGTGTCAGGTGCTTCATGTAGTAGACTGGTGCCAGGTGCTTCATGTAGTAGACTGGTGCCAGGTGCTTCATGTAGTAGATTTGTGTCACGTGCTTCATGTAGTAGATTTGTGTCAGGTGCTTCATGTAGTAGATTTGTGTCAGGTGCTTCATGTAGTAGACTGGTGTCAGGTGCTTCATGTAGTAGATTTGTGTCAGGTGCTTCATGTAGTAGACTGGTGTCAGGTGCTTCATGTAGTAGACTGGTGTCAGGTGCTTCATGTAGTAGATTTGTGTCAGGTGCTTCATGTAGCAGATTTGTGTCAGGTGCTTCATGTAGTAGATTTGTGTCAGGTGCTTCATGTAGTAGACTGGTGTCAGGTGCTTCATGTAGTAGATTAGTGTCAGGTGCTTCATGTAGTAGATTTGTGTCAGGTGTTTCATGTAGTAGATTTGTGTCAGGTGCTTCATGTAGTAGATTTGTGTCAGGTGCTTCATGTAGTAGACTGGTGCCAGGTGCTTCATGTAGTAGACTGGTGCCAGGTGCTTCATGTAGTAGATTTGTGTCACGTGCTTCATGTAGTAGATTTGTGTCAGGTGCTTCATGTAGTAGATTTGTGTCAGGTGCTTCATGTAGTAGACTGGTGTCAGGTGCTTCATGTAGTAGATTTGTGTCAGGTGCTTCATGTAGTAGATTTGTGTCAGGTGCTTCATGTAGTAGATTTGTGTCAGGTGCTTCATGTAGCAGATTTGTGTCAGGTGCTTCATGTAGTAGATTTGTGTCAGGTGCTTCATGTAGTAGACTGGTGTCAGGTGCTTCATGTAGTAGATTAGTGTCAGGTGCTTCATGTAGTAGACTGGTGTCAGGTGTTTCATGTAGTAGATTTGTGTCAGGTGTTTCATGTAGTAGATTTGTGTCAGGTGCTTCATGTAGTAGATTTGTGTCAGGTGCTTCATGTAGTAGACTGGTGCCAGGTGCTTCATGTAGTAGACTGGTGCCAGGTGCTTCATGTAGTAGATTTGTGTCACGTGCTTCATGTAGTAGATTTGTGTCAGGTGCTTCATGTAGTAGATTTGTGTCAGGTGCTTCATGTAGTAGACTGGTGTCAGGTGCTTCATGTAGTAGATTTGTGTCAGGTGCTTCATGTAGTAGATTTGTGTCAGGTGCTTCATGTAGTAGATTTGTGTCAGGTGCTTCATGTAGTAGATTTGTGTCAGGTGCCTCATGTAGTAGATTTGTGTCAGGTGCTTCATGTAGTAGATTTGTGTCAAGTACTTCATGTAGTAGATTAGTGTCAGGTGCTTCATGTAGTAGACTGGTATCAGGTGCTTCATGTAGTAGATTTGTGTCAGGTGCTTCATGTAGTAGATTTGTGTCAGATGCTTCATGTAGTAGATTTGTGTCAGGTGCTTCATGTAGTAGACTGGTGTCAGGTACTTCATGCAGTAGATTAGTGTCAAGTACTTCATGTAGTAGACTGGTGCCAGGTACTTCATGTAGTAGACTGGTGCCAGGTACTTCATGTATTGACTGGTGCCAGGTACTTCATGTAGTAGACTGGTGTCAGGTACTTCATGTAGTAGACTGGTGTCAAGTACTTCATGTAGTAGACTGGTGCCAGGTACTTCATGTAGTAGACTGGTGCCAGGTACTTCATGTAGTAGACTGGTGTCAAGTACTTCATGTAGTAGACTGGTGCCAAGTACTTCATGTAGTAGACTGGTGCCAGGTACTTCATGTAGTAGACTGGTGTCAAGTACTTCATGTAGTAGACTGGTGTCAGGTACTTCATGTAGTAGACTGGTGCCAGGTACTTCATGTAGTAGACTGGTGTCAGGTACTTCATGTAGTAGACTGGTGCCAGGTACTTCATGTAGTAGACTGGTGTCAGGTACTTCATGTAGTAGACTGGTGCCAGGTACTTCATGTAGTAGACTGGTGTCAGGTACTTCATGTAGTAGACTGGTGTCAGGTACTTCATGTAGTAGACTGGTGTCAGGTACTTCATGTAGTAGACTGGTGTCAAGTACTTCATGTAGTAGACTGGTATCATGTGCTTCATGTAGTAGACTGGTGCCAGGTACTTCATGTATTGACTGGTGCCAGGTACTTCATGTAGTAGACTGGTGTCAGGTACTTCATGTAGTAGATTTGTGTCAGGTGCTTCATGTAGTAGATTTGTGTCAGGTACTTCAAGTAGTAGACTTGTGTCAGGTTAATGTATAATTATATAAAAGCAAATACATGAAGTCACCGCAGTAAAGCTGTGATGACAAAATGTTTAAACTAAGAAAAAAGTAGGAACAGCTCCAGGAAGAGACAACTAAATGCTCCATTTTTTTTACATTACTATTTGTCATATAGCACTCAAGAGAATTTACAGTTTATCTTCTTTCCCAGTTTTTTTGTCCTGTAGGTTCTTGTATGATTAAGGTGCTTAACCAAAATGTCGCAACTATGTGCTTATTAATTAATAAAGCTGTTCCTACATTTTTCGTACATAGTTTTACCATTCGTGCAGCAGAATGGTCTTACAAGATCACTTAAGTGATGAATACAAACACAGTTTTGGAGCCGCTTTGCCAAATCTTTGATTCTGACTCCTCAGTTTTTCTATCACCCAGCTGTGATCCCCCAACATAAACAGTACATTTCTTCGAAGTTCAACCTCATTCTACGATCTTACTCTATAGTCCTGATTCTCATCAATTAAGAAGGAAGGAATATAAACAACTAAAGATCATCCTACTGTTCGGAACACCATTCTGAATAAAAAGCACACAAAAAAAGAGATTTCTCGATACCAGAAACAGTGTCTACAAGAATAGACTACATCTTCCCACTGCTATTTCTACAACTATCTCTGATTCATAAACATTTAACAGTCTTCCTTCTCACTTCATAAATACTGAAATGAAAGATCTTCAGCCTGGATCAGTGCTAGATAGTTAAGTTCATTGCTATGTTGTTCTCTTGTGGCGTGACACCTCCTTGTTCTACCAGAGTCCATGGTTCGAGTCCCAGGTAATTCTCTTGTGATTTTTTTTTCTCTCACATCTAACAGTGCTCTGTCTATGATTTTTTTCAAGGTCTAATCATACAACACTGTGTTCTGTTATTTATCTATCACACCACTGTGAAATAAGTCCATTATATTTTCTCTCTCTCTCTCTCTCTGAACCTTAAGTGCCCAGGGCACATGGGGCTTCCGCAAGGGTTTTCCATAAATGTCTGTCCTTTGCCTTTTTTTTATGCTCTTGCCCATGATTGCTCAACATCCTCTCTGTTGTTCTTCTCCATGTCTCTTTTGGTCTACCCTTACTTCTGTTCCCCTGTGGTGTCCATCTTAGTGCTATTTTTGGTAGTGAGTTGTCAGTCAATCGGAGCACATGTCTCAACCATTGCCAGCATCTTTTCTCAATAATTGCTGTCTGTGGCTTCATCTGCATTTCTGCCAACAAGATGATATTACTTATGGTGTTTGGCCAAAATATTGTTCTAATTCTTCGGAAACATTTAGTCTGGAAAGAATTCAACTTGTTTTCTATGGTTTTGGTGATTTTCCAGCATTCACTTCCATAGAGTAGTACACTTAGAACATTACTCTTAATTATCATGATTTTTGTACTCATGCTGAGTTTTTTTTTTATTTCCATATAGTCTGTAGCATTGCAAAAGCCTGGTTTGCTCTAGTAAGTCTGCTGTTGATGTCCTCTGTGCGTCTCCATTTTCTGCTACTCTACTGCCAAGATATACAAATTCATTGATCTCCTCCACTAACTTGCTATCTACTCTGAGTACATATCTGTTGTTCACATTTTGCTTCATTAACTTCTCCTTCCACCTGCATTTGTTTTTTCCCTTGCTTCTGTTTCTGTAGCAGTCTGATAGTTTTTTTACCAGATAGGGTTGCTGGCCCTATGCCAAACCCTCCTTAGTCACCTTTTATGATCATGCGTGGTAGGGTACAGTGGTCCTATTCTTTGCAAATCCCGGGTACCACACAGGGGCTTATATTTCCTATTCTTCCTTTATTCCTCTCTCTTCTGTCTTTCCTGATTTCGCAGTGAGGCAATCAGCAACTCATAGCTGATATGCTAGCGTCAGGGTTAGAGAATCATAGCTGATCAAAACCCTGTCTCACATCTCTGTGGTATCCCCAGTAACAGGCCTAGCTTGGCTAACGGGGCAGGGATCGCCATAGTCCCCATAGTGGAATCTGCCAAAGAAGCATTGCACACCCCTTGCTTTTTAGCTGTACTCTGGGACTGAAAAAACAGCCGCCATAACCCGCTCCCACGCCGATATGATGCTGTGCCTCAACATCTCTACAGCATTGGCTGTAAAAGAACAACAGCTTGAAGTTACAGGGAGTTTGTATAAGCACAAATATATTTCCTGTTACAATGTTTTCAGTGCCATTTTTTATACTTTAAAGTCATTTTTTTTCGTTCTGTTGCTTTTTTTTTTTCAGACATTCCCCATTTCTCACTTTAGCTGTCAAAGATATTTCTATCATTCCTTCTTTGTTACATGAACATAATTATTTTTTTAAAGTATTGTTACATACCAATCCCTTGCCAGGTTTGATGCAGCGTGACTTCCAACTGTTTCCTCCTCTTTGCCTTTTCCCTTCCAGTACTCCACACATAGGAGATGAGCAAGTTCTTTGTATTCATCTGATGCACTTACACTAAGACTGGCTTCTACAGCACCTGATATAGGTCGCGTGACAAAATGCTGTTCTTCACCATCACCAGATCTATCCAATGGTTCTGGTGGCTCACTAAAGAAAATAAAAAGAACAAAACAACCCATAATACAGAAAAATTGTAAGCAAAGTAAAATATCAAGGAACAAGATCAACCTTATCAAAATATGATGGAGAAAGGAAGAAGAAAAAAATATGTTTTTACTTACCAACTATACACACTTTATCGACGTATAATGTTTATTGGATCTGAATATTTTTCATAAAGACGATGTTATAACACTAACATTCTCTTGGAGTTCATAACTATGTTCAGGGGAAAAAAATGTCCTATTTATTATCTACAGTGATATGGAGATAACGTTTTAAAGGCTCCAGTAATATTATTTTGATTGAATTGTTTTATTTTGTAGCTAAGAAGCAATCCGGAAAGACAAAAAAAAAATGAATGATTTCAAATAAATGATTTTCTTTATGTGTAAATTTGATATTTAAACGCAGCTAGGCGTACTTGTGGGAGATGACACACTACAGACAGACCTCAGTTACTAATCTATGAAACAGTTTCTCGTCATTTCCTAAAGAAAAATGTGAGTGTAAATTTCTCTCATAAACAATACTTTTTTTTTTTCTCGTTACCTTCCAACTGAGATCTGTTGTAAGAGTTTCTTCCTTTGTTCTTCGTCTTCACTGTCCACTCCATCGTAAGTCTCAGGCAAGCTTTCAATGTCATCCCCACTGTCGCTCGACTTGAAGTGACAAATTAAGGAGAAAAAACTGAATGTGGGGGGATTATGTCATGACAGAAAAAAAAGCTACAGTACAAACAAAAACAGACAAGTCTGACGGACAAAAGAGCAATTTTGGCAGACGCAAAGAGTTAAAGCAATTATCACAGACAAAAAAATAATCCTGTTAGAATTTGCCAAAGATATAAAGTAAGTTAGACAAAAGAGTAATCTTGACAAAAATCATCAAATAAAGCAAGTATGGCAGAATACTGCGTGTGTTGTGTGTGCATCTGTACTGACAATGCACTGAATGACATGATAATCCAATGGCCATTTATATCCATAAGGCAGTAGCAATTCACAAGCCTATTTCAGCTGTAACACACAAATTGTGAAGACAAATTGCTTGTGTTCCTAGATACACACAAGCCTTTTTTGTGCCTTTACAAGAACCGAGATAAGTTTTCATTCCGTTACTATTTTTCTTTCACTTTTTCACTGATTTATTTTCATTTTTTGTTATTTCACTTACATTAGTCTGATGTAATCTATACTTTGTCTCTTCTCTCTAATTCTTCATCCTGTTTGTTTTTATTTGATAAAGGCTTGCGCCCAAAATGTTACAAATTTGTTATCGTTACACAATAAAGCCGTTCCTACTTTCTTCCTAGTTTATTTCAGCTGTAGTGCTCCATCATTGCCAATTTAACAATCGTATAACACGAGCTGCTATAAGCAAGATGTCCTGACAATATACACAACAGAACAGTTTACATCCACTAAAGTCCATGAACGATTAACATTGACTCCCTCACTGAAGAAGATCCATAACCAGTAATTCAATGTTTAATGAACATGCAGCAAGATGATGATGGAATCCAGTATGTATGATGAGACAAATTACTGGTTATAACACACAGAATATAATTCTGGGCAAGCATACCAGAAATGAGGTGGTAATACCACCATAAGAATTCAATTCATACAAGACACATCATGTCTCAATTACAACTAGACTACCTGACGAATCACAAAACATAACGAGACAACATCCTCACACAAACTGACTCAAGATTTTGTCTCCCAGACAAAATTCATGGTCCCTTCACACTAGAAAGGAGAAACACAAGATCTAGAAGATTCTACATTATTAACAGCCACTGACCACAACCTAATGGCAATCTTTCACAAATAACTTATTAATTATCTACCTTTGAATGTAATACTGGAGAACAGGCAGAAACTGGCAGACTAAAGAAATACAGCAAATTTGACACAAAAAAGAATAACCTTGATGGAAAAGACTATGGTAAAGAAACAAGATGGAAAAGACTATAGTAAAGAAATAAGATAAGTCCAAGAGATAAAACAATAATGTAAAAAGGTAAAAGGTAAATTTCCCATCTCCATGCCATTAAGGTATATTGGAGATACAGTGTTTGGCCCACATTTCCGATACCATCGGCACATGAAAGTGTGATGCAGCCAGTATCACGCCTGGCCGTATTTACCTTCCAAAATTTTTCTGATACCACTTTTAGAGGCTGGGTGGACTCCGGGGCTTTTTGGTGTGTACTAGAAAACAAAAATCTCACTGCTGGAACTTGAGCCCATTATCACTGGATTAGTAAATCAAGCAAAAAAAACAATAACGTGCTATAATGAATATCTTTACATGTTAAAGGCAAAAGGTTTGAAGAAAGTACCAGTCAGTCTGTGACTGTTGATATCATCATACAAGTTTTCCACAAACACCTGTCTTTTTTTTTTCTGCTTTTGTCCACATGAACCCTCTATCACTCAACATTCTCTCTTTCGCTGTTCTCTATGTCTCCTGTTCACCTGAGGTGTCGTCCTCAGCGCTATTTTGTGCCAAATACTAGGAGGATGCCTAACAAGCCAAGTCTATATATTTTTCATCCATTTTTCGTCTTTTTGTCTGTTGTGTTGTTTTTGTATGTGATCCTTGAGAAAAAAGGCTTTTGCCGAAGTATTGGATTGTCTTCATTTGTATATACTCATCCTGCTTTCTGCCCACTTTCCTCTCTCTATCTTTTTATAAAACTGAAACATACATCCATCAATTTTCATTACTAGAACCAGTCTGACCGCAGTTGTCATCTCTTTTATACTTCTGGCAATGAGTCACCAGTATCTGGAGCACATGCCCCTACCATTGCCTTTCCTCAAAAATCGAAGCCAGAGGTGTCATTTGCATTTCTGCCAACATGGCATTACGTCTTAAAGTATTTGGCCAAAATATTTGTCTAATCCTAGACAAAAATTTAGCCTGGAAGGAATTCAGTTTGTTTTGTATAGTTCAAGTGGTTTACAGGATTCACTTCTGTAGGATATTACTCTTAAATATCCCGATTTTTCTTTTCATGCTCAGCTTTTAATTTCATCCATAGTGTGAGAGAATTCTCAAGTGGTCACCATACTTGTACTTGAACAAACTCCCTGTAATTGCAAGCTGTTGCTCTTTGCAGTCGATGCTGTAGATGTTGAGACACACCATCGTATCGGTGTGGCGTTATTTTTTTCAGTCCCGGAGTACAGCTAAAAAATCAGAGGGTGTGCAATGCTTCTTTAGCAGACTCTACCACCATGGGGACTATGACAATCCCTGCCCCATTAGCCAGGCTAGGCCTGTTACTGGGAGTACCACGGAGAGGTGGGACAGGGTCTTGGACAGTTATGGTTTGCTAACCCTGAGGCTGGCATATCAGATATGGGTTGCTGATTACCTCATCGGACAGCGTCTTCACCCAGTGGTGACCATACAAAATTACATGCAGAGAAAGCATTTCTTAAAAACACTTACTGCGTATGACACGAAGAGCATATCTTCACCATCCAATAAGTAACTCTTCCAGTCAAAGTTATCACAGGGCTCTGATAACAATAACATTACAAAAGCAATGTCACACTAATAACAAAAGGCTGAGAGACATGTGAGATTCATTCACTGTTTTCTATCAGATCTGTGAACACTCAGTACATAATATCTGCAATACAGGCCAAAGAGGATGTTGAAGAACTTAAACAAACTGGATAAGTTATGCTAGTAAGACAGGAAGTTGGCTCATTACATAAGGCAGTTCAGCAGGACCTATAAAGCAGATCTAATAGGAGGGATTACATTATCTTCTTCTTCGTATGCACACTGGCGGTGATGCATGGTACCCTGATTTTTGCAAAGTGCCTTCTGGCTGGGTACATCCAACTTCAGCACCTTGTTAGGACAGACTGTGGTCTTGCTCGGACTGCCATGAAGACAGTGGTGTAGGCTGGCTTAGCCAAAACTTTGTTTTCCAGCCTCTGATGGCTGTACTTAAACCCCTTCTCCACGTCAGATCCAGCATGCAACACTGGCTGGCCAGACAGCTTTGAGACAGTTTCACAAGGCACTCTGACTTTGGGATGAGGAATCTGATAAGTCCCTCAGCGATATCCATTCTCCGCCACCTATGGTCTGCTGGCTCTGTTTTGTTTTCATCATTCTGATAGCCAATGTTGTAAAGACCCACAGGCTTGTCACGTCCTGGATTCATTTGTTTTCATGTCAGATTTTCCTCACCCCAGCCGGCGATCTCCATGTCCCCATCCGTCCACCAACCTGACATTACATTTTACAAAAACAATTACAATTAGTGCTGACTGCTACAGGTTTTTGGGCTACAGAAGTAGGTCAGAGTTTTTAAGCAAACAGATCTATGTTCCCTGTCTCACAAAGACTATGTTAAGATAAGTGTGTTCTTAACACAGCTGTTCCCAGGGGAGGATTACATTATAAATGACTGGTTAATTAAGTGTGACTGACTGTACACTGTTAAGAGAGGCCAGTTCAGTGGGCATGACATCTCTTGATGAGATTGAAAAACTCACCAAAGACAGGAAATCTTGGCGAACTACCATGCTGGCCCTATGCGACGTTTAGCAGCGCAGGAAGTATGTAAGATGTAAGATTGGTGTATTCATGATGTGAAAGTCAGTTTCTTTTAAATGATGGTTGACAATGTGTAAGCAGGCTTTGGTGGTCATCTCTGAGTATTAAGTGAGTAAACTGGAAAGAAATAAATCTGTGATGGATGTAAGCAGCTTTCAAAATGTGACTAGTGGACTGTAGGGTCTGAGGCATGTAGCCAAATGTTATAAGTAGGTTTGCAGTGTGTAATCTATAGGTGTGTGGTATGTAATCATATTTTGTAAGTGGGTCTGCAACATGTAATCAGGTTTTATATATGGGTCTGAGGTATGTAATAAGGTTTTAAAAGTGGGTTTGCGGCAAGTAATCAGTTTTTATATATCAGCCTCAGCATGAATGCAAAATTAAAAATTAGCTGGTTAGATGTAAAGAAATCTTATTTCTTATTTAAAAGTAAGCGAGAAAGTTTTACACGCTGTACAAAGTTGAGGAGGCAGAACTGAAAGATTGGTTTGTAACATACACTGGTTCTCCATGTATAAGCCTGTTAGAATGAAGACATGAAAACACATCTCACAGGTTGGCTGAAGACATGAAAACAGGTCTGACAAGTCAGTTAAAGAGAAGATCTCACAAGCTGGCTAAAGACATGAAAACAGATCTGACAGGTCAGATGAAGAGATGAAAGAAGATCTGACAGGTTGGATGATGCATAAAAACAAATTCTGATGGACTGGATGCATATGCTCAAACATAACCTTACAGACTGGATGAATACATGAAAACAGATCTAACAAGTTAATGAATGCCTCATATTCAAAATATGAAAATCAAGTCAGTGACAACAACACAAAAAAGACTCGTGTATGGGCAGATTTTGTAAGCTCTTATCTGGCATGTACAAACAAAATGGCAGTTTCTATCCAGCAAATAAAGCTGACATTGGCAAGTACCTTTAAAAACATCTTTCTGTTTTCTATGAAAATCTGCTTTTGTCGGTGACTCAGTCAAGTTCAAGATCAGGGAAAGCATGGCATAGTGGACGTCACTCTGTGGGTAGAAATTTTGAAAAATATAGTTATAATATGACAAAACACCCATTTAAAATACTTTATACAGTCAAACTCACTTATTATCACAACACTTTATGTCACAACCCGGTTAGTGTTTCAGAAATTTGTACCCCCTGACCAACTCCCATATGTAATTAATGGGCTTTACTCCAGTTAATATCATCCCACTTATTGGCACAAATCAGTTAACGTCACTGCATTTTTGCACCTGGAGGAGTTAAAAACTCCACTTTATACCACAAACTGGGTGAGTTCAAGCTATAAATATCTCATAAAGCTTTATCAATTTCATGACTCATCAAAGAAGGGGCTGGCTGTGTGATAACCGAGTACAAGCTGCATCAACCTTTTGAACATGTGGGCATCAAAATGCAGGTAGCGTGAATGAAAAGCTTACCACGGCCACCCTATCAAAAGAACGTGATTAAAAACTGGCTTTCTTTATCAAGACATGGGCGGCGTTGATCTGGCAATGCAAGCTGATAGTTGGTCATTCTCGAGTAGTGTACTGTGAATTGTATAGCCGGGAACTTCTCTCTGGTTCTCACTGTTATAGATAATGGCTACTAAACACAAACATGTCGATCTAGATTAAAGCATTAAAGTGGACATTCTGAAGCAAGCTGATGAAAGTTATGAGAAAGGATATTGCGGATACATTTGAAATTGATGCCCTTTCCTCCTCCTGCACCAGTTCCTCTGGTACTGACTACAGCATATCTGTCCTGTCCATAGGAATCATATCTGCTGCAACAGCATTACAAGCAACATGATCAGCTATCTCACTGCCTCACTGCCTCTTTAACTCAAACCTGTTTCATTATTTACTTGCATGTAATTATATGCCTCCATAAAATAGCCAGCACTCTCTCAACACATGGCTCGTAAACCATCAAGTACTTCAGTGACATAGTTAGAAAAGCAACTTGTTAGATATTGTTAGAAATTATTTTAATGTTTGTTTAAAAAAATATGTTAGAAGATCTGTATTTACAATGTATTTTTATTTATGTATATGTCTGCGGGTGTATGTGTACGTGAGTGCTATTTTATTAGGTTAATTACTTCTTCTCTTTTACCTTGAATGTAGTAGTTAAATCTTACACTCTTTTGATATGTTTTTACTAATTTAATTTGTATTTTTGTACTAAATCAAGTGTGTGGGAAGAATGAAAGATGGAGTGATGAAGGGCAGAATGTAAGACGGCCCTGCGTGCCCAATTCTTTACCCTTGAAAAATAAAGATTATTCATTCATTCATTCATTCACTCCCACATGCTCTGGAGGCCTGAGTGACACTGGATTTTCCCAAGAGCTGAACCCACTCATGATGCTGCTTCTTCTTCTTCATTCGCTTCTACCACCAAGACTGTCCTGTGATCCTCCTGAATTTATGGCTGTGGACCTCGATAGATCCCATGGTCCCCGAGAGGATCACAAGTGGTTCAGAGTATCGCGCGGCTTAAGCCTGTATTCTCAGTGAGTCTCAGAAGTGGGATTGCATGACACCATGGTTTTCGTTGCACCAGTTTAATCCAGAGTTGGACTTTCTCACCTGAAAACCACAACGTGTTTTGGATATCAGTATATCCCCGCTGGGTGAGAGGTGGTAGCCCATCTAGGCTAGAGTTGGGCTTTCTCACCGGAAAACTTCAACGTGTTTTGAGATACCCGCATATCACCACTGGGTGAGAGGTGGTTGCCCATCCAGTCCAGCGTTGGACTTTCTCACTGGAAAACCTCAGTGTGATTAGGATATGCATACATCCCCACCAGGTGAGAAGTGGTTGCCTATCTAGACTGCCCTGGTCCAGCGTCTCCGACTTCAGCATTGTGTGGTCGTGGCCGCTACCCATCCTAGGTGTGACCAGGATGGAGCTTTTGTCCAGGAGGACGAATCCTCGCCACTAGTGACTTTCAACCCTGGGTTGAGCCGGTTTAGGCATAATATCCTAGTATGGGCGTGTTTAGGACATGACCGACCTCTAGAGTGGAGGTACCGTGACATGATTAGCCATCAAATTTCACACCTGGTGTAAGCTGGTTTAGGCATAATTCACCAGTATGGGTGCATATCGGACGAACGTGGCCGGCCTCTAGAGCAGAGGTGCCGTGGTATGAGTAGCTCTCGCCGCGATACTACTGGACATACAGATTAAGCTTCACTTTATTCTTTCCATCACCTTTTCACATTGGCGCCAAACAGCAACCCTAATTGCTTTCCGCATTTTCTTCCTTGGCCAGGAGGAGTTTCACTTCACGCGCGGCATTCAAAGAATCTCGCCAGTAGTGTCTTAGCCTCTGGGTTATAAGCTGGTTCAGGCATTTCGCCCGATATAAGCGCACTTAGGACGTGGTCGACCTCCAGACCAGAGGTGCCGTGATTTGACTACTATTTACTTCGCTAATCCTTTCTTTCACCTTTTCCACAGTGATGCCACGCAACAACCCCATTTGCATCTTTCTTCACTGGTTGGGAGGAGCCCCACTCCACGCAAAAGCAGCTGAAGAATCTCGCTAACAGCGGTAGATGAGCTACCAAACATGACTCTCATCTGCCTGAAGCGTCTGGTTTTCAGGTGCCAGATATTTGCCTTCACCCCTTCTCCTGTCAGTTTAAACAGTTCTGCCATGAGAAGGCCAGGAGTTGGACTTGACTGTCAGAGGCTATTTGAGATGCACACCATTGGAGTGGAGAGCATATCCTCCACCCCACCTCCAGCAATAACAGTCCTTAGAACCTCATGATGTAGCAAACCCTTCTCTATCTTGTGAAGCATGTTCTGAGAGTCCATAACCACCACACCATGTGTACCATCCTGCTGAATTCAAATTAACCTGTACAAAGCTTTGGTCACTGCTTCAATTTCCACCCACATGCTCAATGTAGTCAGACTGGAGGCCCCCTGCATTCTGTGCCACCAACCTGCCCCGCCTACAGACCTACACAAAGACATGGACAAGCATGACTGCCAACACCTACCATGATGGTACCAACACCTACCATGATGGTACTGACACCTACCA
The DNA here is from genome assembly GCA_009760885.1 of Achatina immaculata. Taxonomy (NCBI): domain Eukaryota; kingdom Metazoa; phylum Mollusca; class Gastropoda; order Stylommatophora; family Achatinidae; genus Lissachatina; species Lissachatina immaculata. The sequence goes on along the minus strand of CM019721.1, from coordinate 26,426,226 downwards.
TGATGGTACTCACACCTACCATGATGGTACCAATACCTACCATGATGGTATCACATGACGACAACAATTTCTTATTCAGCTATCTTCTTCTTCTTCTTCGTTCGCTTTTACCACCAAGACCGCCCTGTGATCCTACTGAATTTATGCCTGTGGTCCTCGTTAAGTCCTGTGGTTCCCCCTAGAGTAGGTTCAGAGTGTCTCAGGGCTTGAGCCTGAAATTCTTGGTGGGTCTCAGAAGCGGGATTGCGTGACACCGTGGTTTTCGTTGCACCAGTTTAGTCTAGAGTTGGACTTTCTCACCGGAAGTTACTCAGCTATCAGAAAGTAGTCAATCTGTAATCATGACTTACTCAGTGATCAGAAAGTAGTCAATCTGTAATCATGATTTACTCAAAAATCAGAAAGCAGTTGATCTGTAATCATGAGTTACTCAGCTATCAGAAAGAAGTTAATCTGTAATCATTAGTAAAAAAAAAAAAAATGTGAACTGTATGCTCTGGCACTACTATTACCACTATCAGTCCAAGCAAAGAGACACAAACCTGGCCCGTTTCTTTCCCATCCAATCCAGTCTGTTTGAGGAATAAATCGCTCAACTCTTTCAGATCTACAGACTTCTGCTTCTGTGAGTGCACCTCAAACTTCTCACATAACCTGATGACACACGTGATTTACAGATTTTAAAAAAAAAAAAAAAGCTTAATTCTGAATTTCAAGTCATATAAGCTGAACTTTTCTAACTAAAGTATTGAATCTAATACTAGAAATACTTGATGTAAAATGATTACTAAATGCTCCAAGCTATTTGCAATATCTAGTTCTCTTTCCCCCCACCCCCCACAAATTGACTGAAATTTTTTTTAAATCCCTGCTTCCGTACCATTAAAGCAAACTGGGAAACTGGGGATACGGTGATAATCCCATATTTCCAAGACCACTGGCACACGAAACAGTGATGATGTCAGTATCATGCCTAGTCAAAATTTACCTTCCCAGATTTCTCTGGTACCAAATTTTAGAGGCTCACAATACTTAGTGCATAACTATACACGGAGCCACTGCAGTAAAGCTGTATTTATACCAAAATCTAAAAACTAGGGGGAAAAAAAAAAAGGGTAAGAACGGCTTTATTACACACGTACACGTACATTTTTAGAGGCTGGGCGGACCCCGAGACCTTTATTTGATGTGGTGGTACTAGAGAAAGATCCCCACTGCTGGGACTTGGATCTAGTGCCACCAGATTAGTAGACCAAGCATCTAACCACTCAGCTAACCAGACCACCACCCACGGACTGGACTTCACATGATATCCTTCTTCCATTTCATTTACATACACCCTTGTGTCTTGTGCAATATGATGCCTCTCACCCTGCAGGCTGATCAATTTCATTTCAAGAGGTTCTTTTCCCCCTAACACTTGTGTGCCAGGCAGCCTCTTCTACAGCTGGGTTAACTAGAAGATACTGGCAGAGGTGTCATAATTCAACAACTTTCCAGATGAAAATATGTGTCATTATTACCTAGCCATACTTGTGTCCTCTCATTCTTTCAAACCTGTCATCTTTAGGCCTGTTCAGGCATATTAATTATCTTATCCAATTTCTTGCTGTCAGCTTCTGTCTTCCTATGTTTTTTGTTACTGTATTTTTCTTTTTCTTTTTTTTTTTTGGGGGGGGGGGGCGGAGGGGGGAGAGACTGAAGACACTGTCCAATTTAGCAGTCAGTGACTTGTAGTTGGCATGCTAGCGAAGATCCTGTCTCCAACTCTTCATTGGTAACCCTAGTAACAGTCCTAGGCTTACTATCAAGGCAGGGGTCACCATAGTCCCCATGGCAGTGAAGTCTGCTAAAGAAGTATTGCACACTCCCTGTTTTTTTCTGCCGTGCTCTGAGACTGCCCCAGCTGCCATAGCCTGCTCTCAATCCAACACAATGTTCTGCCTCAACACCTTCACTGCACTGGCCGCAAATACCAACAGGTCACAGTTCCAGAGAGATAAAAAGGAGACTATGTTTTATTTTCTGCAAGCCTCAACTAGGGAATGCCGGACAAGTTTTTAATAAAGACTATCTCTCTCTCTGAACCTTAACTGCCCATGGCACATGGGGCTTCCGCAAGGGTTTTCCACAAATGCCTGTCCTTTGCCTTTTTTTCTGCTCTTGCCCAGGTGAGGCCTCTATTGCTCAACATCCTTTCTGTTGTTCTTCTCCATGTCTCTTTTGGTCTACCCTTACTTCTGTTCCCCTGTGGGATAAAGACTATGATACAAAGTTATATTCTTTATAACAGCAGTTCTCTGCCGCAGTGGACTTTACTGAGAGACTCTCTGAATCCACTCTTGAATTTCAAGCAAAGTTACCATAATTCACTCTCTCAGCCCGACTTTTATTTCAGTATTTCAACATCGCCACAGCGCCAACTACTAAGAACATTCAGCTCACTGTTCCAAGGAGGCAAAACAACAGCAATGCCAGATTTCAACAGTAGATGGCAAATACACAATTAACTCTACTGCAACTGGTTTAATTTGGAACTCACTTTCAGTTTATTCAAGTTTTTAACCAGTCAGTCATTTGCATGTCCCTTGTGGAACTTTGCCTCCCTAACAGCACTCCTGTAGGCCTCTTGGTTGTAAGCAAGATGTCCTGCACCTGAAGCATACATTTGCAGATTATCAACGATGTTTTGCAGCCATCTTCGCCTTGGTCTTCCTCTCTTTCTTTTTCACATTATGTACCCTTCAAACACTGTCTTCTCTAAATTCTCATGACATTTAATATGTCCAAAATATTTAAAGTTTCCTCTGTTTAATCTTCTTTACTAGCCAACCTTCTTCAGTGTTACGTTCTTGTAGTATGGATACATTTGTTCTTTTTTCTGTCCATGATGTCTGAAGGACTCTTCTATAGCATTTACATTCAAAGGCATTTATGTGTTTCTCACCTGTTAGTCAAGTTACATTATTTAAAAAAACAGACTACTTCTTCTAATCAGTCTGCTTATGCCATCAGCAACGCAGGGAGTTTCAGACACTGGTCCAGCGCAAGATCAGAGGCCTCTGTTATGTTTCCTCGGTGTGTGTTTCATCCCATCTATCCACTTTTTTTCTTGGTCGTCGCTGCACCCTACATCCAGATGTTTTTTAGCTGTATCCACATGCTGCTGGTTATCCAGTTATTTCTCTTGAGCATTCAAGAATCCACTGGAGCTCCTGAACACGGGAGTCTTGTTTGCCAGGACCTTTCAGGGCGACCAAGGCTGACCTTCCAGAAATGCAACTGAAGCCACTGACAGCAATTATTGAGGAAAGACGCTGGCGATGGTTGGGACATGTGCTTTGAATGACTGACAACTCACTACCAAAAACAGCACTAAGATGGACACCACAGGGGAACAGAAGTAAGGGTAGACAAAAGAGACATGGAGAAGAACAACAGAAAGGATGTTGAGCTGTGTAAGAGCAGAAAAAAAGGCAAAGGACAGGCATTTGTGGAAAAACCTTGCGGAAGCCCCATGTGCCCTGGGCACTTAAGGTTCAGAGAGAGAGAGAGGGAAGGCTGGCCTTCATGGCTAGTGTAGCACCTCTAAGGCACACAGCCACATCATACTTCTTCCAAACCCACCAATCCCCTACTTGTCCAGTTTTCATTATCAAACTTATAATGCATAAAAAACAGTCACTTAAAAAAAAAAACAGTCAAAACTACTCCACTCCTTTAACATCCAAGCCTTATAAGACTTCCTTCAACACCTGAACACAAATAATTATTGTAAGAAAAAAAAAATGGAACAAACCCTTCAATAGCTCTATGGATTTTATGACTATCTGGGCTCAAGTATCTGTGGTACTTGAAGTTAGAGTCAGCATATGACACACACAGCTGGAAGTTTTCATCCATTTCCTAAACACAGAAATATAACATTATTCCTTAAACTATCTTTGTACAGATTTTTTTGGTTTAACCTCATCATGATGTTAATCCTTTCCTGTACTATATTAAAGACTTATTAGACAAACAAATTTGGCATTGTAATCTTCTCTCTTCTCCCATGTTATAATTTTTTAAAGAAAGAAAGAAAGAAAAGAAAAGATGGAAAGAAAGAAAAACAAGAAAGAAAGAAAGAAAGAAAGAAAAAGAAAGAAAGAAAGGAAAAAGAAAGAAAGAAAGAAAGAAAGAAAGGAAAAAGAAAGAAAGAAGGAAAGAAAGAAAGAAAGAAAGAAATGACTAAACCCAATGTAGCTTCATATTTCAGGCCTGCAGCTTATCAACAAAACAATCAACATCTGAGTTCCTTGCTAACAAAATGGACCACCAAAAACAGCAAATTTCAATCAACTCACCCCCTCCCCCAACCATCAGCACATTATCTATGCCAACTCCACTCAAATCATGGAAAACTTACACATCATGTACACAACACTCATTAGATTTCTGCATTTTTCCAATAAAACTTCTCTAGCACCTCTCCCCTATCAAAATCAGCTTGTACTCACACTGAACCCTGTAACAAGTCTTATAAGAGTCTGCGTATCTCTCTCAATTTCTTCCTTTCTTTTCGCCATAGTTAGTATTATTTCTTTGCCTGGCAATGGACTGTTATCCGTCAATACCTGCTGGACAGAAATTACCAAAATGTAATAATCTTACAATGGAAGATAAGGCCTTACAGGCTGTACAAACATAATTTCAATAGAAGGCCAAAACAAAAATACAATGAAGAAACCAAAATACATTTACAAGAGGCAGACTTTACCTTCTTTTTTTTGGACTGAAGAGAGAACTTTGGCAAACTTTGATGTATTTGTTTTGTCAGTGCGCAGCAATGGCATAGTGCACTTATCTGCCAATCAGAAGATTCCTGGTTTGATTTTACACTTGGGTGGACTTTTTTTTTTTAGACTGACCAGCACCAGGGTCAATCAATCAAGTGCCATGCTGCGTGGTGTAGGTGATCATTTCTTTCCACAATTCCCTGTCTTTAGACTTCATTATGAGAACCACCAGTGACTTTCTTCCTAGCCACACTGACAGCCCATCCAGTAACTTCTTTCTCTGTCTTCCTATGTCTCTTCTTCCTTCAGTTTTTCCAGTTGCCACAGTGTGTTCCAATTTTCCTCTTCTCAGGAAATGTCCTATAAATCTCACTTGTCTGCCTCTGATCTTTGCTATAATTTGCCTTTTAACTCCAGCCTCTTAAGACTTCTTCATTGGTTTTCTTGGCTGTCCATGGTACCTTCAACATCCTTCTTATAAACCACATCTCCATGGCCTCCATTTTTCGTTGTACTCTCTTATTCATGGACCATGCTTCACATCCATAAAAAAATTGGCTTGATGTAACATTTAAGTACTCGGAATCTTGTTACCATTGATACAGATCTGTTGCACAAGATGTTTCTCATTGTCTGGAATGCCGACTTGGCCTGAGCACGTCTGCTTTTTATTTCGTTGTGACATTCCCATTAGCTGTTATTTGAATCTATCAACTTGTTTCAGTTCTGTGCCATCGATGGTAGTGCTATATTTTGGTGTTATTCAGTAACGGCATGCTAGATTTTATTTCATTTACTTATTTTAATAAGACCATCACGCAGAATGAAGATAAAATGTAATCCTTGAATCAATCGGAAGAAACAAGACTTAGAAATTAAAAAAAAAAACACAAACAAAATTATAATTTTTGTCACTAATTCTAAACAAAAAATCAAATGCGTGATTATAATTAGGGCATGAACTGTTATTTTAAATAATGTCACCTTTAAAAGACCTTCATTAGAGTTAAAAAAAGAATAAACTACCAAATCTGTTTCCAGGTCTTCGATGCTTCTCACTTCGCACGGACGCGCTTCGAAAACCATTTCCTCCTTAAACAATAAAAACTGTCTTAGTTGAAGTATACACGAAACAAATACTATAAAGTTGTGTTTTATATCAGTCAGTCATTTGCTTGTCTCTTGCGGAACTTTGCCTCCCTAACACCTCTCCTGTAGGCCTCTCGGTTGTAAGCAAGATGTCCTGCTGCTGAGGCGTCCATTCGCAGATTATCAACGATGTCTTGAAGCCATCTTCGTCTTAGTCTTCCTCTCTGCTTTTTTTCCCGTTATGTACCCTTCTAAGACGGTCTTCGCTAAATTATCATGACGTTTAATCTTATCTTATATCCTTCCCGTGCCGTTAAACGTCACATAAGGCTAGCAAAGTAGTTCGCCAATTTTCCTGTCTTCGGTGAGTCTTTCAACCTCATCAAAGGATTTTATGCCTGTTAATTTGGCCTCTCAACAATGTCCTCTTCAGAGTTTCACGAGGTCTGCCTCTTTTTCTTTGGCCTGTTGTGTTTCACTTGATAGCTTGTTTTGGGATATGACGTTTAATATGTCCAAAATATTTAAGTTTTCTCTGTTTAATAATCTTTACTATATATAAAACAGTGATAGCAAAATGTTACTACTTTTAAAAGTAGGAACAGCCTAATTAATTGACGAGGACACAATGTGTAACGTTTCGGTTTACACCTTAATCATCATCATCATCAGGTGCCGTGCCGACTGGCGTTGGCTATTATGCTTCTCCAGAGTACATGATCCTTCATGCAGGCCATCAGCTTAGTTGGTGATCTCCTCTCACACCATCCCGTCTGACTGTCCAGTATCATTTCTCGCTGCGAGACTACTGGACATATCGATTAAGTTTCACTTTCCATCACCTTTTCACAGCGGTGCCGCACGGCAACCCTAATCGCTTTTTCGCATTTTCTTTATTGGCCGGGAGGAGTTTCACTCCATGCGTGGCATCTGAAGAATCTTGCTAGCAGTGTCTTAGTTTAACCCCTGGGTTAAGCCGATTTAGGCAATCTGCTACAGTATGTGTGTTTATAGGACGTGGCCGGCCTCTAGAGCAGATGTGCCGTGATTTGAGTTAGTTATCATTATCATCAGGTGCCGTGCCGTCCTCTCACACTATCCCGTCAGACTGTCCATTATCATTTCTCTTGATCTTCCTCTTGATCTTCTTCCTTCTATTTTTCATGTTGTTATAATATTTTCAATACCCCACTTTTCATTGCATGTCCTATGAAAGTACATTGTCTCTCTCTTATCTTTTTGACAAGATTTTTGGTCTCTTCATCTCTTCTCATACATTCTTCATTAGTTATTTTTGCTGTCCAGGGGATTCACAACATTCTTCTAATAAACCACATTTCTGCTGCTTCCAATGATTTTTGTGCAGACTTGCCTATTGTCCATGATTCACTTCCATATAACAAGATAGGTTCAATATAGCATTTTAGTACTCGTTTTCTAACATTCATTGATAAGGATGTGTTGGCTAATATGTTTCTTATTCTCTGAAATCCAGTCTTTGATTGGCCTATTCCGTTCCTAATTTCTTTTGTGCATTTCCCATCTAAGTTATTACTGCTCCAAAGTATTTGAATTTCTGCACTTGCTTTAGAATAGTTCCGTTTAATTTTATACTGCATGTTGGTGGATTCTGTTTCTTAGATATAACCATAGTCTCTGTCTTTTTAATGTTCAAAGTAAGGCCTTTCTGTTCACTTTCTTTGGCGACTTTATCCAAGAGATTTTATAGGTCTTGTTGGTTCCCAGCTATCAGTACTGTGTCGTCAGCATACCGAAGGTTGTTAATACTGTATCCTGCAATTTTTATGCCTGGTTATGTGATGATCGTTCTTAGAATATTCTCGTTGTACACATAAAAAAGTTCTGGAGATATTACATATCCTTGTCGCACCCCTTGTTTTATAGGTTGATATTTTCTAGTTTTATTTTCAACTCGAATTGCTGCTTCTTGCTGCCAGTATAGATGTTTTACAGTCCTCAGATCTCTGCTGTCTATATTGATGTCTTCAAGCATTTTAATAATTTCGTTATGTTTCACCTTGCCGAATGCCTTGGTGTAATCAATGAAGCATAAGTAGAGATCTTTCTGTACTTCTAAAGCTCTTTCTGTTAGTGTTCGTAAAGCATAAATGGCATTATGTGTTCCCTTTAATTCAACAAATCCAAACTGTTCATCTGCTGTTTCCATTTTTGTCTTTTTCCTTGTTCTTCTTTTAATGATTCTCAGAAGTAGCCTCGTTACGTGACATGAGAGGTTGATAGTCCGGTGGTCATCACTGTTGTAAATGTCATTCAGTAACTTGGTTATTATTTTTATTCCTGTCTCCTCTAGTGCCTCTATTTCTTCCATTGTTATATTATCAGGCATAGTCACTTTTCCTTTTTTCATGTGTTTGATGGTATCTATGATTTCATCTTCAAGTATTGGTGGTCCATCATAGTTTTCAGTATCTGGTGTTAATTCTGGTCTTTCACTTCCATATAGCTCACTGATATACTCTGTCCACCTGTCCACAATGTCTTCTTTTCCCATTAATATTTCACCTTCTTTTGATTTCAGGCATCCTGTGGTATATTTTGTTTTCCTGCCTGTGAGTTCACTAATTCGTTTGTGCATGTTTTTGTTGTCTTTATTATGAGAGTCCTCTATCTGTCTGCACTGTTCATTTAACCACACTTCCTTTGCTTCTCTGCATTTGCATCTTTTTATTTATCTTGCTATATTTTTCTTTTAGACTCTTTTGAAAACAAATGCCTAAGGAAAATATTCGGCATCAAGTGGAATGAATTCAAGAACAATGCAGAGATAAGACAGATGACTGAACAACAACCAGTCTCATGGGTGATCAGGAAAAGGAGATGGACATATGTTGGTCACTTGATGAGAAGAAATGATCAGAGAATCCCAAAACAAGCTATCAGGTGGAACACAACAGGCCGAAGAAAAAGGGGCAGACCGCGTGAAACTCTGAAGAGGACATTATTAAGAGAGGCCAAGTTAACAGGCATAAAATCCTTTGATGAGGTTGAAAGACTCGCCGAAGACAGGAAAAATTGGCGAACTACTTTACGAGCCCTATGTGACGTTTAACGGCACGGGAAGGATATAAGATATAAGATAAGATATTTTTCTTGGTTATTTTTATTCCTCCTCTTGTCCATCAGCCCTAAGATGTCGTCTGTCATCCATTTATTTTTAGGGTTTTCTTTTTTTGGTGGTATTATCTCCTTAACGGTTCTAAGGACTGCAAACACGCCTCAAACAGCCTCTGGCAGTCAAGTCCAGCTCCTGGCCTTCCCGTGGCAGAACTGTTTAAACTAACAGGAGAAGGGGCGAGGGCGAATATCTGGCGCCTGAAAACCAGTTACTTAGGGTAGATGAGTGGCACGTTTGGTAGCTCATCTGCCGCTGTTGGCGAGATTTTTCAGCTGCCGTGCGTGGAGCGGTGCTCTTCCCGGCCAATGAAGAAAGGTACAAATGAGGTTGCCGCGCAGCATCACTGCGGAAAAGGTGGTAGAAAGGATAAAGTGAAGCAAACAGTCAAATCATGGCACCTCTGGTCTGGAGGTCGGCCACGTCCTGAGTGCAGTCATGTCGGGTGAAATGCATGAACCAGCTTGTCTCACTGCTGGCGAGACTCTTCAGATGCCGTGCGTGGAGTGAAGCTCCTCCCGGTTAAGGAAGTAAATGCGAAAAAGAAATAAAGATTGCTGTGCGGAGCCGATGGGAAAAGGTGGTGGAAAGTGAAGTTTAACTGGTATGTCCAGTAGTATCGCTATGAGAGCTATACCACGGCACCTCTGCTCTAGAGGCCGGCCACGTCCGAAATACACCTACACTGGTGAAATATGCCTAAACCGGCACACACCAGGGGTGGAACTTGATGGCTAGACATGTCATGCCACCTCTGCTCTAGAGGTCGGTAACGCCTGATAAACACCCATACTGGTGAATTTTGCCTAAACCGTCTCATACCAGGGGTGAATCTTGAAGGCTATACATGTCACAGTACCTCTGCTCTAGAGGTCGGTCACGTCCCAAACACGCCCATACTGGGATAATGCCTAAACCCAGGGGTAGAAGTCACTAGTGGCGAGGATTCGTCCTCCTGGACAAAAGCTCCATCCTGGTCACAGCTAGGAATGGTAGCGGCCACGACCGCAAAATGCTGAAGTCGGAGACACTGGACCAGGGAAGTCTAGATAGGCAACCACCTCTCACCCGGCGGGGATGTTTGCGTATCCTAATCACGCTGAGGTTTTCCGGTGAGAAAGTCCAACCCTGGACTGGATGGGCAACCACCTCTCACCCGGCGGTGATACACTGGTATCTCAAAACACGTCGAGGTTTTCCGGTGAGAAAGTCCAACTCTGGCCTGGGTGGGCTACCGCCTCTCACCCAGCGGGGATGCACTGATATCCTAAACACGTCGAGGTCTTCCGGTGAGAAAGTCCAACCCTAGACTAAACTGGTGCAATGAAAACCACGGTGTCACGCAACCCCGCTTCCGAGACCCACCAAGAATACAGGCTAAAGCACTGTGACACTCTGAATCTCTTGTGGTCCTCTCGTGGATCTCGTGTGGTCTATTTTGGACCACACAGGGGACCACCGGACCTAACGAGGACCACAGGCATGAATTCAGTAGGTTCACAGTGCGGTTTTTGGTGGTAGAAGTGAACGAAGAAGAAGAAGAAGATCTCCTTAACAGTTTGATGGATAGAATCTCTTAACATTGTCCATTCTTTATCTATACTATTTATCTTTGCTGTTGCATTGTATCTATTTGTTATAATAACTTTGTATTGTTCTCTCAGTTCTTGGTTATTTTTAGAGTTTTGTATTCAGTTTGATGTTTATGTTTCTCAGTTTTCTGCATGCTTTCTTTAGCTTTATTCTAATTTTTCCACTGAGTGGGTCAGGGTCACTATTGCAGTCGGCTCCTGGCATGTTTTTTGTTGTCAGTAATGCATTGCGGAATCGTTTGCCATACCTTAATCATACAAAAGCATAAAAGGCAAACATGAGGGAAAGATAACATAACATTCACTTCAGCGATATACCACAAATATGAAAATTACGGAATATTATTGTGAAGAAAGGAAAGGTATAGCTTCCCTGCTAAGTTCTCTTCTGTTTCCTGGCTTGTCAGCCTGAATTTTTTTGTTTTGTTTAATAACTTGTATTTTTCCTATTGAAACATTTTCAACTGTTATACGAGATGTGTCTAAAAAGTTCGGTGAATAGTCCGATATCTCAACGGCAACACGGGCCAGATGCGTGGCCATGCACATGGTGTTCAGAGACACGTGAAAAGGCCACCTAGCGTGGAGTACACTAAACCTGCTGCGGCCAGTCGAACGTAGTCAGTGTGAGAGGTAAAGTCACAGTGCAATGGAGCAACGAGTGAACATAAAGTTCTGCTACAAAGAGAGGAAACGGTGACAGCGATGCATGAAATGTTGGAGCAAATGTACGGGACGGAAGTCATGAGCAGAAAATGTTTTTACGACTGATTCAAACAGGTAAGCGGAAGATCTGTTCCTGGTTTGTGCCACTCACGCTGACAGACGAACAGAAAGCAAAACGGATGGAAACCTTTGGAGATTTCATTACCATGTGTGACCAGGATCCACCATTTCTGCGAACCATCGTCACATGGGATGAGACCTGGTATACCAGTTTGATCCGGAATCGTCTTTCTGTTTCCCTGCCTGAAAAGCGCCACGAAAGGCGCACGTTTTTCCAGACGTGGCGGCAATCCAAGAACATGTACCCGCGTTTCCGCGACCGATTCCTAAAGAGGCCTTTTCTGACAGTTTCCGGAAGCTTATGGACGTTTGCCAAAAGTGCATTGTGAAGGATGGAGATTATTTTGAAGGCCAATAACAGTAATTTCTGTGTGTCATCTGTTTTGTTTGTTTTCTGATACCATTCACCTAACTTTTTAGACACACCACAATTTGGACAGAAATATTCGAATATTTTTTAAAGAATTAACTAACATGAAGTAATAAAGCCACAGACGTAAAAAAAAGTGGCATATTTTCATGACCATGAAAAGAGTTCACAACATTACAAGAGTAATCGTTCTTTCGTTTGTTATAAAAGATAAAGATAAAGGTAAAACTCTCGTTTCTATGGCATATTGGGAAATACGGTGTTAGGCCCGCATTTTCCATGACCTTCGCCACATGAAAGTGTTATGTGGCCAGTATCACGCCTGGCCACTTTACCTTCCAAGATTTCTCTGGTATCCATTTTTAGAGGCTTTCGTTTATTATAGTTACTAAAATAAATATAAAGATGTGCAAATTATTATACAAATATGATGTAATATGTATCAGAACTCTTCAGCGATTTTAGTAACTGCGTTTGTTATAGTTACTAAAATCGCCGAAGAGTTCTGATACATATTGCATCAAATTTTGTTTAATAATTTGCACATCTTTATCTTCTTATATCTTATATCGTATATCCTTCCCGTGCCGTTAAACGTCACATAGGGCTCGCAAAGTAGTTCGCCAATTTTTCCTGTCTTCGGCGAGTCTTTCAACCTCATCAAAGGATTTTATGCCTGTTAACTTGGCCACATCTTTATAATTATTGCTAATTTATTTGTAAAAGAAATATACCTATAGTCCACTAATTTTTAAATGAACTTTGTGAATGTGAACATGTTTTAGCAATTGAAATAATTTGTATTTTTCCTATTGAAACATTTTCAACTGTTATACGAGATGTGTCTAAAAAGTTCGGTGAATAGTCCGATATCTCAACGGCAACACGGGCCAGATGCGTGTCCATGCACATGGTGTTCAGAGACACGTGAAAAGGCCACCTAGCGTGGAGTACACTAAACCTGCTGCGGCCAGTCGAACGTAGTCAGTGTGAGAGGTAAAGTCACAGTGCAATGGAGCAACGAGTGAACATAAAGTTCTGCTACAAAGAGAGGAAACGGTGACAGCGATGCATGAAATGTTGGAGCAAATGTACGGGACGGAAGTCATGAGCAGAAAATGTTTTTACGACTGGTTCAAACAGGTAAGCGGAAGATCTGTTCCTGGTTTGTGCCACTCACGCTGACAGACGAACAGAAAGCAAAACGGATGGAAACCTTTGGAGATTTCATTACCATGTGTGACCAGGATCCACCATTTCTGCGAACCATCGTCACATGGGATGAGACCTGGTATTACCAGTTTGATCCGGAATCGTCTTTCTGTTTCCCTGCCTGAAAAGCGCCACGAAAGGCGCACGTTTTTCCAGACGTGGCGGCAATCCAAGAACATGTACCCGCGTTTCCGCGACCGATTCCTAAAGAGGCCTTTTCTGACAGTTTCCGGAAGCTTTATGGACGTTTGCCAAAAGTGCATTGTGAAGGATGGAGATTATTTTGAAGGCCAATAACAGTAATTTCTGTGTGTCATCTGTTTTGTTTGTTTTCTGATACCATTCACCTAACTTTTTAGACACACCACAATTTGGACAGAAATATTCGAATATTTTTTAAGAATTAACTAACATAAAGTAATAAAGCCACAGACGTAAAAAAAAGTGGCATATTTTCATGACCATGAAAAGAGTTCACAACATTACAAGAGTAATCGTTCTTTCGTTTGTTATAAAAGATAAAGATAAAGGTAAAACTCTCGTTTCTATGGCATATTGGGAAATACGGTGTTAGGCCCGCATTTTCCATGACCTTCGCCACATGAAAGTGTTATGTGGCCAGTATCACGCCTGGCCACTTTACCTTCCAAGATTTCTCTGGTATCCATTTTTAGAGGCTTTCGTTTATTATAGTTACTAAAATAAATATAAAGATGTGCAAATTATTATACAAATATGATGTAATATGTATCAGAACTCTTCAGCGATTTTAGTAACTGCGTTTGTTATAGTTACTAAAATCGCCGAAGAGTTCTGATACATATTGCATCAAATTTTGTTTAATAATTTGCACATCTTTATCTTCTTATATCTTATATCGTATATCCTTCCCGTGCCGTTAAACGTCACATAGGGCTCGCAAAGTAGTTCGCCAATTTTTCCTGTCTTCGGCGAGTCTTTCAACCTCATCAAAGGATTTTATGCCTGTTAACTTGGCCACATCTTTATAATTATTGCTAATTTATTTGTAAAAGAAATATACCTATAGTCCACTAATTTTTAAATGAACTTTGTGAATGTGAACATGTTTTAGCAATTGAAATAATTTGGATATATTCAATGTAATTCCACTACGAATACTTATCACAAGCAAAAAGTGCTATATATAAGCAAGTCGGTGTACAGAGTATTTGTTCATCTTATTCAGGGAAGCCCTGTTAGTTATCCATACTGTGTTAAGACTCACGATGAGTCAAGGTCCTTCGCTTAGTTGACTTGGAAAGCTTTGGGTCGGCGAGGTTCCTCCCATAACACGCTGGTCTAGGGTTATGATGCTGAGATGATAAGGTAGGTGACGGCGGATTATTATAAACACAATATTATAAACACAACAAAACATCACATTGCGACTGGAGTGGGTTCTGGTGTCTAGGCAACAGCCCACTGTTACTGCTTCACGTTTCGTAGTACATGTGATCGCTTTCAGCCTTCGACGAGGAGGGTATCCATAGATGGGAGCACATTTTTTTCATTATAGGAAAAACCGATTGATAATTTGGAATAAAGCAATTTCTCCCCAGATCCTCTGATAGAATGAACCAGTTCATACCATTTTTTTCCATGCTATCGCCCTCTCCCTCCACAGCCCCCCCCCCAAAAAAATAACATACGCCCCAGTGCAAATGCACACGTTGCGCTATCGCTAGAGCTCGCTCTGGAAGCACAATGTTTGTAATACGGCTTATTTATCTAATGCCACCTAGTTATATAATGCACAATATATTGTCTATTTAATATGCTAAATAAATAACACTTTTCTTTTAGAGTTCCTTCGTCCGATGTTTGTACGTCAAAATAACATTTATCCACTAACAGCTTCCCAGCGCACCAGTATTGGTGATTACTGTTTTATAAATTTACTCAGAGTGATGGTAGAAATTTAGAATTTGCGTTCCATTTTTTTAGCATCAGGGCATATTTAAAAATTTTTAAGAATATGGTAGCATGTGGATTTTTGTGTGTGTGTGTGTGTGTGTGTGTAAATATTTCAGTTAGTGTTGTCATGCCTCCTTCCAGCTATTTTACTTGTTCTGGTGTCAAATATTCTTATCGAGTTTGTAACTGATTACTGTTTTATAAATTTACTCAGAGTGATGGTAGAAATGTAGAATTTGCGTTCCATTTTTTTTAGCATCAGGGCATATTTAACAATTTTTAAGAATATGGTAGCATGTGGATTTGTGTGTGTGTGTGTGTGTAAATATTTCAGTTAGTGTTGTCATGCCTCCTTCCAGCTATTTTACTTGTTCTGGTGTCAAATATTCTTATCGAGTTTGTCAAGTTTTGTAATTTAGACATCATTGTTTGGGCTGGGAAGGTTGTAATAAAAACTTGGAAGTGGCATCTTCACTTCTGCTGTACCTGGATCTCTGTCGAAGTTTACGATAATTTGAGCTATTGAAAATGTTTGTCTTCATAGCTTACGCTTTCCTCGCATCACATATCATTCTCTTTAACTGTCATAATAGTGTGACAGGTCTGTGTTTGTGTTGATTTTATATTAATGTATAATCTACTAGAAAGTGGCTGTACGTCGCACGCAAATGTGAAACAATATTTATCGTCCGAGACTTGATCACTGAAATTTCAGTTCTCTCTTTTTTTTGTTTGTTTGTTCAGTTCTTTGGTTTCTGTGCATGAGAAAACATCGAGTAGTTCTTCTTCTTTTCATTGCATTCTTTTTCCTTTTTTAAAAAAAAATGTAAGTTTGCATGTGTATTGCTGATTTGAATGCTTATGTAGTTATGTAATGTAATGTATGTAGGGTAATCCTGGAACCTTAGTTCATGTTTGAGATGGGGGTTTATCTGTTACCGCCACACTGCGCATTTCTATTGCATTACACATGCATAAAAAATGATGTTATACTAAAAGTTTATTGACCTACTAGCTAATTTCATAATCTGTGATACTAAATTGCAATGGTGAATGTATGTGAGGTCATTATCATCATCATCATGTGCCGTGCCGACTGGCGTTGCCTGTTATGCTTCTCCAGAGTACCCGATCCTTCATGCAGGCCATCAGTTCAGTTGGTGATCTCCTCTCACACCATCCCGTCAGACTGTCCAGTATCATTTCTCTTGGTCTTCCTCTTGATCTTCTTCCTTCTATTTTTCATGTTGTTATAATATTTTCAATGCCCCCTCTTCCCATTGCATGTCCTATGAAAGTACATTGTCTCTCCCTTATCTTTTTGACAAGGTTTTTTGTCTCTCCAGCTCTTCTCATACATTCTTCATTAGTTATTTTTGCTGTCCAGGGGATTCGCAACATTCTTCTAATAATACTGCTGCTTCCAATGATTTTTGTGCAGACTTGCCTATTGTCCATGATTCACTTCCATATAACAAGATAGGTTCACTATAGCATTTTAGGACTCGTTTTCTAACATTCATTGATAAAGATGTGTTAGCTAATATGTTTCTCATTCTCTGAAATGCAGTCTTTGCTTGGCCTATTCTGTTCCTAATTTCTGTTCTGCATTTCCCATCTGAAGTTATTACTGCTCCAAAGTATTTGAATTTCTGCACCTGCTTTAGAATAGTTTCATTTAATTTAATACTGCATGCTAGTGGATTCTGTTTCTTAGATATAACCATAGTCTCTGTCTTTTTGATGTTCAAAGTAAGGCCTTTCTGTTCACTTTCTTTGGCGACTTTATCCAAGAGATTTTAGAGGTCTTGTTTGTTCTCAGCTATCAGTACTGTGTCATCAGCATACTGAAGGTTGTTAATATTGGATCCTCCAATTTTTATGCCTGGTTCTGTGATGATTGTTCTTAGAATATTCTCGCTATACAAAGAAAAAAGGTCTGGAGATAGTACACATCCTTGTCGCACCCCTTGTTTTATAGGTTGATATTTTCCAGTTCTATTTTCAACTTGAACTGCTGCTTCTTGCTGCCAGTATAGATGTTTTACAATCCTCAGGTCTTTGCTGTCTATATTGATGTCTTCAAGCATTTTAATAATTTCATTATGTTTCACCTTGTCAAATGCCTTGGTGTAATCAATGAAGCATAAGTAGAGGTCTTTCTGTTCTTCTAAAGCTCTTTCTGTTAGTGTTCGTAGAGGTCATTAGCAGTGAGAAAATAGTTGAAAGTTATGACAAGTAATAAATAAATAAGTAATAAATAGAAGGAAGAAGATCAAAAGGAAGACCAAGAGAAATGATACTGGACAGTCTGATGGGATGGTGTGAGAGGAGATCACCAACTGAGCTGATGGCCTGCATGAAGGATCGCGTACTCTGGAGAAGCATAATAGCCAACGCCAGTCGGCACGGCACATGATGATGATGATGATATGACAAGTAATACTTGTATGTTGAATGAATCAGTTTACCTAATTTTAAAAAAAAACTTTTTTTTTTGGTCATGCTGTAACCAGCCCCTGTTGTCCTTGTTTTGCCCTACAAGAGGAGAACCAAGCCTGTGCTTTGCTGTGGTGCCCTAAGGATATTCCCTGTTTTAAGGTTGGACCCAGAGAGTTTAAGGGCCCCATAGAGGATGAAAACATAAAGGAAGGGGGTGTTATGCTGGCTTACAGTATTTTCTTAGAGCCCTGGTCCTTCCTTGGGTTAATGTGTTGTTCATAGCACTGGAGAAATTCTTTGGCTGCCGTGCGTAGGGTGAAACTCCTCTCAGCCAATGAAGAAAGATGTGATTAGGGTTGCTGCCCGGCACTGCCATAAGAAAAGTGATGGAAAGGCTTAAGTGAAGTCTAATCAGTATGGCCAGCAGTCTCATGGTGAGGGCTACTCATATCATAGCACCTCTGCTTTAGAGGTCAGCCATGTCCTATGTACACTTGAACTGGGACAGTATGCCTAAACCAGCTTAACCCAGGGGTGAAACTGACACGTGGCGAGGATTCATCCTCCTCAACAAAAGTTCCATCCTGGTCACCACCAGGGAGGGTAGCGGCCACGACCACCAAATGCTGAAGTCAGAGACACTGGACCAGTGTAGCCTAGCTTTGGCAACCTCCTCTCACCCGGCAGATTTCATATCCAAACTACATTGAGGTTCTGTCAAGGAAAGTCCAATACGAAGCACTCTGGTTTAACGAAAACCACAGTGTCATGCAATTCTGCTTCTGTGACTCACCAAGAATATAGGCCCAAGCCTCCCCTGATGCTCTGGGCCTCCATCCTAAATGAGACTTTATCTTGAGGACCACAGAAGTAAATTCAGTAGCAGCATGGGGCAGTCTTGGTGATAGAAACATTCAAAGAAGAAGAATAATGTGTTGTTCCTCTCTCCTACTTTACTCATTATATGTATCTGTGTGGGAGATCAGAGCATCCATGGATGTTTTCAGAGTGCATGGATGATGGTCTTTCTTGACTAATTCATTTTGTGCTAATTTTTTTTATTCATTCCATTTAGTAGCATTGCATGTTGATTCTGTTTAGTAGCATTACATGTTGATTCTGTTTAGTAGCATTACATGTTGATTCTGTTTAGTAGCATTACATGTTGATTCTATTTAGTAGCATTACATGTTGATTCTATTTAGTAGCATTACATGTTGATTCTATTTAGTAGCATTACATGTTGATTCTATTTAGTAGCATTACATGTTGGCAGAGCCACATTAGGGAGGAGTAAAATCAAGCTTTATGTACATATATTTTTATGCGCATCCGCAAACTAGTAGAAAAAATTGGTGATTTAATTTGTTCAAGCAATGACATGTCTTCCATTATTTTTTCTTATGACATGCAGCATGTTATGCTCTCATTTCACGAGGCTTTGTCTTGCTCATATGATGGTCATGATGTTTGTCATGTTTGTTACTGCTAGAAAAATGAAGTTTTTTCTTTTTTTTTTGTGATGTGTTTAAAGGCATTGTATTAGCGCATCAGATTATTCTGCATTTGTTTTATAAGGAATTAATTTTATTATTTTATTTTATTTTATTTTTTGCTTGTAATTTTTTTATGTGGCTTATTCATTACAGTTTATTTTTTTAAATGTTTCTTTTTGCTGAAGTAATTAAAAAAAATTATGTGGAGTTCTAACTGAGCCATAAAGACTTAAGAACAAGAAAAAAGTTAAAAAAAAAAAACAGATTTAGAAAGCAACTAAAATTGTTTCCTATTTTGTTTTGAAAGATGGGAAATTTCTAATAATGAACTAGTATATTCACTTAATAGTAAGCTTAGCATTCTTGTTGCAAACTATGAAATTTTAATTGAATTTAATCAGAGTTTATACAGTAAATAGGAAGTTAGAAGTATTCAGCTTTTTTCCCCCTTTGCTTCGATGTTTTTTTTTTTTTAAAATAAGAGTTCTTGTAAGAGTTATAAAAGTGCAAGATATATTAACATATTATGGCTCATAATAAAATTATGAATTATTTGTTATGGTGTCTAACATATATATTTTTATTATTGCAGGCCAAAGTCAAAAGTAGGTCGTAAGGGTCCAGACAAACCAGCCAAATGGACTATTGTTGACCCTACGCCAACAGATTTGGTATGCTCAGCTGAGCCGCATTTCTTCCAACTTCATTTTTTTCTCAGTGTTCAAAGACCACCAAGCATAGCTTTTGCATTTCTCATTGTTCAAAGACCAACAAGCATAGCTTTTGCATTTCTTAGTGTTCAGAGACCAACAAGCATAACTTTTGCATTTCTCAGTGTTCAAAGACCAACAAGCATAACTTTTGCATTTCTCAGTGTTCAAAGACCAACAAGCATAGCTTTTGCATTTCTCTGTTTTCAAAGACCACCAAGCATAACTTTTGCATTTCTCAGTGTTAAAAGACCACCAAGCATAGCTTTTGCACTTTTTAATCAGGCACACACTTCAGGAATTTTTTGATGTTGACTGAAGATTAGTAGCATGTTCATAATTTGTTAGGTTTTTTTTTTTTTTTAAACTTTCATAGAAATGTTATGTGGTCTTTTTGGATGTTGTTTAGTGTTAAGGGTCTGTGTGCTGCTGTGACACAGCTACTTTTGTATGTGTATATGTGAGAGAGAATGTGTATGAGTGAGCAAGTGAGTGAAGGAATGAGAAAGTGAGAGAGAAGATGTTTGGGGTGAGATTTTATATATATATGTATTACTTTTGAGATGATAAACGAAGAGGTCCTCAAAGAAGTTTCAGAGCAATGAAAACTGATGAAAATGATAAAAAAAAAAAGACATGCTTTGAGAAGACAGAAGTTGGAGAACCTAGTAGTGACTGGAAAATTCAAAGGGGGGTGGGAGAAAAAAGAAGGAAGAGAGGAAGGCCGAGAGAAAAATATCCCAGTGAACTGCCCAAGTGACACGGACAAAGAAAAGATTCTGAATTAATCAGAAACACCAAGGGCTGCATAAGATGGAAAAGCACGGTCTGGCATCTAATTCCCGTTTCCATGCCATTAACTCTTCCCGTGCCATAGTCGCTATAGTGAGGATTTCCGATTACTGAGTTGCGTGCCATAGTCGTTATAGTGACAATTCATTTGTTTTAATAAAACCAGCCGGTGTAACATTTAGATTGTACATATTTCGTTCGCGTTTCCGGTGACACTTTTCAAAATAGTGGAAGAGTCCTTAGTTATGAGCGATGCCTAGTGAGAAAAAGGAAGAGAAACATAGAAATTTTTTCAATTTTTGACGATGTAGATAGGGGTATGGACATGGTCTGTGACCACCCCACTGCTCTTGAATGTGTCCTAAGTAGATTTAGACATATTAAATGACTGGAGAAGTAGTTAGTAGGTTATTTCAGACATTAATTTAGCAAGAATGCAACATAGAATCACAATACGAGATCGACAAGTAGATCTAGACATCTCAGATGGTAAGTAGTGCATATCTAGACCTAGCTGATGGTGAGCTTGGCACAGTCATTGTCTAAAAACATCACATTACTTCTTTTTTCCTAAACAACTCTACATTTATGAAATTTTCATACATTTAGTTATACTTTGAAACATAATAAGTACATGGAAGTACATGTAAATACTGTTTTCCATTCCATTTTACAACTATGTCCAATATACAGATCGGGATCCGCGCTTTTTGCATGGCACGAACAGGAACATCTGCGTTTTTTTTCTTGAGCATGGGAAGAGTTAAGGCATACTGGGGAATACGGTGTTAGGCCTATATTTTCCATGACCTTGGGCACATGAAGGTGTGATGTGGTCAGTATTACGCCCGGCCGCTTTACCTTCCCAGATTTTTCTGGTACCCATTTTTAGAGGCTGGATGAACCCCCGGGGCCTATTTTGGTGTGTCATTCATTCAGTCATTTGCATGTCCCTTGCGAAACTTTGCCTCCCTAACAGCACTCCTATAGGCCTCTCGGTTGTGAGCAAGATGGCCTGCTGCTGTTGCATCCATTTCCAGATCGTCAACGATGTCTTGCAGCCATCTTCGTTTTGGTCTTCCTCTTTTTCTTTTTCCCATTATGTAACCTTCCAAAATGGTCTTCTCTAAATTATCATGACGTTTAATGTGTCCAAAATATTTAAGTTTTCTCTCTTTAATCCTCTTTACTAGCCAGCCTTCTTCAATGTTAAGCTCTTGTAGTATAGATATATTTGTTCTTTTTTGTGTCCACGATATTTGGAGAACTCTTCTGTAGCATTTACATTTTGGTGTGTGCCAGAAAAAAATATCCCACAGCTGGGACTGAACCGTATAATAATAATAGAGAGACAGCATAGAGGAGGATATGCAGGAAATTGGTGTCACCAGCAGAGGAGAGAAAACTTGGGAATAGAGAGGAATGGAGGCAGTGAGCCTTATTGGTTTAGGAAGCTGAGGAATAGTAATAATAATAATGTTGAGATGATGAATGTTATTTATTATCATCTCATCTGTGTTAGGGCAGATGGCTTTGCTTTTAAGCAGCACATATGTGGAAGAAGGCATGTGTGGTGATGGACAAGGATATATCTTTACACATCCGGAGTGTTAGAATTTTGCTTGACTTTGACTTTTCTGGTCCCCGGGTTTATGAGTTTTTACTCTTTCCCTTGTGCCAGATAATGAAACATGCAGGTTCTCTTCAGCTGTTCTACATCTCCATACAGAATATCGGTGATTGAGGAGTTTGGTGGTATCGGTTTCTTCTGAAGGTCCTTCAATGCACTACAGTCCAGCAGATGGTGTTTAACAGTTTCTTCTTCTTGTCTGTTGCAGTGCATGCAGTATGGTGTATGGTCAGTGGTCACTCTGTGTAAGTGCTTATTGAGATTGATGTGTCCTGTTCTCAAACTGAAAATTGTGCATTGGTCTCCATGATATAAGCTGTTGATGTGGTCTCCGGGGTTAGGCTTTGGCAGGTGTGTATATAGGGATTACTGGCCCATCTGTCCATCTACTGCTGCTTGCAGTTGTTGTGTATATTGTGTTTAGCTGTTCTCATGTTGGTGGAGATGGGCTGTGACATGGTGGCTCCACTCTTTGCCAGTCTGTCAGCACGTTCATTTCCTCTGATATCTGTGTGCCCTGGTATCCACTGTAGGGTGGTCTTGATGTCATAGGAGGTGAGTTGGTTTATTGCACTGAGTATGTCAGTTGTAATGTGATCAGCTGATGGTATCCACTTTTCAAGGGCCTGGAGAGCAGACTGGGAGTCTGAGAAAATAACAACGTTTTTTGGTGGGAGGCAGTGTTTTTGTATCTGTTGGTGGTGACTGCCAGGGCTGCTAATATTGCCTGCATCTCTGCATCGTAATTGGAGCAGCGAGATCCATAAGGAGAAGAAATGTGGCTTGTCTTGTCTGGAAACATTATGAGTACCCTATATCCTGCATTGTCTGTTTCCTTGAACGCTGACCCACCAGCGTATGCATGGATCCAGTCATTGGGGTAGGATTCTGTGGTCTCCAGTGCACACAGCTTTCAGGTGTTATGATCTGATGATTTGTTCACTAATTTGTTCTTGAGTCTGGTGTTAGTTTGAGGAAGTGCGTAGTCTGTGTTTGGTGGGATGTCTGGTACTTTTGTAAGTTGTTCTCTGTCTTCAGAGAGTTTGTGTCTTATGTTTAACTGTTCTGCTATGTGCACTGGAGTTTTCACTTTCAGTCTATTGCTTCCAAGTTTTGCTTGAAGTTTAGAATATGTTGACGGCCTGTTTAGCCGAGTGGTTAGGCGCTCGGTTCACTGATTCGGTAGTACCAGGTTCAAGTCCCAGCAGTGGAGATTTTTTTCTGGTACACACCAAAAAGGCCCCTGAGTTCACACAGCCTCTAAAATTGGGTACCAGAGAAATCTGGGAAGATAAAGCAGCCAGACAGAGAAATCTGGGAAGATAAAGCAGTCAGACAGAGAAATCTGGGAAGGTAAAGCAGCCAGACAGAGAAATCTGGGAAGGTAAAGCAGCCAGACAGAGAAATCTGGGAAGGTAAAGCAGCCAGACAGAGAAATCTGGGAAGGTAAAGCAGCCAGACAGAGAAATCTGGGAAGGTAAAGCAGCCAGACAGAGAAATCTGGGAAGGTAAAGCAGCCATACAGAGAAATCTGGGAAGGTAAAGCAGCCAGACATGATACTGACCACGTAACACTTTCATGTGCCGAAGGTAAAGGAAAACATGGGCCTATCACCATATTCCCCAGTATGCCTTAACTCTTCCTGTGCCCAAGAAAAAAACACTGATTTTCCCGTCCGTGCCACACAGAAAGCGGGGGTCCTGATTTGTATAGTGGGTATAGTTGTAAAATGGAATGGAAAACAGTATTTACATGTACTTCCGTGTACTTATTATGTTTCAAAGTATAACTAAATGTATGAAAATTTCATAAATGCAGAGTTTTTTAGGAAAAAAGAAGTAATGTGGTGTTTTTAGACAATGATTGTGCTCAGCTCACCATCGGCTAGGTCTAGATATGCGCTACTTACCATCTGAGATGTCTAGATCTACTTGTCAATCTCATATTGTGATTCTATGTTGCATAAATTAATGTCTGAAATAACCTACTAACTATTTTTCCAGTCATCTAATATGTCTAAATCTACTTAGGATACATTCAAGAGCAGTGGGGTGGTCACAGGCCATGTCCATACCCCTATCTACATCGTCAAAAATTGAAAAATTTCGATGTTTGTCTTCCTTTTTTCTCACTCGGCATCGCTCGTAACTAAGGACTCTTCCACCATTTTGAAAAGTGTCACCGGAAACACGAATGAAATATGTACAATCTAAATGTTACACTGGTTGGTTTTATTGAAACAAATGAATTGTCACTATAACGACTATGGCATGCAACTCAGTAACCGGAAATTGTCACTATAGCGACTATGGCACAGAGAGAGTTAATGGCATGGAAACAGGAATTTTACCTTTTTGATGATAATGAAACTGTCAGAGACAGTCTTGAAGGTCAAACTACATGCATAGGCAGAAGAAAATGATACCAGAATGTTAAATTCATTGCATTCTGGATAGTTATGGATTGTCTGAAGAAAAAAAAGGCTGAAGATCAGACAGAATAACTTGAGAGAGGGAGCCTAAGATGGTTTCACAACTATCATTTGACATACCTAGTAACAGTATTCAGCTTTTCCAGATGTATGGATCTCTGTGTAATATTGTGTACATATGTACATAATCTTCAAGAATCTTGAGAACATATGGCACTCTAAAGTTATAAGTACAGGAACCAAGCTAAGATTATTCAATTCAGATGTGACATCTACCCTCATTTATGCATACAAAAGCTGGAAAAAACTAAAGAAATAGGCAACAAATTACTCTTTTAAAAACATTTGCCTAAGGAAAATGCTCGGTATAGAGTGGAATGAATTGAAAAACGAAGCAGAGATAAGGCAAATGAGCAGACAACAACCTGTCTCATTGGTGATCAGAAAAAGGAGATGGACATATATTGGTCACATGATAAGAAGAAACAACCAGAGAATCCCAAAATAAGCCATCAAATGGAATACAACAGGCCAAAGAAAAAGATGTGGACCATGTGAAACTCTAGTTATGTTCTAAGTGTACTACTCTATGAAAGTGAATGATGGAAAATCACCAAAACCATAGAAAACAAGTTGAATTCTTTCCAGACTAAATGTTTCCGAAGAATTAGAAAAATATTTTGGCCAAACACCATATGAAATAACATCTTATTGGCAGAAATGCAGATGAAGCCACTGACAACAATTATTGAGGAAAGACGCTGGCGATGGTTGGGACATGTGCTCTGAATGACTGACAACTCACTACCAAAAATAGCACTAAGATGGACACCACAGGGGAACAGAAGTAAGGGTAGACCAAAAGAGACATGGAGAAGAACAACCGAAAGGATGTTGAGCAATAAAGGGCTCACCTGGGCAAGAGCAGAAAAAAAGGCAAAGGATAGGCATTTGTGGAAAACCCTTGCGGAAGCCCCATGTGCTCTGGGCACTTACGGTTCAGAGAGAGAGAGAGATGTGAAACTCTAAAGAGGACATTGTTAAGAAAGGCCAGTTTAGTGGGCATAACATCCCTTGATGAGGTTGAAAAGCTCGGCTAAAGCAGGAAAACTTGGCAAACTACCATGCATGCCATATGTAATATTTATATGCGCGGGCTGTAAGATGTACATAAGTAAGCACAAGCATTTGTACAACTGAGAGTAGAGAACATTCTCCGTGTAATTTTCCCAGACAAGACTAGGATTACATTCACCTGCTTCAGCACTGTCTACAAAGACAAAAATCTTATCTTATATCCTTCCTGTGCCGTTAAATGTCACATAGGGCTCGCAAAGTAGTTCACCAATTTTTCCTGTCTTTGGCAAGTCTTTCAACCTCATCAAAGGATTTTATGCCTGTTAATTTGGCCTCTCTTAACAATGTCCTCTTCAGAGTTTCACGCGGTCTGCCTCTTTTTCTTCGGCCTGTTGTGTTCCACTTGATAGTTTGTTTTGGGATTCTCTGATCATTTCTTCTCATCAAGTGACCAACATATGTCCATCTCCTTTTCCTGATCACCCATGAGACTGGTTGTTGTTCAGTCATCTGTCTATCTCTGCATTATTCTTAAATTCGTTCCACTTGATGCCAAGTATTTTTCTTAGGCATTTGTTTTCATAAGAGTCTAATTTCTTGTCTGTTTCTTTAGTTGTTTTCCAGTTTTCGCATGCATAAATGATGGTGGATATTACATTTGAATTGAATAGTCTTAACTTGGTTTTTGTGCTTATAACTTTTGAATTCCATATGTTTTCAAGGCTCTTGAAGATCGATGCTGCTTTTGCAATTCTGATTCTAACTTCCTTTCTAGTGTCACCATCCTGGTCTATGTAGCTGCCAAGGTATGCAAATTGATTGACTTCTTCAATATCTATCCCTTCTATGTGTATTTTTCCATTTTGATTAAGGGGAATTTTCATTATTTTTGTTTTGTCCTTGTTAATTTCAAGTTCTATTTTGCTAGCCAGTGAAGACAGGCTATTTGTTTTTTCTTGCATGTTACTGATAAGAGTTATGTCATCAGCAAAATCAAAATCTTGTAGTTGGGTCCCATGTACCCAGTCAATACCTGTGTTGCCTGTGCAGCATTTTTTCATTATGAAGTCTGTTGTAGTCCCAAAAAGTAAAGAAGACAGTATACATCCTTGTTTCACACCTGTTTCAATCTGGAACCATTCACTCATCCCTTCTTCTGTCTTGACTGCACAAACATATCCATTGTAGAAGTCCTTAATGATGTTGACAGTTTTAGATGGTATTCCATATAGACTTAAAATTCTCCATAATGAATCTCTGTGTATGCTATCAAATGCCTTTTTAAAGTCTATGAAGTTCAGTATTAATGGTTTCTGCTTTTCAATATGTTCTTCAAGTATTATTCTTAGAGTAAAGATCTGGTCAAGACAGCTTCTCCCTTTTCGAAATCCTGCTTGTTCTTCTCTCATTGCAGTATCCACTATATCTTTAAGTAAATTCAAAATGACCTTGCAAAATACTTTTGACACAACTGATATTAAGGTTTCTCCTCTCCAGTTGTTACAGTCACTAAGGTTGCCTTTTTTTTTGGTATTTTAACAATGATTCCTTTTTTCCATTTAGAAGGGACCTTTTCTTCTTTCCAAATCTTGTTAAACATTCTCTGTAGTTGTCTCATATTGTCACTATTGATAGCTTTTAGCATTTTGGGTGTTATTTCATCTTCACCTGCAGCTTTGTTGTTAGCCATTAAATTCACTGCTGTTTCAATTTCATGCAATTTAATTTCATCTAGGTTGACATTTAGTTGTGGGGCTAGTAAGTCAGTTTCAAGGTTTAATAATTCTTTTGGGTGTGGTCGATTAAGTATTTCTTGGAAGTGTTCAGCCCATCTTTGTTTTTGGTCTTTATTTGATGTTAATAGGGTTCCAATTTTGCTAAGTATTGGTCTTTCTTTAGATGTAATAGTACCTGTTAGCCTCTTTTGTATGTTATATAAAGTTTTGCTGTCTCATGTTTTTGCTGCTTTTTCTGCCATATTGTCTATATATTCTCTTTTATCCCTTCTAGTTGAACTTTTTACTTTCTTGTCTAGTTCTTTATATGTTGCTTTCGCCAGATCTTTTCCAAGATCTGTTTTTACATTCAGCATGTCTAATTTGACTGCTTGTCTTTCATGTATATACTTCCATGTTTTTTCTGATATCCATGCTTTTCTATTTGGTTTTTTTAGTCCAGCACTTACTTTTGCTGCTGTGATTATGGCTGTGCTGTAAGAATTCCATAATTCACCTATACTTATCTCCTCAACTTCACTGTGTGTTTTGGAATGATTGACAAGTTCCTGATTGAAATTACTGTTAGTATTTTCTTCTTGTAGGCTGTGGCTGTTTATCTTTCTGTGTACTGATTTCTTGTGTTGGCTTTTCAATTTTAGTTTTATTTTCCCTATGCACAGGTTGTGATCACTGTTAACATCTGCACCCCTATAAGCCCTTACATCTATGAGAGATGTTCTGTATTTTCTGATACAAAAATGATCTATCTGGTTTTTAGTTCTATCATCTGGAGATATCCACATTGTTTTATGTATCTCTTTGTGTGGGAATATTGTGGTTCCAATGACCATGCCCTGTGTTAGACATATTTCAAGTAATCTTTCTCCGTTCTGATTAACCATGTCAATTCCTTCCTTCCCCATTACTTTTTCAACATTGGTATTATCTTTCCCTACCTTAGCATTGAAGTCCCCCATAGCAATTAGGATGTAATGTTTAGGGATTTTGTTGATGAAGACAAAAATAGCCAGAAATAATTTGTTAAAAAAAAACAAACCAATGGAAACATTTTATATTCAAAGCATGTGCAACAAGTGTCTGCTAATTGTGGTTTCAGGCCATGAAGATGTCCTCACAAGACTCCGTCACAACACAATTGTCCCAGCCAGGCATTCCTTATGAGGAGTCCATTCTGGAGAACTACTTTGAGCTGCTGAGCCAGAATAACTGTGATAAAGCTAAAGAGCTTGTGGTATGTAGTTGTTATATCTAAATGTTTATGAAGAATTAGACAAATGTTTTGGCCAAACACCGTAAGAAATAACATCCTGTTGGCAGAAATACAGATGAAGCCACTGACAGCAATTATTGAGGAAAGATGCTGGTGATGGTTGGGACATGTGCTCCAAATGTTTGACAGCACACTACCAAAAATACCACTAAGATGGACACTACAGGGGAAAAGAAGTAAGGGTAGTCCAAAAAAGACATGGAGAAGAGCAGCAGAGAGGATGTTGAGCTATAGAGGGCTCACCTGGGCAAGAGCAGAAAAAAAAAGGCAAAGGACAGGCAGTTGTGGAAAACCCTTGTGGAAGCCCCATGTGCCTTGGGCACATAAGGTTCAGAGAAAGAGAGAGAGAGACAGATGCTGTTTTTTTAGAGTCCACCATCATCTTGTGTCCTGTTCCAGCTATATATAAATATCTTCATTCCTTTTTCTTTGGAGATGGTAGTGTTAGAGGATGACGTGATTATAAAGGCCAGTGAGCCTTATCTGGGCGAGACCCTGCCTCACCTTCATAGGTTTTACAGGATAAGAAGGTGTATGTATTACTACAGCGTCCATCAGTGTAACAGCTTTAGCTGCCTGTACAATAGGGTCTGCCTCTGTCATATTATGGTCCAGAAGAGAAACTTTCTGAACAGCTTTAGTTAATAACAGCAGGAGCAGCATGTCCTCCATTGCTTCTAATTTGACTGCTTGTCTTTCATGTATATACTTCCATGTTTTTTCTGATATCCATGCTTTTCTATTTGGTTTTTTTAGTCCAGCACTTACTTTTGCTGCTGTGATTATGGCTGTGCTGTAAGAATTCCATAATTCACCTATACTTATCTCCTCAACTTCACTGTGTGTTTTGGAATGATTGACAAGTTCCTGATTGAAATTACTGTTAGTATTTTCTTCTTGTAGGCTGTGGCTGTTTATCTTTCTGTGTACTGATTTCTTGTGTTGGCTTTTCAATTTTAGTTTTATTTTCCCTATGCACAGGTTGTGATCACTGTTAACATCTGCACCCCTATAAGCCCTTACATCTATGAGAGATGTTCTGTATTTTCTGATACAAAAATGATCTATCTGGTTTTTAGTTCTATCATCTGGAGATATCCACATTGTTTTATGTATCTCTTTGTGTGGGAATATTGTGGTTCCAATGACCCTGTGTTAGACATATTTCAAGTAATCTTTCTCCGTTCTGATTAACCATGTCAATTCCTTCCTTCCCCATTACTTTTTCAACATTGGTATTATCTTTCCCTACCTTAGCATTGAAGTCCCCCATAGCAATTAGGATGTAATGTTTAGGGATTTTGTTGATGAAGACAAAAATAGCCAGAAATAATTTGTTAAAAAAAAACAAACCAATGGAAACATTTTATATTCAAAGCATGTGCAACAAGTGTCTGCTAATTGTGGTTTCAGGCCATGAAGATGTCCTCACAAGACTCCGTCACAACACAATTGTCCCAGCCAGGCATTCCTTATGAGGAGTCCATTCTGGAGAACTACTTTGAGCTGCTGAGCCAGAATAACTGTGATAAAGCTAAAGAGCTTGTGGTATGTAGTTGTTTATATCTAAATGTTTATGAAGAATTAGACAAATGTTTTGGCCAAACACCGTAAGAAATAACATCCTGTTGGCAGAAATACAGATGAAGCCACTGACAGCAATTATTGAGGAAAGATGCTGGTGATGGTTGGGACATGTGCTCCAAATGTTTGACAGCACACTACCAAAAATACCACTAAGATGGACACTACAGGGGAAAAGAAGTAAGGGTAGTCCAAAAAAGACATGGAGAAGAGCAGCAGAGAGGATGTTGAGCTATAGAGGGCTCACCTGGGCAAGAGCAGAAAAAAAAAGGCAAAGGACAGGCAGTTGTGGAAAACCCTTGTGGAAGCCCCATGTGCCTTGGGCACATAAGGTTCAGAGAAAGAGAGAGAGACAGATGCTGTTTTTTTAGAGTCCACCATCATCTTGTGTCCTGTTCCAGCTATATATAAATATCTTCATTCCTTTTTCTTTGGAGATGGTAGTGTTAGAGGATGACGTGATTATAAAGGCCAGTGAGCCTTATCTGGGCGAGACCCTGCCTCACCTTCATAGGTTTTACAGGATAAGAAGGTGTTATGTATTACTACAGCGTCCATCAGTGTAACAGCTTTAGCTGCCTGTACAATAGGGTCTGCCTCTGTCATATTATGGTCCAGAAGAGAAACTTTCTGAACAGCTTTAGTTAATAACAGCAGGAGCAGCATGTCCTCCATTGCTTCTAATGTGTCTGATCATGTTATGTTACAGCCATGAAGAAGACAAGCTAGATAGCTGTTATATATCTGTACACAGGATAGTGAGAAAGATGGCCATGAAGAAGATAGCTGTTATATATCTGTACACAGGATAGTGAGAAAGATGGCCATGAAGAAGATAACTGTTATATATCTGTACACAGGATAGTGAGAAAGATGGCCATGAAGAAGACAAGCTAGATAGCTGTTATATATCTGT